>QWZN01000019.1:0-354958 GCA_003693225.1 Venturia aucupariae | reverse complement strand
GGAGGAGGAGTTAGAGGAGGAGGTAGAGGACGCTCTATAGGTACACTTACTATATTCGAAGTAGAGGATTATTGTTTATCTAGTTAATCCCCTAAATCTGGGTAGGTTACTAGTAACTAAGGGTCTTTGTTCGATTCCGGCTAGGAGGATATAGTATATCGAGTTATCTAGCTACTACAAGCTGATTTGCAAGTAGTTTTCGTATAGATAGTAACCTTATAGATCTATAGTAATAATAACTACTAATTAGTATTAGTATATCTCTACTAGATTCTATTAGGTATATAGGTGTGAATTGACGTTAATAAAAAGATAAGAATAATAAAGTAAAGAACAAAGAAAGAACTAGTTATTGGTATAGTATATTCTAATTAATTGATAACCTATAAGAGAGCTTATAGGTTATAACTATATACTATCCCTATACTATAACCACTATGTTGTATTAGGTAAAGTTGGTAGGTAGGAATATCCCTAGCCTAAGAGTAGTACCCAACCTCTATCTATATATATTACTATATAGGATAATATTATCCAAATACTACCCTTAAGATTAGCGTCTCCTATAGGGTTTCGGTATACCTTCTTAGGGTAGCCTTAATAAGAAGTTAGTAGTCCTACTTTCTTCTTATCCTCTCCGGATATACTAAGCTTATAGCTTTGTAATTATCTAGTTGTCTTCGGATCTAGTATATAGTATATCTCGGTGTCTCTCTATATATATATTCGAATATCTAGTATAACTCGGCGTAGTTCGTATAGCGTAGGATCTTGTTTCGGTATAATTGTCTAATATGTCTATAGTTTTGGTATTTTTTATATTATAGTAGTCGGGTCTAGTTAACGTAGCGTTCTACTACGTAGTAGGATCCTTTCTATAATACTCCCTAGATAATAGCCGCGTCTACGTCCTGTTCGTTTTCGAAGACTACTATAACTAAGCTAGATACTCCTTTTCCGATTTTATCTTTATTAACCTATCTTATAAAGAGGATCCCGTATATTATACTGTAGGCTAGCCTGCATTCCCTCTCTAGTAACTATATCGTAAGTAGGCGGTTAGCTTCGTCGAGAGGTATTTAGCTAAATCGTATATTATATACTAGGACCGGGTAAGTAGGTTTGATAATATAGGATCCTTTTCTAAGTACTTTTTTCTAGTTATTCTAGTTATCTACTGCCGTATCTCTTTGTCGTATACTTTCAAATCGGATTTTAAGGTCTCTAGATAGTAGCTAGTTAAATATCGAGTAGTAGAGTAGTATCTTCTCTTTAGTACTATATTTATATATCTCTTCTAGTATACCGTAGGCTTTGCCTTCGAGGATTCGCAGGGCGTATTTTATTAGTTCGTATCCGATCCTAATTATAATAGCGATTTCGTATATCTCCTCTCTTAGACGTTAGGGAATATCGATCTCGGCCTTCCTATTAATAAGGTTGTCCTGTCCTATAATATCCTAGAGTAGGTATCTATTATCTACGGCTAGGATAGTACTATAATCTATATTCTAGATTCTTTTCTCTCTAAGGAGCGTCTTAGAGACTATAGTAGTATAGTTCCTTAGGGCGATAGTATCTAGGCGAGTATCATTAATTAGAATATACTTATGAATATTCTCCGACGCCTATATATAGGTATCGCGTCTTTAGGCTTAGTTTCTATACTTCGCAAGGTTTAGTTTCGGGAGGTTTAGTGGTAGCGATATGATAAGGGTAAGAACGTCTCTAAAGATTAGTTTTCTAGGTTTCAAAATGATCGCGATGAGCTCCTGAGTAGAATGATGCTAATAATGATGTTCTGATTGTATATTTTCAAAAGTTGGGTTTCTGCAAATGTTTTTGTTTTTGCGAGAATGAATGAGGCGCGACTGGAATTTCTGATTTCGGCATATGGGACAGAGCATCACATGATATGGCACAACAAGACCACAGATTTCATCTCATTTATCTCACCAGATCTCAAATCTCGATGGTGAATATAAAATCATTCCTTTTACAGAACGTATTCAGCGCAGCACACCTATGCCCTCAACAGTGACGATGCGGAAGCTAAGCTCAATGAATAATGACAGACCAAATTGTCAGGCCTGCTCTACATAAAAGGACGCTCTCTTCGAAGACTAGAGCAAAGACGTCAGTGTCCTGAGAGAACAGAGATGACATAGCGAGGCCATCACTTTAAGGGCGCTTTACAGCCGAGCGTTGAGCAACAGGAGAGATGTTCTACTCTGTAGCCTCCTCGATTGAAATCAATTCTGGAGAGTTGTTTGCAATTGATTGTGACAACTGCCAGAAAAGTGGTGCAATTGACCTTCGTTAAGCGTGCCATGGTTGTAACTGGTCCCACGATTTGATAGCCTCGTCAGAAGCCTCCTCTTCTACGTGCCCGGCTGTTGGAGATGTGTTACCCATCGCCACAGCTGTCTTCGTAGAATGTGTTCGTATTTGATTGCAACTGCTTGAAATGAGACATATTTCGCGGACATGACTTAGACTTCCACAACATGCTGCTCACACACTACCTTCATATCGTCGTTGCGTCTCGTTACGCTCTTCTGACCTCCCACTTGATGTTTTGAATGCTGACCTCGTCGCTGGCCTTCTCGTCGTAGTCGTACCACTCGCCTTCTGTTAGGTCAATGGCCTCAAATTTAGTGCCCGTCGGTCCCCCCTCTTCGTTATCCTCGTTAGAGCTATGGTACCCATCGGCTTCCCAGTCTCCATCGGCTTTGAATTCCACAAACTCCAGTCCTCGACAATCTAGAACGATGATGTTCGCGGTGTGGGCGCCACCTTTTGCAGGATTCGTTGTATGGGTGGAATGGGTGGAGGGGTCTTGTTGGGAGGGATGGACGTAGGCAGTCGGTGCTTCGACTATGTTTGCAGTGTGCTCACGCTGGTAAGTGACATTAGCATAATCGGGCGCTTCATCTCTGGTTGTCCGGGCCTAACCTTACAACTCTTACATCTCCAGACGAAGTTGGCCTCGCCTCGACTGCCAGACTGCTCGTTCTTCTCGAAGCGTGAGACAGAGACCCAATTTGGGTGTATTTCGCGACATGAGGTGCATTGTACTTTGAATGTGTAGTGGAATGGCTGATCTTCAGTGTCGACTGGGCGGAGTTTTGTTACGCTGGGATCGTGTTAGACAGTGCCTATACTATGGAACGCAGGATATACCCATTGAGCTCCGCAGTCAATGCCAGGGCGAGCATTTTGTAGGGGTTTGATTAGTTGTGTGGTGGAGTGAATGCGACGGCGGCGACAACGGGGGAGAGGCAGAAGCTCGGAGGTGGATAGAACTATCACTGGCATATTTTCTATCCAATGATGCAATCACATCTCTGTACGCTTAATACCTACCACCCAACAAACTCAGTGCTGTCTTTACCAACCTCCATTCGCATCCAATCCGAACAACCGAGATGAAGCAGTAATGACCAGTCCATGCTCAATCTGTGGTCCCAGGTTGGCCGTGTGGGCTGCAGCTGTCGATGTCCGTCCTGCTTAACCACAAAACACAAACTCGTCCGACGCGTATCAACCGCCATTGCAACCGTACGAGCCCGACCAAAGACATCCTCCACCTTCCTGTACTCAGCCATATTCGCCGCTGCCACCGTCACCGATGGATACTTCAAGCGACAACGGAGGGCCCGCTGGGACGAAGCAATATCAAAAGCACATGCACAGCTAGAGGCTTCCCAGCGTGCAATTCAGGACCACCCCGACCAATTGCTTGAAGAATCAAATGCATTATCCCGAGAAGAAGAATTGCCAAAAAAGTCAAACGAATCACCCCGGGGGCAGGAGGCGAACGGGAAGAAGAGAAAGGTTGCTGCACATCCTGGCGGTTCGCATGAACACCTCATGGACTTCGAAAATGTCATCAGATATGCACCGAAGCCCGGAGCTCCTAGACCACCATATCTCCGTTCCACAGAACCTCTGTTTTATCCATCGCCGTGGGGTGCCGAATTCAGCGCTCCTCAGTCGCTATGGTCAGGTGAATATCAAAGAATGAAGGCCTATGCCAGAATATGGTCAAAGAAGAAGATATCCAGAGCCGAGCTCGCTTCAGCAAGACTGGCTGTGAATATGATCATGGCAATTGAACTCGAAAGTATCTCCAGAATCAATCTCGCGCTTTTGCCTCGGGCTGTGCGCGAGATTGCCCGTCTGTCTCGTGCCGAACAGGAAGTTCTTCTATCCGATCTGCGCGATGATCTTGGGGCTACGAACACGCTGGAACCGTGGGAAAGCCGCCGTGGAGCCACCGCAGGAATGACGGTACCGCAGTACGAGCAGAGAGAGGATGGCTCGCATTATCCAATCGTAGAAGAGCTGAACGAGTCCATTCTAGGTTTGCTTCGGGCTTACAAAGCACAAGAAATTGGGTTTGTGGCTCTTGTCATCAAAATCGCCCATAATCTTCTCGTCTCTTCAGCCCCGCCTGACTTGCAGACTGTTAATCTGCTCTTACTTGGCTTCCATGGTCTGGGCGACCGAGCTCGTACTCGCCATCAGATTACTGGCGCCGTCATACACTTTTGTCTTTCTGTCAGGGTTCGTCCAAACGAGATCACTTGCGCCACGATTCTCTCCTGTTATGTTGAACAGAACAACTCAGAACAATTTGTGCGATTCGTTGGGCTCATGCGAGCTGCCGACGGCACGCGTGGACTAATGCTTGCGAAACCCGACATTAACATCACGGAGGCCTCTCAAGGTCGCCTGGTCCAGCATGATCAGTCTGGGCAAAAAGTCTTCCAGGCTGTCAGTCCTTCTGGGCTTGTTTTCTGGCAAGTCATCCGAGGCGTCCTGAAATTTTCTGGCCTCCAAGCAGCAATACAGATTTGTCAGAATTTCGGCAAGTTGGCCTGGGGCTTGGACAGACTCTGTTTGTATGAATTGCTCAGGCAATGTGCCAAGGAACAGGATTGGGAATCTGGCAGATGGGTTTGGGACCAAGTAGAGATCTTTCGTGAACGACACCACAAAGACCTCGCATCGATTGTTGGCATGATGTTGGCACTCTGTCTGAAGTGTGATGAGAGGTGCATGTTTGACAAGATCTTCTCCGATGCGCTTCATCAGAAGTATGAGCTCAAGGTCGATGAAGTCACACCAGGCGTGTTGACGGATTTAGCTGAGGCGGCGTTATGGGGAATCGAGCACGACCGCCAAACGGACGGTGACGAGGTTGACGCAGGCACGACAGCAGGAGAAATGAATGGGGCAGAAGAGGCAGTCGGGTTGTCTGCACTCTTTGGAGACCATGAAAAGGACGCGGAGCGGCAGTCCTCAGTAATGGGAGTCAAGCATACTTCTGCCGATGGCCTCAAAGACTCTTCGCCTGTCGAATCTCAGGACAGGGGTCTGGACTAAGAAAGCCCGCTGTGGAGCGAAGAAATATCAAGAGCAGATGAGTTCGAGCGACCCAAGCAGCCTCAAATCGATCATACCAAGGATCAAACTGATGAAACGAAACAGCAAACGCCATTACACCACCAAACTGTACAACATCATTACATAGGTCAATTCTGTACCAGAATCGCAAGGGATCTATCTAAGTCTCCCACCCAGCAGATTGCTACCTAGCGTATAGTCGAAGTGTTCAGTCCCCATAACCTGACCTGAAACTCGAATGCGGTGCTCCAACTTGGTATAGGAACTCAATGAGTGATGTACACAACCACGTGCGATGCCTATTTTTGGACCGTGGATACCTTCGTTGGGCACGACTCGTTAGCGCTAAGATTATCCAAGCTTTTCCAGACCGTCAGCCTCAAGAAGCGGCTGCTCGCCAAGACGGTCCGGCCCACGCCATGGCGCTGGCTAGTCACTGACCTGAACCGACGATCGCTGTGGGGGCAGGGTTAGTCTCTCACGCTCTCACCTCAAAAGGAGTACATTTATGCTCCGCCTTCCATGAAGCTTGTCGTCGCGTGCTTGCATTTTCTCTTGTCCATCTCTCCAATCCAAACCCTCCTTGACTGGCCTTGCTGTTGTGATATCTACGTGATTTTTGTGTTCATTCTTTCGTTTGCAATCTGGAAACACTGACACTATGGTTTCGCTTCTTTTCAGTATGCCTGTAGCTGTGCGGCTGTTAGTTGCACTTCAAGGAGCTCATTTCGCTTTCGCCGATGGTATGAAAAGAATCGGAAAGTATATCCTACCTCTGCTAATGAACAAAACACAGTATCAAACAATACCGCCTCCTCCAAGCCTGCTTCGTCACCATCAGTCACGGCTTTACCTTCTGGCCCCCCTGGTGATTGCTCTGCAAACTGCAAAGTTTTCGTAAGACAATGTCTATAACAGAGGCACAAATAAAGCTCACTGTTTTGTAGGCTCATACGACGCAATGGTATTGGGTTCCTCTACAGATCACCACCACTCTTACTGCTGCGACCGTATTGTATGTTGTAGGCAAAGATGGAACAACTAGAACGAGCACGGTGTATGCAGATCTGCCCGGAGGATATACAAGGCCTCCAACCAACGACAAGGGCACTCATGTCGAGAGCCTTTCCTGGACGGATGCTGGTGGGAAAGTGGGTACAACTACGATGTAAGAATCTTTACCTTATATCTAACACATCGCTGACCGAGAGTAGAGCGTTTCCAACACAATTCAATGCTTACCCTGCTGGCTACACGTGGGATGGAACGCTTTCAACAGTCGACAAAGCCGGGAAGTCCGTTTGTGCCACAGCGAGCTCCTCCTACGTTCCTTTCTCACCTTATGCAACGCCAACTCAAGACAGTATCGTCGACTCCTTGCTAGGAAAGGATGGCACTCTCTACCATCTAGCAATGGAGTCTATTGGTGGCCCAGCACACAAGTCTATCAACCCTAACGATGCCGCTCCACAGGTTTGCAGTACGCCAGGCTTCGTGGCTCCAGCTGCGGCTGTTCAATCAGCACAATTCCTTACCGTCACGTCGACATCACACGAGGCTTTAACGCCTACCTCGACTTCTCAGGAGACCTTACCACCCCCAAGTGTCACAACCCCAGAAAACCAGGTCACCTCAACAAGTCAGACAAGTGCGGTCACAAGCACTTGTGCTTCTGCCGACTGCGACGACGACAATGACCTCCCTAAACCAATCATTACCTGCGACAAGAATGATCCAGGTTCGTGTCCCACTACCACAACACCTCCACCGCCACCTCCAGTCACGTCCACCTGCACATCCGCCGACTGCGATGACGGCAACAACCCCCCTAAACCAATCGTCACCTGCGACAAAGATGACCCAGATTCCTGTCCAAAAACCACCCAAATCCCCACCACCGTCGTCCCACCAATCATGCTAAACGGCACAATGTACTCCGCCACCCCTCTCGGTACCGTCGCTCCCAAGGGTTCAAGACCAGGTACAACGACCATGGGGTATGTGCTCCCTGGTGCCACACTTGCCCCAGGCAGTACGATTACGGTTGGAAGTGGACTCATGGCGCAGACGATTGTGTTGAGGACGAAATCTAGTTTGACGCAGCTTGAGGTTGATGGGGAGACGAGCGTATTGCCTACGGGGATGCCGGTGCCGGTCAAAAGTAGGGAGACGGGGATGACGGAGGGGCAAACTGCATCCGCTGGTGGAAGGACGGCGATCGGAGGGGGTGTGATTACTGGGAGTGCGGTGGTGACGTCTGGGCCTGATGTTGTGGTTATTGGGGGGAGTACTGTCACGTCTGGGACGGTGGTTAGTATTGTTGGTGGGAAGACTGTTCCGGCTATTCCAGCCGTTGTTATTAACGGGGGCACAACACTCACGCAGAACGGAGCCGTGATCGTTACGGGTGGGAAGACGATGACCGACAGTTTAAACCCGGTATTCGTCATTGATGGTAAAACATTGAGTGTAGGAGGTTCCATCACAGTCGGATCTAGCGCCAGTACTACCATCATCGCTTTATCTACCGACAAGAGCGGTAACTCGGTTTTGGTCGTTGGATCGAAGACCTCGACGATGATACATGCGGCTGCTACGGGTGGTGGTGGTGCTAGTACCGGCACTATTGGTGTGGGGGGTTATATCAATAGTGGGCTGGGAGGCATGGGTCTTATCATCTCATCTACTTCGGCCACAGGAGTAGCAAAGACCACTGCTTCGGCTGCGGCAGCGGGAGTAAGTAACTCGGGCTCTGCGGGGTTGGTGAGCAGTTTTGTTGGGGAGATTGAAGGGCTGGGAATGGGTTTTATGGTTTTTATGGTTGTTGTACCTTTCTTGCTGCTGCTTTGATGGACTTGTTGGCTTCTTTGTGTTGTTTTGGGGGTATTCGATAGCGTTTATTGTGTTGTTGGGTAATGTAATGCTTAATACTGGATTCTAGACTATGCCGTGATCGGGTGTTAGATATAGGAGGTGGTGCTGGGTATGTATATCTCAGTAAGAGGAAGTCTATTATTTACCTCTTATTGGTTAGGCATCTATGATTCTAGTACTTCTTGATACGATAAAATATATGTTATCCTCTTATAATATAAAACGTTAAGAATAAGAAGCGAATAAACATCAAGCTAATAACAACAACGTAAAACCCATAGCACATACTTACTATCTAGAAGCCACCGTAAAAAAAGAAAATCCACCCTAAACAATACCTCGACATTCTCATACCCCAAATTCCCCACCCTAGTCGCCAGGAAACCGGAATTCAGAGCCTATTTCGTTTGGAGTTGATGGGGAGAAGAACGCGACCAGAGTGAAGAGGATCGAAGGTTATATTTGCTAGAAAACCATTTGCCAAATTTCCAAGATATGTCGGATTCGTAGAAGTGTTGTATCGTATCGTATCGTGGCCTTCTCGATGCGTCACCAGAAGATGAAAGAAGAAGGTATCAACTCTCATCTCAAGGTAGGGAAACATTGTTTGAGCGTCTCGTGAAAAGGTAGGTAGGTAGGTAGGTGCTTAGGACACGAAATCGCTCCTCACCAAAGCCTCAACTACATCCGGAAAAAACACCCCATCGTTAGCCAAAGGAGCTTTGAAAAAGAACAAACACTTAAAATCTCAAAAAAAAAAAATTACAACGCAAGAAGGGGTTTAGAACAAGGAGCCCAATCCTACCCTAACAGGACTTCTCTTTCTCCTCGAGGGACTGGCAGAGGGCTTTCTACGTCGGACGAAAGCGTAGTCCTTGTTGCCATGACGCCCGCGGTCTTCGATGAGAAGGGAAGCACCGCCGCGGCGGAATTTGCGAGTATGTTCGAATAGAAGTTCAGTCTCGTGGGTGTCCATTTCTTGGAGAATGACGATGTAGTCGGTATCGGACTATTTAATAAATTAGCTTCGAGTGTGTTTGTTGGGAAGGTCTGAATCATCACATCGTATTCCCAGGGTAGACCGAAATACTTCAACGTCTCGACATCGACGTGGCTGCGATGCACTTTGATGTAAGTCGGCGTGGCCGCGTGGTGGAAGTGATCGTGGCCAGGTCTCTGGAACGGAGCCATGGCATGTTGCGGATTGCCAGGAGACGCTCCGGGAGGTAGATTGACAGCCTTCTTAGGATCCAAGACAGCTTCAATCTGGTTCTCCTGGAAGCCGAATTTAGCCAATCTTCTGTGCATTTCGTCATCGAGCTTCTTCTCATCGGCCTTCTTCTTCTCTTTGGCCCTCTCTTCCTCTTCCTTGAGCTTCGCTTTTACCCTATCTTCCTCTTCCTTGGCCTTCTTCCGCTTTGCCTCATCCTCCAGGCGGAATTTCTCTCTCTGCTCTGCCTCTTTCCTCCTTTGGTTTTCGAGCTCCTGATGATGTGCGGCTACTATCTCCGCATTACGTTTCTTATCAGCGGCTTCCTGATCCCGCTTCTTCTGCTCGGCACGAGCGATGAGTTCCTTCAATTCATCATCCTTCTTCTTCTTTTGCATCTCGGCACGAGCAATGATCTCCTCAAGTTTCTCGTCGTCCTTCCTCTTTTTCAACTCGGCACGCTCGAGAATCTCCCGCCGTTCCTCTTCATCCTCTCTCTCTTTGGCCTCGATTTCAAGCTTGATCCTGTTGCGCTCAGCTTTGGCAGCCTTGTCCTTCTTATCCATATCCGCAAGAAATTTCTCCCTCTCTGAATTGCGCTCAAGGTCGGCTTTCTGACGCTTTTGTTCTTCCTTGAGCTTCTCGATTTCAAGGCGAGACTTCCACTCCTTGTTCCTATTCTCATCTTTGGCCTCCTGCTCTTCACGCTCAATGCGATCCTTGAGCCGTGCAAGCTCCAACTTCTTCTTGTACAGAGCCTGATCCCTCTCCTCAATCTCCCGGTAGCGCTCTTTCTCGAGCTCAGACGCCCTCCAATCTGCTTCAAGCAGACGCTCGTTGCCGTAGCGCTCATTGTGCTCCTTCTTCTTATTCAAAGCACTTAGCTCCATGTTCACCTTATCTTCGAATCGCTCACGCGAATATCGTTCCTTCTCAATGTCTCGATCGTGGAATAGTCGTTCTCGCTCCATCTCTCGTAAGATCTTATCTCGCTCAGCTTCCCGAGAGAGTTTTTCCCGCGAGAGGTCGCGCTCTCTGGCGAGTCGTTCCCTTTCGATCTCGCGCTCGCGCTCGACCCTCTCTTGACGAGCATGGAGCTCGAGTTCCATGCGATTCACCCCTGGTGAAGGTTCGCGGCGCAAGAAATCTGGAGTACGCCCACGACTCGACAAGCGCCTCAAGTCATGATCGATATCTTCCAGCCTGTCTGCGACAAGAGTGGTCTGGCGATCGTCGCGACGACCACGAGAGGCGCCCCGACGTGGTGGCTCTGGCGAGAGGCTTCTGTCGCTTTCATGGTTGTCATTGTTGGTGTATTGGCTCATATACACCTTGACATTGGGCGCAGGTTGAGCTCCAGTGGAGCGCGAGCGAAGGCGCGAAGTGAAGTGGTCGGTGGAGAGGAGATCGGCTCCGCTTCGACGACCTGGTGGAGGTGGCGCACGGACTGTAGGGCGGACGTGAGCAATACCACCACCTGCACGGCGATGGAAATCACGTTCATGCCACTCATCCTCCTCGAATTCCTCGTCCCAGTCCTGGTGACGGCGGGCCATTGTGGGTGATGTAGAGAGTGATTGGCAGTAGGGGAGTTGGTTGTGGGAAAGTGGTGGAGGGGTAGAAATCCTAATCCTCTTCGAAGTAGTATGAGATGAGTCGTAGGATATACTTCCCCAAGTGAGACAACAAATGGCAGATGACGGTTGCGACTTATCGCGTGCAGGTGTGTGGCTTTGTCTCTCGAGGTGCAAACGGATGACGAGAAGTAGGCAGACATGCGCTTCCTGATCTTATAATACTTCATCTTGTGCTCCCCTCGTTGAAATTGGAGGAGTCGACACCGGTGGCGCTTCTGCTTAGCCCCCGCGTGCCATGGCCAGCCTCCATGCTGCATGATATGCAAGACTATCTGAAGCTGACTGCTTCCAGCCCGCTAAATAATTGGTCACTATCCGCTCTGCCATGTCGTGCCGCCGGACTGGCACTGCACTGCCTCGCCGGGATATTCTTGCAGACGTAGATATCCATCTCTTCGACTTCTATTTCCGTCCCACCAGGCAGATGGAAGTGAACTTTCTCATCTGGAAACGCTGTTTCTCCCTGGCCAGCGTCAATTGGAAGGGGAGGGCGAACAGAGCCGCGCGCATTCCCGTACTGCTTTTGAAGATGAAGATCGCCAATGTAATGCCTGATGGTGGAGTCTCGCTGGAGCAAGACTTCTACCACCTAATCATAGTGAAGAAATTATTTACCTACACCGCCAACTCACGCCGAGGAGAGTGGGTATACCGATGCGGTGGAGTTGGGGGCCAAAGTGGCGCAGTGAGATTTGGGTTTGAATGACGCCGGTGGATGCCCATTTCTTCGTCCCGTGTAGTGACCTTCTGTGGCGTAATTGGCTTCAGGAGTAGAGGAATGGGGACATAAGGATCAGCATTTACAGACGTACCTGCTAAGTAACGGCTTGTTCAGTATCGCCCCGTGACCTCCATAGCTGCCATTCCTGCTGTGCATACTATCAATCTCAATGCAACAGTGCCAAATCCGTCCGGTATACTGCAGGCGAAGCAAAAGCAAATATTCAGGAAGGGAGTCTATACACTCCAAATCGCTTTCTAGTTTTAGCATGGTTGGAATTTTGACGTTTGGAGTATCGGGAGATATGGTGCAGGCCACGCCGCCAATAGATATTAGGCACACAAAAGTGTATTGGAAATTGTTGATTACACAGAATCGAAGATTAATCAATACTGTACATATCATACATACATGCGCAAGCCCGACACCTCGGGCAAGATACAGACTACTATATCGCTAATCATGACCCAAAACTCCCTTTCCAATCATTCGTACAAACAGAGTGCTACGACCAGAGCTTTAAATATCTTTCCGAGCGAGTTTGCTGTGATTCTTTCGAAGAGTTGCGCCGTACTGAGAACATGTTAGTAGTGCACGGTCAACAAAAGCAAGGAGACTGACCTTGTAAAGAACAAACGGGATCGGAATAAACGCAATCGACAAGAACGCCAACAGCGAACTTGCCCACGCAACACCGAGCCTGGTGTACATGGCGCTAGCAAACAGCGGGAATCCAGCGCCGAAACTGGATCGGAAAAGGTCGTTGCCAGCCAGGACCGATGCAGCATACTCGGGATAAGCGTCGGGTAGGTAATTGAGTACAGAGTTGAAGAGCAAGAACGTTCCGATGGAGAAGAGTCCAGATCCAATGATTGGGACAATCCAGTGAACAGAAGCCCTCGAAGTCCATCCAAACCAGAACAGGCAAACTGGGATGAAGAAGCCACCGACGCATGCGGCGGGCAGACGCATCTCAGGCTGGCACTCACCATTCTCGTCGAACTTCGGTTCCAGGTATTTGCGTAGCCAATAGAAGAAAGGAGGGACGACGACGAGGGCTCCAACAAAGATTCCGAGGAAGGCCAGGCCTAACTGTCCCAAACTGAATCCATATATGCCGACGAAAACGATTGGGAAGGATTCGAACCAGATATACAAGATACCGTATACCAGGGCGATATAAAGATTGAGCAAAAAGACCATGGGCTCGGTGAAGTTGAGGGTAAAAGGGCGCACGAGACTCATCTGGATAATCTCTTGTCGACTCATGGACTCGGCCATCAATTCTGGCTGGCATACCAACTTGTTGTTTCCAGTGATTTGTCGGAGGCGCTTTGTGCGGCGGTAAAGAATATTGTTGGCACTGGTCTCTGGAAGGAAGAACATGAGGAACACCCATGCTGTGCCTGATAGCCACATCAACTCCCAAATCGTCCATGTCCAGCCTCTGTACTGAGCAGCAAAACCACCGACGAGGGGTCCCAGCGTGGGACCACAGACGGCTGCGACACCCCAAACGCTCATAGCGTATGCACGTTTGCGAGGAGAATACATATCCGCAATGGTAGCTCCACCAGTAGCTAAGACAGGTGAGCCGAAAAATCCGGTGAGGAATCGGAAGGCCAGAAGCATGCCAAAATTGGAGGCAAGAGCAGTTGGAATTTGGAACATGACAAAAATGAAAAGGGTGCCCATATATATCGGGTTGCGTCCGAAGTAGGGGATCTCGCTCATCGGTGACCAAATCATCTTTGGAAAGATTAGCAGATGTAGGACATTGTGTTCCAGACTACTTACAGGTCCTAACCCGTATCCGGCGACGAAGAGGCAAAGTCCCAAAGTGGCTGCGACTTGGGAGACACCAAAGACTTCCATAACTTCCTCGACACCAGGCGTATAGATTGCAGAGCCGATGTAAATACTGGTTGTCATAAGACAGATCTGGAAGGTGACGAAGTACTTCTTTCTAGCAGACCAATTTTGAGGATTCTGAATATAGCATTAGTGATTGTGATCAAGGATAAGGTCTCCACACAACATACGCCTGGATCATTTGGCAAGAAATGTATGACAGTCTTGTCCATTCCCTTTTCGGGATCAACCTTCACTCCGCTCGTCTCGTTAATGGTCGCGTTTTCTGCTTCTGGTATTCTGGTTTGAGAAGTGGCAGCAGAGTCTGCGGGAGTTTGCTCATGATTTTTACCACCTTCGGGCTTTTCCCTCTCTTTTTCATAGTCCGATTTCTCATCGCCTTCCTCCTCTTCGGGTGGTTCAAGAACTCCGTAGCGAGCGGCATTGCCAGACTTTTCTTCGCTCACCCATTGCCTCCAGAGGTCAGGATCCTTCTCCTCTGAATACTGTAGATATTTGCGTTTCGTCACTACTCGAACAATTTGGCCAAAGGCAGTGTCGCGAATCAAATCCATAACCGTCATTTTGTAAGTTAAAATAAAATAGCAAGAACAAGTAGGGGTATCTCAAGCAAAGACGTTTTGTGAACGTTTGAAAACGGGAGAGAAGTCATACAGACCAGATAGTCGCAAAAAATTCAGTAAAAGAGCATAACATCATCGTGAACGAATGGAGGAACTCCAGTCCCAATCAGTGAAGCTAGAATCTCAACCATTGCTTTGATTGTCTCCATTCTGATTAGTCCAGGATCCATTACTCAGGAACAGCAAGCCTTTTTCTGCTGGAATGGTCGATGCGGTGCGCGGGTGAAATGTCTATGACGACGTAGAACTACCGTCGAACGCGATCGGCGCGCCTTCGTTGAATCGGAGCATTTGTTTGTGACAGAGCCGCCAGCCAAAGCCATCCCGCGGGCTCCGTGGTCGCACAGGAGACCATTGCTGCCTTCTTTTTGCGAGACCAGACTGCTCGATGGGACATGTCTGAGACACGGGTCTGAGAGTTTGACAGAATAGTCTTTGATATTGTCAGAGGCCGAGTTCGCGGTCCGAAGACTTCTGTCCCCGAGCGGCCCGCCGTCAATCAATAAATCAATCAATTAATTGCTGATCAAGAATCCGGTACTGTACCCGCGATTTCAGCTAGGTATGATATGGCATCAAGTGTTTGATTCGAGGGAAAGGCTGTCTGAAGCATGGTATAGCCGCGGATTGACTTCTGGGATTGAGATTGACCCGACTCGATCTCCGTCAGGCTCCTCGACTGTCGCGCATCGCCATCTGGGAACGCTTGATTGGAGAAGCTCTGCTCGGGCAAATTCTTGGTATAGATTCAGGCTTGTCGCTTCGCCACACATCACCTAAGTCAATACTTCGATGAAATGTGAGAGCTATTGATGGTGGAAAGAGTTGAATGCGGAGGCGAAGCTGCGACAGCAAACCTCGGAGCATTCAAGATCAACTCCAGCCCTCCAGTCCCAGTCTCTACGTTGGCAACATCACGAATATAATAGGATGAGTATCGATCTTCGCTCTCATAAGACAGTTGCCATGAATTCTACAGAGTTTCCATCATCAGCTCGCCTGCACCCTCACTTCAACCATCCGTCTTGGACCAGATCAACGACTTCTCTAGGAGATGAATTATTTTCGTTGTCATTACTCCTCGTCCTTCCAAGAGACCTTCGAGACAAGACTCTTCTCGCAAGCACCCACGAAATCCACACCGAAGTTCTGAACATGTCTCACGCAGACAACACCTCCAGGTGGATCGCAGAAGATACCAGCCCAAAGTTATAACAGGTAAAAAAACTAATGGTACAGATATCTCAAGATACCTCCTTTGCCACCCATCCCCAACGCAAAGTACAATCAAGTCCTCCTCCTCCTCCTCCCAATCCTTCACCACTCTACTTCCCATGCCCTCTACACCTAAAACTCGCAGCCTCCACCTTCCCCCCCTTCACCCACCTCTCCGCCAAATCCCCCACATCCACCGGCCCTTCCAAATGCACAAACAACACATCCCCCTTCATCCGACACCCCTTTGCCGGATAAAACTCACAACTCATCCCGCCAGGCAACTGTACCGATTTCACCTTGAAATTTACCGCACCATCGACGTTGTTACATTTATTAGGCGCGGCTTGGAAATCAATGTAGCGGTCTATGTTTGGGCCCGTGGCGTAGTTGAGCGTCGAGTAGAGGTTTAGGGTTGAGGGTTTGGAACCGAGTTTTGCGAATTTCTTTTCTAATTTTTCTTCTGGGCTGTCGACGTGGACGGATTGGGAGGAGCGGGGAGTGAGGATTAAAGGGGTGGCGTGGGCGAGGAGAACAAGGGAGAGGAGTGGGAGGATGTTTGTAAGTTGGACCATTTTGGCGATAGCGTGTTGTTTTGGGGCTGCAGGAGTGCTGTAGATTGTGATGCTGGATTATGGATGACACGAATGCTTTTATTGGATTTGCCTAACTGACGGTATCGTAGAATGTGCTGCACATCGGTCGTGGAATCACTTGGCCTCTTCCAACCTACACATCTTACCCAGGATTTCAGAGTTACCTACATTCTCGTGGACGTAACAGCTTTATCGAGTCGGAATTTAAGCATGCCAAAACTTGATCCTAAGATTATGATACATACCAGCAACAAGAATGCATCAATGACTGGTGCAAATTGGGGCATGACATTAAAAAGATATGCACACTCTCTCAATACTCTCACCAAAATGAACAAGCCGCTCGCCTTCCTCCTTACCACCCTCCTCCCCCTCACAACCGCCTCCCCAATAATCGCCGGCCTGCGCGGCCAACAAATAGCAAACATCGACTACTGCAAAGAAAAAAACTACAAAGACTGCGTCTTCGGCGTCTCCCGCGCAGCAAACGACTGCATCAGCCTCCCAGAAAATTACCCGCTCCTCTCCGTCTACTTCGAAAGCACCGTCAAATGCCAGATCTTCACGGATGGCAACTGTGGTTTTTCAGCAGATGCTACTATGAGGTATGTGAGGTTGGAGGAGGCGGCTCCGGATTTGAGTCGCCATAATGACGTGATTGGAGGGTATTTTCAGAGTTTGAGGTGTGCGGGTGGGGTGCCCGTGTATCAGGTGGCGGCGGATCCTGTTGATGCGAAGAAGAGCGATGGGATTGGGGTGAGAGTGAGGTGGAGGTGGAGGTGGAAGGTTTGGGTGGTGGTTGGAGGCGCAGTGAGGTTGGCGATGGGTGATATACTATGAGCGGCTGTCTGGCGAAATGGAATGGAATGTGTTGCCGGCATTATGCTTTGGAGCTGGTCGTTCTCGAGAGGTTTACACATTCCGTGCAGGTAGAGACTGGTATGCTACCAGTGTATGTAGTAACACGACGGTGTTGTCAGATTCGACTCAGCAGCCTGTGTCTCATGCGGGCTACTTGCCTTGACTTGAGAGGATCGCAATGACCACAATCCGTACTTTTGTAAAGCTGCGTAGCGACGGCACAGTCCACGTACGAGAAGACAGAACGAACCTTCATACCAGCAAAGAGGTATGCCAAAATCGAGCGTCCCAGCCCATAACACCAAGCACCAAAAGGCGCCGGTCGCACCCCATTGCAGAAAACAGCGCAGCAACTGTTACGAACGTGGCAGTCGATAGATTGAAGTTGCGAGCCCCAGCGATAATGTGAAAGGTTTCTGAAGTTTCCTCTTCACCGTCCCATCCGCAGACGAGACCAGCAATGAAAAAAAATCGTAGCTTCTCTTTAATTGAGCGTGTCATCCTTAGTGCAGGGGCTATACTAATCTTCTTTGTATCGTTTTAAATTGACCAAATGTGCACTGCTCTTACTCGTCGTGCGGATACTGACAATCTGACCTTTGAGGGTCTCCAGAAAATAAGCGACATCGATCCAACTTGGAGGGATCGCTAAATATTGCAAAGTCTACGACTAGACTCAAAGCTATCAAATCTTGAACTCCTCGCCAACCATGTCTAGCAAACCCTTCGCAGCATCAATGATACCCTCATCCGGCCTGACTGTCCTACCCGCCACATCTAACACCTTGACCACCAGGGGATAAAGCCTCATCAAATGTCTCTTCCCATCACTTTTTATCCCCTCCGCCTCAGGAATGGCTTTCGGCTCAGTTACCAGCTCCGTCATCCGCCTCAACACAAACAGCAGTTCCTCTCTCTCACTCTGTGGCTGCGGCATATATTTACCTCGAAGTGGTTGATCGGCGATATAAGCCTTCAAGGGCAATGCCGCGCGAAGAATGAGATATGGAGTCGCTGCCTGGGCGAGTTTGACACGTGGTGGCGATGAATCATGTTTGGCGCTCAAAGAGATAAGGTCGTCAAAGGCTTGGTAGGCCATTACGGCTCGTATGTTCGGATCTGCGTCGTAGGTTCTGCCGAAGCGTATGGTATAGAAGTCCTTTAGAGGCTCGCTCTCAAGGTTCGGAATTTCGCTATCTTTAGTAGCATGGATGAGGGAGCTTTCGAAAAGGACGCGAGTGTATTTTCGGCGTGTGGTGTCGGGGATGCTCGTTGAGCCCAGTGCCGGGATGATCAAGCTATTAAACTTGATGAGGGAGGCGACGTCAAAGTCTTCATCATCGAAGATGGGAGTGGACGATGGCACAATCTCAACATCTGGCGACAAACGGATTAGTGAATCTAACGACATGTTGTGATATTAAAAAGCTCCCAATTTTGGATCGATATCGATAGATTTCTGGCAAGTTCATTGCTTACACTTACAAGAAAATCTATCGATGTCGAAACAAAACATGACATCACAATTAAAAACAGCAGTGTATCATGGTTGTCGACCTACCTGCTCGTGTTATACCACGACTGCATTTTACAATTGACTCCCAGTACTTCTGCAATTGTTTGGCACCCAATCCAACGTCAAATATGCGGGGGATGGTATGCTCGAGCACAATCAGTAGTGTAGACGTGGCCTTCTGCCACAGACATGGCGTCTTGCCCTGCTTTTCCCATTGGTATTTCAGACCGATCGGAAGCTCTAGGTTATTGAGAAGCAGTAGCAACGAGTCTTCAAAGATGTCATCGCATTTGGCATGCTGTATAATGAAACCTTGTAAGAGTTCCATTGAGGCCTTTGCGAAGGCAACAAAAGTGAGTCCAGTCGACTCCATTTCACCCTTTCCAGCCTCGAAAGGGAGGCCAACAAATTGAGCCAACAGACCGCAGATGGTGGCAGGGCCTCCCTTTAGGTCAGTTCGCAACATCGATAGGCATCCCAGAACCTCTCTTTGCAATTTAGTCAAGGAATCCAAGTCGCTCGAAAATGATGGCAGTCTTGACCTTCGCACTGCCAGTTCCAAGTTCTCAGCTATGCAACTGTTGGAAACTGGGTTAGTCGTTTTGTCCAAACCCATAAACGTACCATGCATTTGGCGAACTCTTGACACAACATCGATATTGATGAACTTCTGGCAATTTCAGTCTCCGATCGCCAGATATTCATCAATATCGAACTCGAGCTGGGCATTACAAAGAAATGAGCGTACCTCACGACTTCCGGTTTGATGTCTGACTCAATTAACCTATAGATTTCTTTCAATGATCGAATGTAGGCCTCAAGTGCTTCCTGATTTGCATTTGACAGCGGATGAGGTTTTGATTCGGGAAAATGTCGGGCCCAAATGCCCGCAGCTTGCTGAACGGCCTCACTACCGATAGCTTGTGGTTTTAGAACGTTCGATAGCAGCTCCGTCAGCGACTTATAAACAGCAGCATCTAGATCATGGATATGGCAATCGAGATAAGCTATCAAGGTTTCCATCAGCCTTTGCCAGATGCGTTGGAATTGAGAGCATCGTGCGATCGCAGGAAGATAGGTAGCAATTAGCTTGCTGGTGCCTTCCAACATAAGCTTCGACGTGATAATGTGACCTTTGACTATTGATATCAATTTGTCAGGGTATGGGCCGTCTGTTTCCGGGGTCAAACCATGGTACACATCGGCGTTGAATCTAAGCATTGGGAGAAGAATGGTCCACAGACAGAGTTGCCAAGCATCTGAAGAAATGTCGTCGCCACGATTGTCGAAGATTCGTAAGATGGTGTGTATAGCGCCTGCACAGCCGGTCAGCCGAAGTCTTTCCCGAAGTTAAAGTCCTCAAAAATAGGGATCAATATTGATAAATCTCCGGCAATTCTTCGGGAGAACGTTGCCGGAATATTGTCCACATTGATGTGAGTCTGAAAATCTTATAGTCAGGACATTACTTTGATCACCTCACATACCTGTGCGAACCTCCTCTCGAGGATCGGTGGTCATATCGCTGACACGGCGAAGAAGAAGGATCCACAACGCTGCTTTGGATCCCTTTCGTGCCACTGTTTCTCCCATTTCCTCAGCAGAGATGTTCGAATCGTGATGGATGTCATTCGAAAGCTCATCGAGTGACTCTTTAGTAGTCTGTCCGTAGAGGAGATCCGAGAGTTTCCAGAAAAGCGTTGTAGTCTAAGCAATTTGTTAGCCGCTTTCAACAATCTATTTGAAGGCTACTTGCTGTAAGAGAGACATTTAAATCCTGCACTTGATTGCCGAATTGGTAAATTGTCTCAACCAGGGTCAATAAGCAGGAGTCAGGTACGGAGGATAGGAAGTCTGAACAGATGAGTTGGAGTGAGCCGAAGGCCGACCGTCCTAAGGATACAGTGCATAATACAGATTTGGGTGACGTCTCAGTTACCCCCGGCGATCCAAACACAGTGCTAATGACGCTGAATACAGAGGCCCAGCCTTCTGTCAACGAGTCACCGGTTTGCTCAAGTATCGCTCTCAGCGTCTCTAGAGCTATCGAATGGACTTCTTTTGTAGTGTCGTCAGATTCGTGAGGTCTCCTCGTGATGGTGTTGCACAGTAGTAAAAGTGCAGAAATTGATCGGCATTGAACCTCATTTTGCTTTAAAGCTTCCTCTTCTGCCGAGAAATTGACAGTGTCCCGAGTCAGACGACTTAGAAGTTCGGCTGCCAATAGACGGGCGGTGCTTGGATTTTCACGCTGCATGGCCACTGCGGTAGTCGTGGATATGAACAGATCCCAACCACTTTCCGCCGGATCATTGGTGGTGAATCTGTCCACGTTGCCTGAGACAAGTTCGCGTATCTTGGAGAGAGCGAAGATGTAGTCTTTGTCTGTGGAGTCGGATGTCATTGATGACCTCGAAAAACTAGATATCCGACGATGCTGACCACCTGGAGTCGGCGGTGGTGTCTCTTTCGCTTCCTCGGACGGCTGCTTCGCATCGACGAATAGGCAAAGTGATCGAAGAATCTGAACGAAGGAGTCATTAGGAAAGTCGACGGTGCTCTCGAATAATCGGGATACTGCCGCTTGTATGGCGTTGACCTCCGAAGCAATGACCTGTAGCTGAGGAGGCTCCCCAGACGAAGATACAATTATCTGGGAATTTCGCCTGGCAATTGGCCGCAGACTGGAGCTCGCCATCACTTTGTCGGCTTGCTGCAAAGTCTCGAATACTATGCTCCACGAGGACTCTAGAGTTGGCCCAAGCGCAATGGCAAGGTTGAGGAGTGCTCTCAAGCATAATAAATTCCGTGAACTCAAGGTAGGCTCTCCTGAGTCTATGGATGTCCTTCGCCCTCGATCTGATAACACGCGGATTAGCAATCTTTGTGCTCTAAGATATTCCAATCATGCCATTCACTTTGGAAGACTTCAGAACCGAGATCGAGATCGATAAATTTCTGGCGACAAGAATCCTAGACATTGCCAAAAATCAAACAATATTGGCATGAATTTGAACAGCAGCTTGTCGAACCGCTGCAACCATAGGAAGATTGATGAACCTACCTGGTAGCAAAGTTGAGGCCTGGCTGACGGCTTGACTGACCAGATTTTCTACATTCATAAAGCCACCTTTCCCAGCATTGGGACTTTGGGCCGAGTGAACCGCTACGGGTTGTTAATCGACGTCGTTCGGCCCGTTGTTCGAGGTCGAGTCTATGTCTCAAAATCAAGTCTTGCATTCGAAGAGCGATGTCGGTAAATTTCTCGCAGTGATTCAGTTTCACGTTGCCAGGAATTTATCGACATCGATCCTAGGCCGACATTGACATGATAAGTATGGATATGAGATGGACTGACCTGAATTGGAGCCCGCCAGCACATGCGAAGGAACGGCTGCTTTGCCCAGTGTTGTCAGGAATGCGTCTCTGGGTGTCGACATTCGCAGTAATCCAGCAACTTGAGCAAACTTCTGAAACGCTCTGACCAACGCTCTGTAATGTTCAGAATCTAATGAAGCATAAAAGAAAGTTGAGCAGCTTGCAAGAATGGCTGGCCAGCAATCTTCCACCAGCTTAGCTGCGGTCTGAACTGCATTCAAGGCTGGATGGTTTTCGAGAAGGAGAGGATTGACTGGTACGCTTCGTTTCTTGTAAGAATGTGACCTCTTCAGCGAAGATCTAGCTTGGTCTTCCAGATCGGCAATTCGTGACGATGACTCTTCTTCCTCAACAATTTGGGCTTTGTTCTTCTTCTTGACTTTGCTTCCATGCTGTACGGTCAATGGTAAGATGAACTTCGCAAGACTTTCAGCCAGATTGTTGAGACATGACAGAACAAGGCTGTATATGTATGTCTCAGGCAGAGATGGAGCATCAGATTTGTCTAATTGGTCAATACAAGGAACTCGGATGGAGCTCCATTGGTTGCTAATGCCAGGAACAGACGCAGTGCCAACACCAGCAGTACCCTCAGCACCGGCTAGGGAGTTTGTGTCTGTGGATGGATCGGGGTTCGCTTCTCGTTGAAAGTAGTTTCCGACGGGGACCGTTGACTGCTGGCTCATTCCGATGAGAGCAGGTTTCTCCGACGCCAGTCTAACAAAGCTGGCTGTACACGACCGTATGATAGATTTGCCGCCTTTCTGCTGGTCAAATGCCGCATAAGCTTGAAGAATGAGACGTGGTTCCGCAAATATGCCTCGGATTACCTCCATACACAATATCTTCTTCCAACCAGGAACGATGTCTCCTTGTTCAATGACATGATTGAAAGAGCTCAGGATAGTCTCGCTTTCTGAGGCAAACAGATCGAGATGATTCCGAACGATCAAATAGAGCAGTCGAGTCACGCGCACGGTAATTGGAAAAGGTCTCTTCTCGGCAAAGGTATTGGTCAGAAAAGGGAGAAGAGTGGATCGTATCGTGTGCGCAAGCTCGGGGTGCGTCGAGATCCTTTCGGCGTGGCTGACGAGAATTGTCTCCACCAGCTCAAGAGAAGTAGATTCTGCCATGGGAGAAAATCTGATGTGTTGTGGCTTGTCGCCAGTGGTCAATAAGATCAGGTCTTGGAACACTCGGAAGGTATCGAAGGCTACAGCACGAACCGAAATCGAACCGGTTTCGCCTGGCACTTCTGCTATGGTGGGAACTTCCAATACTTTGACATCCTCGTCGCCGAGCTTTTCAAACAGTGCTGAGAAGAGTTGCTGTAGAGTTGCTGTGGCTGTTGAGCTTACTGAGGAGGTCTTGGAGGTCTGGAGTATAGAACATGTTTGTAAAAGCGTGAAGAGTAGGCCTCCACGAATGTCTTCAGGATAGTTCTGTAGCATGGGAGGCAAAGCTTGAAGAACTTTGAGCTGTACGTCGAGACCTACTACACATCAGCTCAAGCTACGGCAGATGGACAAGAACATCGATACCGAGACTACTGCATTCTTTCATGGCATCCAGGACCTCTTTGAGACGTGACTTTGGCAAAGCTTTTGATACGGCCAATCTTTGAAGGCAACTGATACCAGGACCAATATATTTGGGATTTTTTGAGAGTGCGGCAATCAGAAATGGCTCGATAAAACGTGGCCGTCTGGATAAGTCTATCGAATTCAACGTTAGCTTCCATTGGAACAACAAGTAGTATCCCGTAACAATATCGATATTGATAAATTTCTGGCGGTTTGAATATTTTATCTTGCCAGAAAATCATCAAGCTCAAACTCGATTTAGGGACGATCAATTCGTTCTCGTAGTTCAGGGAAAGACAGCGACTTTGAGTTACCTCCACCTAGTTGGGCCTCTGAAGTAGACGGCAACGACTTGAGTTCCTGGAGCGACTGATCTGCAGCCTTGGAGAGGTTAGCTTCCTCGTATTGGCCGTGTTGACAGTAGCATTTTCAATTCAAGATCGGTATCGGATATTCTCTGGCGATCTTGCGGAAACAACTTGCTAGACTGTTGTCGATATCGATCTCGAACTGAACGGCATCTTCGTTTGATTGGGCTCGAAGTCAGGTATGGCATACCGTCCGCAGCTCGGGGAGCTTTCTTTTGCTCTCCAGCGCCAGAGCAGTGAGCTCTGCGCTGAGGATATTGGCTGTCATCGTCCTGAGGAGTGAGATTTCTGTAAATGCATGATGATCGAGGACAGATTCGAGCTACGAGGTGAAGTTCAAGTCGCGACACGTCCACGTCACGTGGCGAGACTAGATGCGGTTAGCACAGAGTAATGCGGTTGAAGCAGGCCAGTCAAGCAAGCAAGCAAACGGAGAACAAAGCACGAGTAATAGCATATAAGGACACGCAACCAAGGGATATCCCCCTCCACACCTCCATCCCACACTTTCCCTCACATACAACGACAATATGGGGGCCAAAATACCCCGCAACTTCAGGCTGTTGGAGGAGCTTGAGAAGGGCGAGAAGGGCTTGGGCGCTGGTATGTTTGATATGAAGCTCCTACCATGAATCATCTAACTGACAAGCCTCAGAGGCATGCTCCTACGGTCTTGAAGACGGAGACGACCTTCTCATGACAAACTGGACCGGCACCATCCTCGGCCCTCCCCACGTCAGTATTTCTCAGCCTCCCTCGGGAATCACGATAGCTAAAGCTATACACAGAGCGTCCATGAGAATCGAATCTACAGCTTGAGAATAGTCTGCGGCCCAAACTACCCTGACGCCCCTCCAGAGGTCGTCTTCATAACCAAGATTAACCTGCCATGCGTCGATGCGAGAAACGGAAAGGTCGACAATACTAAGCTGCCATGTCTGATCCAGTGGAAGCGCGACTTCACCATGGAGACTATACTCATTGAGCTGCGGAGGTTTGTACCACTTTACTATCCCATTCGGGTCCCAGCCACTAACTGTATGACACCAGATACATGGCATTACCGCAGCACAAGAAGCTTCCTCAGCCTCCCGAAGGCACGTCTTTCTGAGGGCATCAAACACAGTAACCTTCGAACACTTTTAGAGCGAGGATTTTCTCGGGACAGTCCCTCAATCTTGCGTACACTTTGGAAAGCTGCGGCTGGGGGGGGGGGCAACAGGGACTTCGGCATACTCGCAAGGCTATAGGGAACAATTTGAGACGACGTCAAGCTTAGAAGGTTGGTCAGCGGCAGAGTTCACTTCTGGCATTTGCACGGCGTCCGGTATTTCACCTACGAGGTTGCTTGGAAGGTAGGCCTGCCGGAGGAATGGTCTAACTGCTCCAAACAAATTATCGTTACTACAGACTTCGGTCATCCCACGAACACGTGGGTACCTTCCTCTTTCGGCCACCTCCATCCAATTGGTTGGATGAACAGTGCACCTAATGAGTTTTTCCCGTTGTGCCGCAAGCACTCGAATCCCACCAAGGATTAGGGTTAGGGATGGCAGGCGCAGAGTCTGGTAAGGCAGATCACGATTTCACCGGGAGCTTTACCCTTGAAACTCTTTTCTGTTCATTTTCCGGCCTTGTTCGAGTGATTGGGACAAATACCACATAACAATAGTCTTGTTGTTGCAACATACACGCAATTGGCGATTCGCGCCCTGTGTATACTCATGAATCGCCAGCAGAGTCACCAACGAGAGATGCACCTGCTGTACTGCAGTATGTCATATCCTATCCAGCCTGCATAGTGCAAGGTTCGCTTGACAAAGCTGGAGTTCTTATCCCATCCCGAGCGGAAGCTGTCCGAGCATCCTCTTTATCCAAGGCGGACTCATGCTGCGAGCCGTACGGGACGCCTGAAAGCCGCTAGACTGCACTAACATAACGTTAATATTTTGAGCCCCAGCTAGTTTCAATTCCGCTGTCGTGGCATCCTTATACCACCGTTGTTTCATCAGGAGACTCGAGCGTCTTCTACATACGCCTACCAAAGTACTATTGTGTACACAGTACATATAAAACACTTGGCCAATGCGCAGTTGCACAACCCATAACCACTAATATACTCTCGCAGAATCCAGGTGTACACAGTACAAGATTTCTTCTCCACAAGATCTATGATGCCCTTCATTTGGAGTTCAACAGAAGAGCCGCGAGAATGTTGATGATGTTGTTGGCAACCTATTTGCTTACTATGGTAGAGGTTTGACTGTATACCTACGCCCGTACTCCTCCAAGATCATCTACACACAACTAATTTCCTTGGCACCTTTATAATTCTCAATCTTGATTCCTCGCTCACGGTTGTGCAGCGAGGCTATTAACGGTCGTAAATACAGAGCTTTAGCGAATCTTCAGTATATTCTTGGTGCAGCCATGCCCTAGCTGAGATGAATTGCGCGAGCGTTCATGCCAACGCTCAGAATCTAGTATTATTGCAGCCATGGAAAATCAGATTGCGACTTTGATAATAACTAAAGACGGTGACAGGTCGCGTTCAGTGATTCCAGCATTTCCGCCATTCCTTCCAACATCTAGGAGGAGACCAAAATGAGGCTCACCACACTCGCTACAGCAGCCTCATCCCTGCACCTCATCCACGCCATCCCTTCCATCAACAGCAAACCTATAACCTATAGCGAATTCGATACCCGCCTTTCCTACCATCAACGCTCAAATACGCACCTCCTAAATCGACGCGATACGCCCAAACCTTTCCCAGACTGGAACTACGCCAATGCCACCACCCCCGATGCCACCCCCGATGGTTTAAAAGGTATCATCTTTGAACCTGATTTGATCCCTGGTCAACCTGGGAAAGATGGAGGACAGATCACGAAAACGAGGATTGGACCTATCACTATTCCGCCCGGGGCGACCTTGAATAGGCCGGTCGTGAATTTCCCGCCGCCGTGTAAGGATTGTTTTATTACGGCTATTCAGTTGGGGCTGGAGTATGCGGATGGAAAGAAGGCCAATGTTGACACGGGGGCTTGGTAGGTTGCCTTTTCTTTCCTAGGTTTTTGGATTTTAGTTCTGGGCACACAGAGGGTGGTGGGCGGAAATTTGGAGATATGGAGCAGCGGCTTGATGCAGGCAAATTCGACGACTTGAGACCTCGGGCTGAACGACCGAAGAGGGTTTGCCTGAAGTCCTTCATCTCATATATCTCTGCTCCATGGCGAACTCACGGACGCTCGACCAAGACGTTTAAGAATAGCATAAACATTGACAAGTTAAACAGGTGCCACCACATCGACCTCACAATCTCCGGCTCCGACTACACCTGCCCCGTCACCCTCACCTCCCTCCTAACCCTCTCCGTCCCCTCCATGTTCGCCAACCGCATCTTCAGCGGCGGCAACGAACGCACCGCCATCCGCACAAACTCCAAATCAAAATACGGCCTCGACCTCGAAACCGGTCCTGGCAAATCTGTAGTCTTTGGTGGCGTTTACGAACTCATGTCTGAGGCTACGAAACCGATTACAGTGTTCATGACTCTTACGTGGGAGTTCGTGCCCAAGAGTACGCCCGGGTATAAAAAGGCGGTGTTGGTGTGGTTGGATGTTACGGATTGTGCTAAGGAGAGTGAGTTCCCGAGCCCGGAAGGAACGTATGAGAAGGCTAGTAAGGAGTGGGTTATGGGACATGATGGGGACTTGTTGATGGGCATCGGGCATGTGCATGATGGTTTGTTTCACCCTTTTTTTCTTTCACAGCGCCTCGACCTGCAACCCCCCAGGTCTTTATATCCTGAAAACTAACTTGTAATCTGTTTCCTAGGCGGGACAAAAGTAGACTTGTTCCATAATGGCAAACTCTCCTGCTCCAGCAAACAAGTCTACGCCAACCGGCGCGGCGGTTACGTCGAAGCCACTGACGGAAGCGTAACTCAGAGTATGGTTATGCCTGAGGGCAGCCATATCTCCGATGTGGGTGTTTGTAAGGATTGGGGCGAGGTGAAGAAGGGGGATAAGTTGAAGGTCATTGCTTATTATGATGATAAGACGCATATGCAGATGAGGGATAAGAATGGCAATTTGGAAAAGCAGATGGGTATGATTTGGGTACGTATACTTAATCTTGGTGATGCGTGTTTGTGTGGGAGGCTAACTTGTGTGGTTAGGTTTATATGGGTCTTAAATCGTAATTTTGTGCGACGGAGAGTGTCCATCGTAAGCGTGGACTTGTACTTCGACGCTTCTGCAGGATGTAGTAACAGAGATCGCATTTTCAAGCTTTCTTTTTGCTTCTCCTCGAGCCTGGCTGCTTCACTGGCGGTGCTTTCGCCTTTTCATTCGCCAACTCCTTCTCAGCCTTGTCACGAGCCTCCGTCTCTCCCTTGGCTTTTTTCTCCGTCGCGCGCTTCGTAGCCCCGATCTTTTCCAGTGCCTGCACCGTCTTATCACTTTCCTCCCACAAAGCCTGTTGCAGTCCTTCATTATTAACCTCCTCTCGTAGTATCTTGACAATTTTGCATTCTTTGATCATATCGCCACCATCTCCCTCGCGCAACGCTCCCTCCATCGCAGCAAACAAAAAACTCTGCGCGCCTTGTTCGGGGCTCTTCAGGATGAGCCACCACAGAGGCCACATGACCAAATATATCAGAAGACCCCACAGACTTCCGAAAGAAAGATATCGTCGCATCCCCGGTGTTCGCACGAATCCTGGATCAACTGTCATGACTTTGGCGGTCATGGGCAACTTGTCGGGTCGTTGATAGATTGACAAATGTTTCTGGAATGCTTGAGCAAAGGTGAACAGTGCGAACTTGGATGTAGCGTATGCTCCAGAGGGTGTAAAATAGACTTCTTTCGAATTCTGCCTCCTGGCTTTTTCGTTCTTGCCCGGGTTGGCTTTCGCGAGATGGGTTAATGAACCGCCCATGTAGGAACTGCACATTCCGAAGATGATTCTTACATCCCGATCTGCTGGTTGGGCACGGATTGCTGGTGATAAAATGCTGAGGAGTTGGAAATTGGCCATGTAGTTGATGCCCCAATTTGATTCGACGCCATCTTCTGTCGTCGTAGCTGATCCTCCAGCGGGTGTCAGGGTGCTCGCGCATAAAATAACCATATCGAGACGTCGTGGAGGAGCGTTGTCAATCCATTTTGTTGCAAAAAGTCTAATACTGTGTAACGAAGCCAAATCCACGTGCTCGGCATTAATAAGCTCGTTCTTTGTGTCTTCGCGTAAATCCAGGATAAATTCGACCAGAAATGGATCAGTGAGTGATTGCTGTGTGAGGAGAACCAATTGAGCTCCTCGCGTTGCTAATTCTCTGGCAACGACTGCGCCTATGCCTGATGTTCCGCCCTGATAGATGTGTTAAAACGGCTCAGAATCTTTAAGATCTTATGACCTACTGTCATCATCACAACTTTAGAGTGCATATTTCGCTCCGAGGTATTCGAGGCTCCAGCAAAGTATCGCTTCAGTCCGTAGATGCCACCAACCCATGGTAACGTTTTCAGGATGGTGTATACATGTGGTATTCTGGATAAACCTTCCTCAAAGGCTGATGCCACTAAGGGGATTGGCATGTTGTATCAGCGCGTTAGGTGTCTTTTCGTAAGATTCTGAAAGGAGTCGGGGATGCTTGTGGAAGATATGTGTTCCCGGGCAGAAAGGAGTATCAAATCGCCAGGATTAGTCAGCGAGTTGGATGTCACCTGAGGTGCAGGGCATTGGAATTGGATGCCGCTGCCCAGGTGCCTATGCTCTCGGTCAAACAACACCAACAAGTCCCCATGCGCGTGTAAACGCACCCTTTGCATATTCCAATACAGAGAGGTACTCTTGCCGAGGATTAAGACCAGGAGTCCACCTCAGCGACTTCACCCTAAGATTGAAGTAGCGCGACCCGAACGCAATGTCATCGACCCCCGGTGAAGCCTGGACTCCAGGGACTGGCAGTAACTCCATCGTGGTTCGAGAAGAAGAAAAGGCCAGGCCGGAGAGGAATAAGACATATGATGAAGAGATTGAGACATATACGGTGCCTCTGAGAGAGCCTCTGTACTACGGCGCTGGAGTCAAGAAGCAAGGCATCAAATTTGTGCCCGCTTCAGCACCCAGTATTGCAACAGAGACGTCGAAACCCGCCAATGTCGGAAATCGCTACTTAGAGATAGTACTTGGGAAAAAGGCAACATCTGACAAAGAAAAAGTAGCCACCACTGCAACCTCAGCCTGCGACATTTGCAGGCTCCCTGTCAACTCCGCGACGGCAGTAGCTCATGAGACGAGTCTGGCACATCAGGTCTGCCTTGAGCATATCCACCCTCCATCCGCAATCGATCGTACGCGCAAAGGCACCGCCTATCTCCAAGACATGGGCTGGGATCCCGATAGCAGATTGGGCCTGGGCGCATCTGGAGATGGCAGGCTATATCCCATACAACCGAAAGAGAAGTTGGACAAAGCAGGTATTGGAACATCGGCTGTGTTGAAATCTGCCGCCCCGAAGATACACAAGAAACTTCTCAATCCGAAAGAGTTGCGCAAGCTTGAGGCGGAAAAGAAGAAGAGGAATCAGAGGTTGCACGATATGTTTTATACGGATGACCGAGTGGCACGGTATTTGGGACCAGACGCATGATGCATCATTGTACAGTCTTGTCACAAGTCGTATTTCCTGGACCATTTCAACTTGCTGGGTGCTGTGTCTCTGGCTACCCAGGAACCCAAACATTAGGAGATCATCGCAATGGCTTGACCACGAACTGAAACGCTGACGAAGCCTATGTTTTCCAAGGGCACAGAACAATCCGGCATAGCATCCAGACAGGGGAAGCATTCGCTCCAGAACAGCATAGCGTTGGCTTTTAGGAGTTTTGGTTTTGAGCTAGGAGCAATATGATACCCCAGAGAGAAAGAGATGTGTAGCTTCATAGATCAATACACACACGTCGAGTTTAGTGCTTGCGCCCCATCCATTCACTTTGTCGACTGCTTGATACCGCATCAGCCCTCTAGATTATTCATCCTGCGGTATCTTCAGCGCCACGATTCCTTTCGTCTGACTTGGTGTTGGTGGCCAAGCCTCTTTCTATTCTACCATCCATTTGACCCCGCCCTCGAAGCTTTGGACATGCTACCCTGAATTCCCATCGTGTCATTTTTGAAATCATGACTGAGGTTTCGGTCGAATAGTAAGGTCCGAAAAGGACGGCGGCCACGTCTTGGATTTCGGATGGGTTTGGACCGAGGGTGCAGATGTAGTTTCCATGTTAGCCATGTAATTTTCTATGACCTCGAGAACATCGAGGTATTGGTTGCTCGATTTTCCAAAGGTTTTTTCAACGTTTCGAAGATTGGTTTGAAGCTGGTGGGGCGCTGTCAGAGTCCACTGTGGTGCGTAAAAATTGGTGAGAATTTACGATTATGAGGTACTCTGCTCGATCTGACATCTTTTCTTTTGGGTTTCAAGTAAATTACTAGAGGCAGAGGTTTTTAAATAATCAAGATGATAAATAATAAAGTGAGGTGAATGGTGGAAACGGCAATGAAACTCGGAGCTGTGAATGTCGTCGAGGGGACCCCTCTATCAGACCCTCTGCGATCTTGAGGCCCACCCCGGGTAATCAGCGTGCCGGCCCTGGTATGAATTGAACCACAATTTTTCTTACACCGTGACTTTTCACTCCACGACCTCAATTGCTCCACCAATAATCATGGCTGACGCCTCAGAAGACGCCCTCAACCATCCTGGCGCTAATCCAGATGGTCTAGATCTCGAAGACGAAGTTCAAGACTACAGATTCCTCCTCACCACGGCGCAAGCTCAAAAGATACCTTCACGCGGAGTCAAAGATTTCGAACCCCATGGCACAAATCTGCAACAGGCAACGCTCGATGCAAGCCGGGAGGCTATGCACATGGCATTGAGCACCACCAGATTCCATCAGACCAATGCGCAGAGAGCTGTATACGACGATGTTGAGAATGGAGCTTGGGTCATTAATGAGGGCGGAAGTTGGGCGAAGAGTGTTGGCATACCAAAAAAGGTGCCTGAAACGCAGAGACACATCTTTGGCATGCAAAAGAATTCAGAGGAGATGCTGGAAATTGAGCATCTGGACGGCACTACTTCTACTGAGAAAGACGGGGAAGATGGCTTGCTATTTTCAAACCCAGGCGTGAATGATACGAGCTCGAAGGCAAAAAAGAAGAAGTCGCAAAAGAAGGACAATGAGCCCAGACTATGGCTGCTTCCAGAAGAGGCACTATGGCTTATTGAACGGGGTACATTGGAGATTAGCTGGCCTCCAGACGAGGGCGAAGACATGGACGAGGCACTGCCAATGTCACTGCAGGCAGCCCACGTCGCATTTCTGGGCATGGAGAAAGCAGGTGGGCTGACTCTGGAAGAGTACACCGTCTACCAATATCTCAAAAGAGCGGGCTACATCGTTTTCCGTGCAAAGGACAATCTACATAATGTCCCAAGCTACAAGGAGGTGCCAAAGTGGCCATCATTTTCTTCATTTTGGAAGAACTTGTTCTCGAAAGAGCCTCCAGCTTTGACTGGGCGCGGAAAGGCTGGCCCACTCGTACCATTAGGATTGTATCGAAGCTACGACGATATCTTTCGTATGCTCACCCTCATTCCGACCAGTAATCCAAAATCGGACACAAACGTATCACCACGTGCGGAGGACACCAATGCGCTGAACGTGACATATCACGTCTACAAAGCACGTCCGGGCTATAAAAAGACTGCACCGGGCCCGCCAGATTTCTACTTCTCAGTGATCAATGCGCGGCAAACGTCAATACCTACGGAACCTCAAATCGACGCACTCTTGAAGCAGACTCCATATCACCCTCCTGATCCGAATCACAGTCTGTACAAGAAGCTGAAGGAAGGATATCGGGATGTCATTCTGGCAATTGTCGACCAAGGTGTCACCAGCTTCATTGATGTAAGCGATGCCGGTTTTGGCCAAGAGAAGCTCTGGGGTAGGGAGAAGAAGCCTTTCAAGGGTGGTAAGAGAGGGGGCAAGGGTGGTGGCAGAGGCAGAGGCAGAGGCCGGGGACGAGGGAGAGGTTCTTGATTTTCTGCCTTATGCCTGGCCGTCTTACTCTACACTTGAAAGCAGTCGATTACGTTCAACTCGATATGGATGTCGAGGTTCCGAGATATTTTCAGATCAAATTGACAGGATATCTTGCGCCATCGATGCACACACTAAACCCCGTTGCAAAGGACTCGATGGAGAGCCACATTCCAAACCGTGTGCAGAGACTGTTTACAAGGATCTCACTTTTCGTAATCCAAGGTCAGAAAAGATGATGTGTGCATCTTAGGCCACGATGCTGGTGCAGCAGACAAGCGCTTGAGAGCGTCAATGTTCAACCGGGAGATGGAGCTTTTCTCGACCGCTATAAAGCTCTATCGTTTTGCTGGGGCTTCCCAAACGAAAGGAATACGCACGAGAAACCCATTCGCTACCTCAATGCAAACTCGTCGGATGTAGACAAGAATATGGCCCAACTTGGATAGGAGACACTGCGAATAGCAGTCAAGGCCGCGACTGCGACCAAATCACTTCATTCCGGCTCGCAAAGGGCTCCACCAAGCACTAGTGCATTTGCTCAGTCCTCATAAATATGTCGACATATAAGATTGATGATATCTGTATCGACCAAATCGAGCGTGGGAAATGAAAAGGAGGAGCAGCTAGAGCTCGCCTTGTCAAGAAATGCGACAATTCACTACGCAGATCATGTAACGGATTGCGATGACTTCGCAGACACCAGTTCATTGCTGATACTCTCAAGAAACTTTCGATAAGAGATTTTTGATGAAATAGAAAGCATAAGCGCCGGCCTTATTCAAATCATTACCCACGTGTGTCGCAAATCAGATGGTGGTAACGTCGCAGCAAATTCACTGGAGCTAGAGACTTTGAATTCGACATTGTGGGGAGTGCAGGCGACGTTACCTCGCGATACGATCTACTCAATACTGTCCCTTACTCGTCCACCGCCAGATCAGCGAAAAGCTTACAACATAGCTGGCTCATAGTATGGAGAACTTCGGATCAAGGATGTCGCCTGGAATCGTCGACTCATCCGCGCAGAGCCCATCATCAGCGTTCGACCGTCTCCATTCGGCCTCGCATCCAAGAACTGCGAAGTGGGGGATCTTGTTTGTATACTCTAGAGCTGCTCCATCCTAGTCGTTTGGCCAGATTCGACTATCTCGACATGGAGGGGACAACACAGCCTTTCTACCAGCTTGCTGAAGAAGCTTTTGCCGATGGTATGATGGATGGCGAAGCCATACAGGACGAAAGACCAAAACCACGACTGAAATTCGACTTCATACTTGTGTGATTGCCTCGTCACCATCGTCTATATCTGCGCGAGTCCTACTATTCGGACGAGTATATTGTACGGCAATGGAGTGAAGGAGGTGACCAGGCAATGCCTCTCATTTACGAGGCCATCTGTTTCTATGAGACGTTGGCCTGTGTCAGCAACGTGCGCATGTCCAAAATCGTGTGCCTACGCAAGCGAGCTCCGTGTAAGAATGAGGGCGGGCAGAAAAAAAAACACGGCACTTACTTACACGGCTCTGCTAACTTTTCAGAGTCAGGACTTAAATTTTATGTGGTGTCTTGTCTGCACTCCATGACCAACTCGTAGTTTTTGTCGAAAATGCCGAGAAGACTTCTCGGTCGCCAAGTTCGTTCATCCTGGCCTTGTTCAATAACACTACATAGTCCTACTTATCCACATCAGTAAGGAGAAACTTTCATTTGATTGTGGAACCGTTCGAGTACGTTTTCCACTACAGTTTCTGACGTGATGGATGAGGTCAACAGGAGTTATAGTACCGCATCGATGCCATTCCTACTATGGTTTTTAGACGAGCAGCTAATGCGGGAATGTATCACGACAACCCTGAGCGAAGATAGAATTGCCGTCGTTTTTGAAGCAACCTGGTTCGAGATCGATGGCGGGTAGAGTTCGTTTGCCAGGAATTTCTAGAGGTCGATAACCAACGGATGATACTATGTATACGCTTTATCATCAAGGATGGACTGCTTCTTTATAATTGATCATTGTTCACCATCTACACAACCTCCTTCAACTTCTGCAACAACTCCTTCATACTCCCAGCATACAGATCAAACTCCCCAAAAATCTCCGTCACCGGATCGTGTTCCTCAAAATCCAAATACGCCGTCTTGAACCCCGCCTTCCTCGCCGCAATCAAATCCCACGCATGAGCAGCAACAAACCACCTCTTCCCATCCCCCTTCCCTCCCAACCCCTGCTCCGTCAAATATGCCTGCGCACGCTCATACACCTTGACATCTGGCTTCGCAACCTTCAAATCATCGCACGACAGCAGATGCCGCTCATCAAGTTCGATATCGGCATTGTGATAATAAGCAAGCGAAGTTTCCACGCCACCATTGGTAACACCATAAACATCCCACCCGGCCTCTCTCAACCCATCATAGCACTCCTTCAGCCCCTCGCGCGGTCCCATGGCCTTGAAAGCCTTCATAACCGCAGCCACGTCTTCGTCGCTGACGGCATCGGCGGGGATATCAACGATTAAACATGCACGCTTCAACGTCAATTTCAAGATTTCGGCAATAGGTTTGTAGGATCCCGCGAGCGAGACGTAGGTGAAGTCACGCTGGGCGGCGTAGAACCATGCGAAGAAGAGGGTTTTGGGATCGGCGTTTGCGGTTGATAGGACGGGGCCGAGACGGGTGCGGATGGCTTGGATGGGGATTTCGAAGTCGAAGCAGGTGCCGATTACGTCGAAGGATGCTGAGTTTGTCATTTTTTTTTTTTTTACTAAGGGAAAGATGGGTTTGATTTGATGTTGATGTCGATGATGAAAGATGGACTCCGCATCTGGGTGCTTTGAACCCCGGCTGTTCGTTTTGGGTATCCGGCGCTAACCGTATTGGATCAGCCTTGGACTCAAAATCGCTCTCCCAGAAGAACTATGGAGGGACCGTGGAAACATGTTCCGCTGCTAACCTGTTTGCCAATGATTATGTTCAAAATCGTATAGAAATATTTGTGGGTGATTAACGTGGTTAAGGGCATCAGTCCATGTTACTAGTTTATGCATGGATAAATGGATATTTTATCATTTCCCCCTCTCTATGAGTATCAATCCAAAAAGGGTTTCCTACGATCAGAAATTCCAGCTGGGTAGTTGAATTCTACATTGACACTGTGTCAACACCCGCGCGGAGAGAATAACATAACAGATTAGAAGAGATTTTTGAGGCTCCATGGTCTGGATAGGGGCTAGATTATATGTAGTGGAATTCTTAGTAATAGCAAGGAAAACTACGCTACTTTTCGTATGTAGATATATTCAGGGTTCCCGAAACACCTTTCTAAAGCTTTATACAAAACCCTCCATGCTCGCTCGCCAAATACCTAGTACCAGCTCATCAAATGAAATGCAACAAATCCTTCCTCACCTTCTCAACGACAACCCATTCACCCTCAACCTCAACCTCAACCCCATCACCATCACCATCACCATCACCATCCCCATTCCCAGGCTCAGGCTCAGGCTCAGGCTCAGGGTATTTCCTCAAATGCTCAATAGCCCAAACAACCTCCCTCCCCAAAACCGGCGGCACCCTCCCATCCCCCCCAAGCGTCCCAAGACCCGCCAACTCAAAAAGCCCCCTCAACCACTCCATAGTCTCTCCCCCCTCCCAAGCAATATCATGAAACGCCCTTCCCGCCTTCTGACAAAAATCCCCCCTCTCCGCCTCCCACCTCTCCATCTCCCGAACCCCAGGTAACGCCCTCCTCAACCTCCCCGCAAACAGGCGCGCAATAGCAACAGCCTGATACTCCCAAGACCGAAACGTCAAAACCCGCGGAACCCCCACAATCCCAACCGTCCCCGGAAAATCATGCAAAAAAGTATGCCAATAATTCTTCACCAGTTTGTTCCCGGTGTAATCCCACAGTGCCCTCCCGTTGTTTCGTGCATTCCAGAAGGGGAAGGAATAACTGTAGCCCGTACAGTAAATCACCACGTCTACATCTCCCCTTTGCAGAATCGTGCCGTTTGAGAATTCGATGGCGCCGTTTGATGGGTGGAAAGAGGTGATTGTGGGGAGCCATTTTACACCGCGGGGTGGGTTTGGACCGTCCCAACGGGATTTTGTGCGGATGGATTGGTAGAGTGGGAGTTTGGCGTGGGGGAGGAGTTCTGTACGCAGATCGTGGCCGGAAGCTGAGTTACCTACGATGAGGATTTTTTTGGAGGTATAGGGGGTTGGGGAGCGGTAGTATTTCGAGTGCATTACTTTGTCGGGGTAGAGGGTGGAATATTCTTTCAGGCCTTTGACGTACGGTATCTGTTTTGATTTATATGGTTAGACATGACGACAGTCACACACATCATCGCGGGGTATGATATCTCGAGAAGGAAGAAAAAAGACCAAACTCACAAAAGGAACGGAATAATGCCCATTCCCAAAAACAACCGCATCGAATTCCTCCACCCACCATTCATCAACACCTTTCTCCCTATCAAACCTTCTAAGCGTCAATCTCCACCTCTCCCTCTCCCTCCCCTTTCCAAAAACAACAGAAACATCCTCCACCGTCGTCCCAAAAACTAACATCCCCCCCAGCCCATGCTTAAAAAAGTACTCCTGAATATATTTCTGCGGAACCTCATGCCTCACAAAAGGACCCTCCCCAAACGGCACGTCGGAGTACGACATAGCAATATCTGGAACGTTCGTTCGTAACGAGTTATAGACCGGTGTCTTTTCAAAGCGTTCTTGCTGATTTGGTTTGGTGGTTGTTGGGAATGTGGGGGGGAGGGATATAGGGGCATCGATATCTTTCGGGAGGAGACCAGGGTAGATAGTTAAAGGGGGCGTTGGATTAGGATCGTAGAGCCTACAGTATAATCCATATTAGCCTTTGAAGGAAGAGGGTAAGGTTAATACCCCATATTCCCGATTTTTGAAAAAGGTCGTTTTTCACATACCACGTCCCCCCAGCACTCTCCCGTCTCTCAAATACCCTAATCGTCTCAAAGACGTTCTCGCGAGCAAGTGCTGCAGTCGTGATAGCACCTAAACCGCTACCGCGTCATTCCACCTCCTATCAATTATTACATATGATGATTAATGGACATTACCTGCAGCCCCAGCGCCAATAACAGCAACAGACTTGATTGCTGGTTGTTGCGTTTCCATTGTTGGTTTCTATCAATGGCACTTATCACTGTCCTTTTTCAACGCTTGATCGCAAGTTTGTTGAACGAAGGAGGATGTCGAAGAGGGGAGAGGGGATAGCTTACCTCATGAGTTATCATATCCCGATTCGTCATTTCGACCCATGTATTTCGCAATACGCCTCACGTGAACAACGCATGAGATCTGCAAGTCCTCCGTGAGGTGCATCGGTTCTACGAAATATGCGACGTGATCAGTACTTCATCTAAATAGCACCGATCCGTTTTCGTCACTGGAAAGATCCTGCATCGAAACGGAAAGACTAGCAACAGGTAAAAGGGAGATCAAGATGATAGGAGAGATAGGACCTGTTCAATACTACTCCGGTAAGCACTCAATTACAAAATATAGTAGCTTACGACAAAGGATGCCCTACTCACAGGTACTGCCCTAGGCTCAAAACCACTTGTACCAAAGCGCGCCTCCAAATGCATACCCAAATGTAAAATATGATGCAGCACCCTCGCGGGTGCCGCAACGCCAAACACCATGCATTAAAGATCGCACTCTCTCCCCCACAAAACGATTCCCATTACCTCGCCGTCCCGGAATCCCCAAACACAATCTTCACAACCTCATCCAGCATCGTGAAAACAAGGTGTGTCCTTTTCAGAAAAAATTAGATTCGCCTCGCAAAACCACAAACGACCTTCAAAAGAAAGGAATAGGTACTCACAACAACCGCTGATTATTAATCATAGCCAACAGCCTCCTCGCCGCAGCCTGCGCGTTCGTCCTACCAACCACGCTTCCAACAAGTTCCGGCACCAAACTCGCCAACACCATCCCCGCCTCTTGTCTACTCCTCGCTTTTTCAGCTAATGTTCTTGGTAAACCAGCAGCTTTCTGTTTTCCCCCAGGCCACATATTATCGATCAAGACCGTAAGTAAATTCGCTACACCCTCATCTGACAGATATCCTTTCGCATTTTCACGTACTTTGCGTTCAATGGTTCCACCTAGGAGTTGCTGGAGGACGATAACGACGGCGCGGCCACGTAGCCAATTGTTTTCGCGATTCAATTCGAAGAGTTCGAGGAAGAGATCGCAGATTGGTTTCACAAAAGGTTCGAGTTCTCTAGTCTCGAAAGCCCGGAGCTCCGCCTCTGCTTCGGCAGATGCTGCGAGTTCGGCAGCCGAAGCTGGGTTGGCGGAGAGGGGCGTGTTCGGTTGGTTTGCGTGGAGCTGAGTTGTAGCTGCGGAGATAAGGTTCTGTCCTGCGAGAGAAAGTTGGTCGAGAACGGGAATGTTGCCTAGAAATTCGTCCATGCCGTCAGTGACACTATTGTATATCCTCGTGACGAAGTCTTTAGTGTCGACATCGGAATTAGTGGGCCGAGTGGAAGGAAGCGCATGTTCTGAGAGAAAAGCTCGAAGCTCTCTACTTCGGCAGATGGCCGGGACCTTCAGAAGTTCCCTGAGGTATTTTTCAAGCGCTACTCGACGCTTCTGCAAAAAGTCCCTCTGTAGCTTCAGTCCAATCTGTCTACGAGGGAAATCCAGGTTCCTGATCATGGGGAACCGAGCGCGCAATCTTTTGTTAAGATCGTGAAATTCGCTATATCGTCGAGTGACTCCCCAAGAGGCTGCTGGCATCTGTTCACCAGCTTGTCGCTTGACTTCAATGACATCTAAAAGTTGTCAGCGTGTACGTTTCCAATTCTGCAGATGAACGTGACTTACAGATCGCAAACTCCTTGCCATCCTCCTCTTTCCCAACCATGATGGAGGCGATGGCTATCGCAGCTCGACCATACAGACTATTATCACTTTCTTGCACGATATACTGCTGCCTCTGTAACTCCTTGCGATTGATCTCTCGTTGCAAGCTAGCTTTCGATTTCCTCAAAATCCTCAATTCAGCGGCGTTGTTCGTCAACTCAGCCTTCTTAGTCAACGAGTCAACAATCGATTCCTGAGCGACAAGTTTCTCAATGTCCATGGTCAAAGCATCAATAGCTTCAGCGAGTCCAAGATCGCCCGGCGCAGCTTCGTGAATTGCTTCTTCATCGCCTTGGTCGCTCGCATCTGAATCATCTCGCTCGTCTTCCAAGAACTTGGGCTGCTCTTCAGCGAAAAGCTCGTCGTCAAAGACGCCTCTTCTTCCCGGAGTCCCCAAAAGCCCGAGCGACGCAATACTAGGCTTTCCTTTATACTCAGGTCTCTTCTTCTCATTCAAAACCGCATTGAGTCCCGGTGACAAGGGCCTTGGTAGCTCCATGGAACTCCTCATCGAGTCATTATCTTGCGGCGATTTGAGACTCGAATCGCCAAATAGGGAGTCTTTATCGGGCGCCTCGTCCATGATGTCAGTCAGAGCGGCTTGCATAGCATCCACAATCTGAGGGTCGTCGCCATTCGAGACTGAAAAGGGTTCGCCACCATCTCGTTCAGAATCAAGGCTGGCGATGGATCCATTCATCTGGTCATTGTCAAGATCATCATCAAACAAAGGGGCTCTAGATCCAGTGTCCAGAGACCGACGAGTTGGTGTCTCAAAATCAGAAGCAGATCTTCCAAAAGCCTTGAGGTCGGACGCCGACGCAATGGCTCTTCGAAGATCTGGTGCCTTGAGGTTTGCAGGCTGGGTGTTTAGACGATGTGGTTTCGCAGGGCGAGGGCTATCCATAGACCGTCTGGAGGTCATGGTGTTATCTGTTTGATTTGTGGTGGCAGCCAAGGTGGGAGCAGCCTCTTCCGAGGCCAACAATTTGAACCACAGGTCCGTCTTCTTGAAATTGCTAAAATGAGGTTCTTGCATTTCTTCGTAAGCCGCGGTCTGGGTACGCAATACAGCCCTGCGAGCATTTTGATACTGCGAATTCGAAGCATTCTTGCCTGCTTTCAAGAAAGCCTTGACAGCTTCGCGAGCGAGAGGCTCAATCTTGATTTCTGGTTGAGTGAGATACCCTTCGTTGATCTGCGCCAAATCGACGCGGTCCGAGTCTGCCCAGTCGCCAGTCGAAGCAGGCTCATCTGTATCCTCCTCCAGTGGATTTCGAAAGCCATCCACCACAATCCAGAACTGAACAAGCCTCATCAAATGCTGACGATCCATGTACTCCATGAAGTATGACAATCCGGTAGCGTTGTAGAGAATTTCTCGGAGAGTGGCAGTCTCCATCCGGGACGCAATCCGCACGGGACCGTCCTGAGATGCCTTCGAGAAGTGCCCTTGTGGTTGCAACCCAGCTCCAAGCTCACCAATCCTTTGATCCAGTATCCGCTTGCCAGTGTCCAGTCTTCGAAGGTAAACAGGATCCTGAGCGTCATCCGAAGACTCTCGATGCAACTGACTCGCAACCTCACTTCGAAAACGCCTCGCCTCAGAGAGCGTGTTACACTTCCGTATCGCCCTGATGAACTTCTCAAACTTCCTCTCGTTGTCTCCAGGCGCCAATTTCGGGAAAGGCGCCGTTCTCGCAGTGTTCAGTGACGGCTGTGCATGCTCCTCCAGCGCCGCACGAAGCTTCCTCACAGTCTTCCTCTCCTGCAGTATCGTCCGCCCATAATTCGCAATCAATTGATTCCAAGTATCTGGATCCGCCAACATCCCAATGATAGGCGACAGCACAGCACAAGTAACAATCTCTTTAACCAGCACCGTAACCGCAGGACTCGTATTCATATTCGGTGGCAGAATCTGTGGTAACAACCGCACGATGATACTCCGTACATGCGCCTGCTGCACCATCTTCGTATCCGAATATGACAACGAAGCTGCCGGATGTAAATTCCCATTCTTGAATTTCGCAGCAATGGCCAGATCCAGCTCGTCTGATTCCGTGACGGTCCTTGTAAGCTTCTTGCCTCGCACAGCTCTTTCCGCCTCGTAGAATTCGCCCATGTGTGTTGTGACCATTGGTACGATCCGTGAGACGCTGATGCCAACGATATCCAAGTCTATGACATGATCCAGGATTGTGCTCATCGCTGCGCGTATGGCTCTGTCCACCTCGTTCGTGAAGGTTGGTCTCCTGCTGATTGCGCCATACCAGCTATTGACAAAGTCGCGCAAGACCAGGACAATCAGTTTATCGATTCTCTGCGTGACGACCGGGGAGTCTGGGTAGAGAGGTTCGCTGATGTACTGTGACCGCTTCTTCAGCGCCGCCGTCTCCTTGGTCCATAGCAGCGGTTCGGTGAAAGCGAAATGAGGAAGCGTACGGACAGCGCAGTGCCTGTCATGATTTGGTTTCCGGCGGGCAGTAGAGACGAGAATCCAAAGTTGTACGGCGATTGTGGAAGCTATTCCGGCGAGGAAAGCTTGAGGGAGCCATCGAAAGGAGGGAAGCCAGTCTGTCACAAAGCCCCATGCGATGAAAACTACGATGGGAGCGAGAAATATATAGCGCCGCTGGATCTCCATGATCTTCTGCTATGGGATTCCATGTGTTCGGCTGCGCATGTTGCGCAAGGGGAGCTGAGTTCTATGCAATGAGAGCGAAGTTGTTGTGCTCCTGGTTAGGTATCGTACCTATCGGCAAGATGTTCACGATTATGTCCATTGCTGCATCACTGTCGCGCATACATACACCGAACGACAGTACATGTCTACGATGAGTCGCCTCCAAGGAACATGGTCTTTGGCTGGACAATATTACATTATGCGGAAAGTACTGGCCTCAAAACGGTTAGACTAAAGCTAATTTAGACTCATTGTTGACTTCTGTCTTCGTATGGTCTCGAATTTGCTGTCTTTTCGAACAGTCACCACTGCTAGGAAGTTGCCGCGATTGATGGCCAGATAGGAACATAGATGACAAGGAGACCTCATAGATGGAACAAGATGTAGACATCTCAAACAAGGTCAATTCAGCCTGCTCTGACCCAGGCCGTAGCCTCATCAGCATTACTATAGATACACAAAAGCGATTTCCACCTCCATGTCTGCCAACTATCCAAAACTCCTGCTCCACAGTGACAACAACAAAACGCTGTTCTTTCACTTCATTTTTCCATCAAGCCACCAGCGCCAGGCTATTTTGCGCAAGAAGGTTCGACAGAAGGGAGACAAACGAAAACCGTCCTATCGGAACCGTGTCTAGCAGGCAGACCATCCCCCCAAACCAGAATCTTTCCAACAAAAAGCCAGCCACAAAGAAAAGATACACTAAACAACAGTACAACGTTGTGAGGCCTCAGCCAGGTTCGATAACATGGAAGAGAATTAGAAACGACCAATGGTGACGCGAGAAGGAGTCTATGCGCCATTGAAAAAGTGAAAAAAACAGTACGCCTGCCAGTATACAAATGCCTAGCATGTAGCGTGGTGAAAGAAACGCTTGTCATGCAAGGAGATACGTCAACGTGTGTAAGAATGAAAAGTCTGGGCAATAGAAAGCTTTTGCTGTTTCCGATCCTGCTGTGTTGGCAGGTAAAACATTAGATTCTTCTTCAATAAGCAAAAGTAAAGTCGTAAAATAGAAAGTGATTTGGGAAAGCTGCATCATATTCTCCCAGCGTTGATGTTCAGCCAGCTCATGTCTTCGTCGCCAGTGGTCTTGCGCATCACCGGTCCTCTCCACGCCGGGCTCGATGGAGTTTGTACTGCTGGGGCCGCGAAGGGTCTTCGAGTGTCCACCATGGTAGGCTTAGTGATGGAGGTGGCGGGTGTTGCCGTTGGTTGTGATGAGTTGAACGTTTTCGCTGTTGTGGGCGACGCCAATCCAGGGAATACTGTCATATCGCTGGCGCTACTGTCTCGGGGGTGTCCGAAATACGCCTGCGGCATAGGAAAATCAAAATCATGGTCGGATGCTTGGGCGTGTGGTGCAGGCGTTCGGTTAGGGAACGTGGAAAGTGTTGGAGTACCGGCACCGATGCCGCTAGGGAAAAGAGTCACAGCACTTCCTGAACTATCTCTGTTCACATCTCCAAAATGTGGTCTTGCAAATCCCACATCCGGCAACGCTGGTGGAGGTGCCACATTGCGTTGCTTAGTGCCGTTCAAGAACCCGTACAACGGGTTGTTGGGAGCGTACTCTCCTTTCTCGTCTGGTGCGAACGGATTCACGCTTTCCGCAGAATAGCTGCTTGCCATCGATCGAGTGTCGTTGTTCTTGGAAGATTTCGGCCATCCACCGGGGTTCGATTGAGGCGTGTAGTTGGCGGTGGTAGGTTGGGTATCAATAGTGCTTGCGTACATGTCTCCAGCATCTGAACCACGGCTGCTGGTTGACCCAGCACGTCGAATCTCTGCTGACATACCATCTCGTAAATGCTCAGTGGAGGCGCCCATTTGTGGACTTGCTGAGTGTACGGTGCTTATTTTTTGGCCAGGTCCGAACTTGGGGCCGAGATTGAGCTCCAGTGGACGTACTGAGGGATCGCTCATATTCCTGCCGTCATCGTAATCCGATCTAGACATACTTGTGCGAAACGTTTCAGCCTGTACGCTATACATGGATTGATTGTTTGGCTGTATGGTGGCGAGATTCGTTACATCGTTGTTGGCAAAGTAACGACTCCAGCCATTGCTGCGACTGCGTTCAGCGTCAGGCCCGACTGCGGTATTGCTTGCTGCCAACCCTGCTCCTGCTCCTGCGGCCGTAGCAACATATCCAGGAGGCGCAAGACTCGATTGTTGTTGTGAGTTGTCGGCTTTGGGATCGACGCTGCGCGTGATGAAAGTAGGTGACATTTTCTGGGCAATTTGCGACATCTCCATCGGTTCGTTGGCTCCGAGTGGACTCTTCCCGTTGACTAGGCCTAGCTGGCTAGAATCGCTCGGAACTCCCCGAGTGTGGCTCTTCGTTCCAGATTTCGGGCCTGCTTTCGAGAAGAACTGCAAAGATGTCACTGAGCTATTAAGTGAGGCGGAATAGGCACGGCCCCTCGAGCCACCAGCTTCATGCATAAACTCGGCACCCTGATCAGCAAAGCTCAAACGGCCATTCTTCTCATTCACCTCATCATCGGCCTTCTTGGTCTTCTCCTTCCTCCACTTCAACAGCACAAGCATCAAAATAAGAATGGCAGCGAGTCCAAAGATAGCTCCGAGAGTAGCTCCCAAAACAGTCAAGACTTTTGTCTTGGATTGCGCAGTACTTCCACCTACAACTCCATTCGATGTTGATGTTGGAGATGAGATCGATGTCGCGGTGGGTGTGACGGTAGAGACTGAAGGAAGTGACGACGTCGAGCTGGACAAAGGAATCTGGTTCTTGGCCACGAGAATACTTGTGGCATTCAACCACGTATTCTCTCGTTGGTCGAACATAGCGATGGGGTCATTGTTCGATCCTCCAGTAATAACAACCAATCCTTTGGCGGACTCTGCCAGGGAATATGCCGACCGCGGTGTGGTAGGAGCAAGTGAGCTGTTGTACGCGGGCCAATTGTTGACTGTCAACTCTCTCCTCCTCTTCCGTGATGGTGAGCCTCCCATAGTTTTGCCTACCGGTGCAGCCTTGTTTTCGGGTCCTAGCCAAAGCGCATACCTCGCCACCGTGTTTGGGGTGACTCCCAAGTTGTAAATTTCGAGAACCTTGGTCGAATCGTCGCCCGTCACTATCGAGCATTGCGTTGTTGCTTGATTGGTGATTGGATCAACCAAGGTAGTTCCCAGATTCTGCCACCCAACATCTTTCGCAAAGGTCCATATTTGCTTGTTGTCCGCCGAACCTCCTACCATAACTGCGTGATCTTGATCCCATGGCATGAGCATGGGCTCAAGGAGTGGTGGCGCACCTTGGTTGTTGAAAGATAGAACCGAATATGGCGGTGCTGCTGAGATTAAAAAGGTTTGTGTTGATGGTGTTTTGTTGTCGGTATCTTGCGATCCAGAATAGACCAGTATCGAGTTGGTCGAACTGATGTATTGGGCGCCATGTTTCCGTCTGTTTGCCGTGACCGGGACGGATGGTGTTATATTCTCCCAACTGCCGCTCTTGAAGTCGAACCGTTGAAGTCCTGGATAGTCGGGCGAGAAAGTGGTAGTTGAACCTCCAACAACATACAACGCCTCCTTTTCAGCACCCATTGCTGGGGCGCAAATTCCACCTGTTACCGCCTGACCAGAGGGTAAGGTCTTCCATTTCGCGCCTTCCGTCAGCGACAACGATTGAAATCCTTGCGGGGTGTAGACGTAGACTGTGTTGTTCCACACAGTAGAGCAGTGATTTTTGAGCTCGAATGGAGCTTTGGGTATCGACATGTTTCCCACAGGTGATGCTCAAGAAGCAGCGGGCAGTTCCACACAGCACCCACGACAGTCGGATATTATTTCCAGTCGAAGATCAGGAATTCAAGGTCCGGACATGCTGGATGGGGGCTGGATCTTGTGCAATATTGGCGGCGCTGAGCCACGACGATCCAACTTCGTAGAGAAAAATAGCACGAGGGAAAAGAGTGACTTCGGATTCCCGACGGCAGATGTTCCAAGGCCAGTCCCGGAGATGGCTACGATATTCCTGTATGCAGCAACAATTGGTGTTAATGGCAAGATGGATCCCAGGTGACGGTAGGCTGGCGAACAGGGGATAGCTTGGGGCCAGGGCAAGGAAGGTGATAGATGATGTTCAATGGCACTGAATAGAATAGAATGATTTGTGATGCAAGTTGTTGCTACAAGGCAATGTGACTGGAACTGGCTGGTGTTGGATACTCTAGCTGAGACAAGCAGCGAGTTGGCAGGGCGGAAAGGAGTGTGGTGCGGCGTTAGGCCAAAGTTAACACGACGGTCCGGAAAAGAGGGACAGTGGCGACGAAGTGCAGTGCGACATGAGAGGGGACTGGGGGAGAGGTGCAGAGCGACTTGTCGGTGAAAGGACAATTATCGTGGTGTTGAGGTGAAAGGGTCAGGGTCAGGGTCAGGATCAGATAAGTGAGAGAAAGTCGTCTGGCAAGTGGATTCCCTCGGCGAACCTCGTCTCCCTGCCCTGCCACAGTAGCTTTCGGAGAAAAAGGTGGCCTGCCCGTCGTTCACCCAGGGGGGATCGCTGGTGCACGTCGCTACTACTGGGCTAGCTCGCTGTTGGAATCGCGACCTTCTCTCCACCTTGCTTCTTTGGGCCGCAGCCTACGGGACAGTCGAGGATCCTGCGACGTGCTTGGACGCCTCAGTCCGGGCCCTGGCACTATCACAGCCCGCCCTCCCTCCTTCAGTCAGGCAGGCAGGCAGGCAGGCAATATGTCGGCGAGATCTTTCAGAAGCTGCTGAGCCGAGCTGAGCTGAGCGTGGTGGAGGTTGTCCATGTCCACCTGCAGTGCATCACCATCACAGCCCGCCCTCTCTCCGTCAGTCAGTCAGACAGGCAGGCAGGCAGATCACGAGAAGACGGATTGGAGTCCATCATGAGAAGCCCATCCAAACACACATTGTCGCTACAGGTCGAGACTAAGGTTGATGGCTCATTCAATTTCCACACAACACCACATTGCTCGTCTCGTCGGGAAAAGGGGGCGAATGGTGTCCATGTTTCATCGCTTAACACATGTTTGCACCTAGCCGCCGTCAGGTTGGACTTGTTTCTTCCATCTGGGTACAGACGTTCCTTTTGGTACGCGGCTAGTAGAGGTAGGTACTCGATGACAAAGGTCGAGGTTGGGGGATGGGAGTACAGAGGACAACGCGCCGGCAACCGATAGAATACAGTCTGTGATAAGAGAGGCTGAGGCTTCTTTCGTGGGGTCTAGTAGGGCGTCCATCAAACACGACTTCATTCAAGTTGCTTTAGCTTCTCACCACTGCAGCCTCATCGTCACGTCCTGGCGCGTCGTGAAATGAGAGAGGTTGGTATTGGATGTCAGGTACTATTGATTCCCTCCCGTCTCACCTGATGACCTTGGTGCAACTCTACTCCATCTGCGACTCGATGCAGCCTCCCGATGTTCCAAATACCTACTTGCCATTACCATTACCATTGCCATTCCCGTCTACTTGGTCATGGAGATGCCCCCTTACACATGGGAGACACAGTACATAGTACAGTAATTCTATACTAGTACATAGTACAGTAGTTCTATACTAGTACATAGTACAGTAGTTCCATACTAGTATATAGTACAGTAGTTCTATACTAGTAGTAGACTCGAGAGACTAATCCTCGCCGGAAATCTCCCGAGCCGCCAGAATCAAATCTCCGCCCATGCCAGGTCGCTCGCGTAGGGTGCTGCAGTATTGGCATCATCTTACCACTACAGCCTCCTCTGTACTATGTATATCCGTATTTCTCTCCCCCAGACTATGCCGTCATTCCACTACTCCACGAGTCTATCCATAGACCCTGGTTGTTTGACGCGTTTCTGTTTTGAAACTTCAAACCCATCGCGGCATCGAGTCGGGATATTATCCCTCCAACACCACGGACGCGGATATCAAACCCATGCACTGTCAAGATCGAGCTTGCATGCCGATGTACCCTCGTGGGTTTATTACCAGCGCAACACTCCATGTCCTTGAGATCCTCGCCAAGCATCTCAGTCACCTGGATGGGTTCAAGCCAGCTGAAACTCTCGGTGGGTTGGTGTTACGGAGTACCTATCAGTTCGTGGTACTGCCCCCGGCTGGGAGATCGTGCAAAGGGTCCCCAGTTCCTGAATCGTTCGATACCTTCCATTCCAATCGTTATTGGTTATCGACCATTAAACTGAACTCCTGTGTATACAGCCATCTCCGTTGATTACTACTGCGATGCTCGGATCTCTTTCCTATGGATTTCGTCTTCGAAACGAGATACCTATAGCAAAGCCCCCTCTCGATTTTTGCTATTACCAATCAACAATTCTCAGTCGATCTTGTAGCCGATGCCAGCAACTGTATACGGTAACGTTGCTCGAGCAGACCTCACGAAGCGTACTACTATTACTATTTCCACCGAGAATGAGGCTTTCGCTGAGACGAGCCCAAATATCTCAAGCCTACCTATAACACTCTCGATGGTTTCCTCACTGATTTTTAAAAACCGCATCTTTGGCTTACTGCTCACGTTAAGCAGTAAAGCTTGGTTCATTCACCAGATACTACCTTGAATTCTTGAATTCGGCTCAGCTTATCAATTGGTAGCTTATTATTAAGTACAATATAGAACTCTTGCTTCTAGGCATAGACTACTAGTATGTACGAAGTTACGAAGCAGCTGTTAGTCCCCATTTCCACGATCATACGCAAACGCCCAAGTCTAACCAGATACAATTCCATTCAACCGACATAGGCAAACTCTCCACGTGACTTTTCCTCATTCAATTCGCGTTCTAGAACTCCGTCGGTACTAAGGTATAACGTTATATACTTCCCTATCTCCAACCGCGACTCTCCCGTTTATACCCGTTCCTGCCTTTTTCGTCACCATCGGTTTCTTCTCTAATATCAATATCCTACACCCTCATCGATCGATCAATTGAAAAACCTGACGTCCTCCCCAAACTGTCCCAAACAATTACCGGGAAATGTAATTGCGGTCGTTATGAATATACGATCCTACCACCCAAGGAGATAAATCTATGCCGTACACTTTTGAGTAAAATTCCTTCACCTAGCTTTTCATAACCCCGTTACTAATATTTGAGTAGATTGTATCGATTGTAGAAAATGGGCTGGGGCGATATATGTCTCTCTCCCTTCCTACAAACCTCATTTATAATACAATACAACCACAACCACAACCACAACCACAACCACAACCACAACCACAACCACAACCCACAACCCACAACCACAACCCACAATCACAATAATAACAAACAATCCAACAAACAAACCCTAAATATATACCTTATAAAATCCCCTCGCTCTACTCTAACTATCTTAAACAAGGCACTCAGCCCACCTCTTCGTAAAAACAAGCGTCATCGAAACAACCTCCCCCGCCCCAAAAACATGGCTTATACGCTGTGAATCGGGCCACGAAATGGAGAGGGCGTGGTGTGACGAGTGTGGATCTAGGATTTGGTTGAAGAGGTGTAGTGATACCGGTATGACTTATTTGAAAGCTGGTATGTATGTTTTTCACCTTTTGCCGGGACCTTTTTTTGTGAATTTGTTGGGAGGGTTGGGGTTGGGGTTGGGGGGAGATGATGAGTGAATGATTGGATGAATAGATAAATGGATAAATGGATGAATGGATGAATGGATGAATGGATGAATGGATGAATGGATGAATGGATGAATGGATGAATGGATGAATAGATGAATGGATAAATGGATGAATAGATGAATGGATGAATAGATAAATGGATGAATGGATGAATGGATGAATGGATGAATGGATGAATAGATGAATGGATGAATGGATGAATGGATGAATGGATGAATGGATGAATGGATGAATGGATGAATGGATGAATGGATGAATGGATGAATGGATAAATGGATGAATGGATGAATGGATGAATGGATGAATGGATGAATAGATAAATGGATGAATAGATGAATAGATGAATGGATGAATGGATAAATGGATGAATAGATGAATGGATGAATGGATGAATGGATGAATTGACGATTTAATGAATGAATAGGGCTATTTGAAAACAAGGATATACCGAACCCGACAATGGAGAATTGGCAGGGGAATATGAAAGCGTGGGAGACGCCGGCGAAGGGGACGAAGTATTAGAGTCTGGTTAGCTGAAGAGTAGTCATGGTTTCGACTACATACTAGAGGTACCAGATATCAAATTTCGATTGTTCACCTAGGATTTCAAACTGGAATGCAGCGGGTAGAAGGAGGTTAGATGGTGTATACATTACTAGTAACCATGTGACGGGAGAACCAACTTTCCGCTCAACCCACTACAAAGCAAGTAGCCAAGCCTCACCTCGCAATCAACACATCTCAGAATCCAAACAGATTCTCCTCCTCCACAAACCCCCAATCTAGACAACATTAGCAAAATCCCGCATTTCCAAAGAAGAAAAAAGGCATCACAAAGCAAAATCTCACCTTTCAAAGCCGGCAAAGCAGCCTTCTGAATCATCCCAGGCGGCCCACACAAAAACGTCCCCGTCCCCTCCCCCGGCTCAAAAAGTACCTCCTTCAACAACGAAGCATCAACATGTCCCTTCTTTCCCTCCCACCCATCCCCAGGATGACTAAGAATATGCTCCACCCGCACCTTCCCCCCACTTTCCCTAACGAATCCCTCCAACTCCCCTCTCAACAAAATATCCGTCTCGCATTTATTAGCATCGACAACTCTGATTTCCGTGTCGTCGTCTTTGGTGAGCGCGACGCGAGCGAGGAGGGAGTAACCGGGTGTGATACCGCTACCGCCTAGGACGAGATTGACGCGACGGAACGTTTTGGGTTTGGATTCGATGGTGAATTTGTTGTTACCTAGATAGATTATCTCGCCTGTTGGGCCGCGGATCTCGACTACCGATTGTAGAGGGAGACAATCTAAAATATTGGACATTGCGCCGCCGGGTTGGTCGGGGGTGGGGAAGTAAGTTTTGATTGTGAGTTCGAAGGTACCGTTGCCGTCTTGGACGTCTTTTTCGGCGCCGATACCATTGGTGTTTCTCGATGCTGTGTCATTGGTATTGGGGGCTGGGAGAAGTGGTTTTGTTGGTGTGTAGGATCTGATCAGCATTTTGTCTTTCATGTGAAAACCTAGTTGGACGTGCTGGCAAGTTCCGAGACCTAGGATTTTCTTATCGTCGGGAAGGCTGAAGGTGTAGGCTCTTGTATCTTCGGAGAGAGATTCCCGTTTCAAAAGCGTGACGGGAACCCATCGATGCTTTTGTAGGACGACTTGCTCTTTTCCTTGCTGGGAGCCTGCCTTCTCCTTTGCGGCGTTTTCTGCGTTTTTCTTGATGAAGTTTGCGGCTTTGGAGGTTACGGTACCAAGAATGCATTCTATACCTGTGTTAGTCATGTCTCATGACAGGAAGCGGGGAAGTCTACCTTTCAACTTTTGATAAGCATAGCCATCGTGTATACTTGCAAACTCGTCCGACGTCTCCTGATGTACTTTCCCAGCATGCCCAAGCAAAGCAGCCTTGCCACCAGGATGCCATTCTAACACACTGGTCGTATCATAGACCTTACCATCAACCACTAACCAGCAGTCTTGCTCGCTGTCGTGCTTCTCAATCTCTTCTCTTGTGAACTGCTTTTGTGGTGTCCCAGCCTCTTGCTTCACAGCAGCAATCTGATTCTCGACACTTGGCTTCATCCAACCACCATTACCTGTTCCAGGTTCCGTCGGATGACGAAACAGAATAGATGGAACATCATCATCATCATCACCTTGTACGATCTCGGATTTGACAACGTGCCAGCAGTTGTTCATCATGCCCATGGTGTTCCAGCTGGGCTCTCGTGGCTGTGTGTTCTTGAAGACGTTGAACGCACGAACGCTTATATTCTTCGCTTCGAGAAGATGCGTGATGGATATATCAACATGCCAATGTAACCAGGTCCAGTATTTTTGGCCATGGCGGATAGGTGCGTCAGGAAATTTGCGAATGCAGTAAAGCCATGTCTTGCCATCATCGAGAGAGACTTCGACACGCTGGACTTCATGACCACCGCCGTCGTATGCGTATCCTGACGGGGGTCAGTAATGGAAGAATAGAGCTGATATTCAAAATGCATGCTTGCATGTGCATAATACTATGCATAAAGTTCGGCGTTTTTCCCTTCCACATTGCTAGAAGTTGAGCAACATGGAACATTCAAAATCAACAGAGATGTTCGATTCCCTGAGGCGGAAGAAGAAGAAAAGAAAGCACTTCACGGACCTTGGATTCTGTATGTGTTGCCTTTCCTTGCTTCAGATAGCTTGATCTTTTCTCCCTGGGCTGGTCGTACAATGACAGAGTTCAAGTTTTGCTCGTTGCACGCAGTATCGGGATGGCGAAACATTGCGTCAGCAAATTCGCCATCTTTCTCCGTAACAAAACTTGGGAGGACTCGATTATCCCATATGTGATAGTGGCTGTCATTCTCCTTGTCTGAGATCCATATCTTTCGGAGCCATTTGACACACCGCCCACCAACATACCCGGGAATCATGACTCTCACAGGGTACCCGTGATCTGGTCATTATTCAGTACTGTAGGAGGCTGTTAGAAAGGATACGTACCTGGAGGTAATGGAACGTCATTCATCTCGTAAGCAAGAATGACATCGTTGGTAGCGTCCATTGCATATTGAAGCGGAATGCAAGTAGCATACTTTCCTTCACTGGGTTCATCTGCTCCTTCGAAATTGACCCAGTACCTCTTTCCTTCGTGATGTGGCATGAAATTGGGAATACCCGCAGCAATCAGAACATCTCTTAACAACGGACCTTTCCAATACGCACAACTAACAGCACCCGAACCCCAGTTAAAGCCTTTGGACCTCTTGATCATATTGAGCTCTTTCCGGCGATTGCCGTCGCATGCTAAAGCAACTGGGATATTGATCGTGTCGAAATTGTTCTTCAGGTCGTCCATGGTTAGGACTAGTTTTCCATCCTCGATGTCGATTGTGTGGAACTCCCAGAGGAGACGAGGCACAGCTCCATGATTACGGACATAATGCAACTCGTTTGGTGTGATAAGACCTGCATCGAAAAGGTGCGATAGATGAGCTTCGGCATTCAGTGGGTGCTTTCCAGTCAGTCGAATGAGATCTGATGAGCGCGGCAGCCAGTTGTCCGGTGAAAATTGATCGGCCTCATCGATCGAAATTTGTGTTCGATTTCTTGTTTGCGGTGACTTCCGCTTTCCATTGTTTTGCCCGAGGCTCGTAATGTAGTCTTTCTCATGTTGAAGGGTGCGCAATAGTGCAATTTCCTGGGGGGTGTACTTTTCCAAGAGTTTCTGGTATTCAGTCTTTTCCTCTTTCGTGCCCATTCGATGTCCATCTTCAGCATATGCATCGTGATGTTTATCATTATCGCTCTCTTGTTTCTTCCACTCATGTTCTTGTTGAACGTGGTCTGAGGATTTTTCGCCATTGGGCTGTTTATGGCCATTGTGCTTCTGCTGCTGTTCATTTTGTTTTGCTTCTTCTTCTTCCTCCTCCTTCTTACGTTTCTTTACGTTCGCAGGCCACTCCTCCGTATTCTTGACCCAAGTCTCCGTCGCTTCAAGAACATAACGCCAGCCTATGGAGCGATTCTCGGGATGTTGCAGGTGAAAGTCCTTGATAATGGTAAGAATCTCCTAAATCTGATCAAACATGAGTCCTACCTTCTCGCCGTTAATAATGTCACGAAAATTGAGCAGCCCGCCCTTGTTCGCCTTATCTCTAAGCTGTTGATATCCCTCGTAAGCCTCGTCATCCTCCTTGCTCAACTCGTCTTGAGCATGAGTAATCCCAGCAACTCGATCTTGATTGTTCTTGTAGCCAATTCTATGATTATGCCCGATACCCCATTCTGGCTCGTTCAGGATGTCGTCCCAAGAAGAACCTGGATGGTCATGTACCGTGACTTTCCAAGGGATTGGTGGCATGGTTTGGATCTTGCAGCAAAGGAAGATGAGACTTCGAAAGACTCCCATCAATCTGCTGGTATTCAGATGTCCCCGCACGGTGTATGAGCTATGCTTAGATGAGAGCTGATAGGGTAAACATGACGTTTAGTTTGGACAGGAAGCCAAAGACCACATGTCAACCAGTAGACATGATCCAGAAAGCGCAAAAGCGACAGAAGGGCAATGTGAATATGTTTCTACTTCTTTTGTTCGTCCTTATAGAGACTCTCTTTTTACGCTTAGTATCTACCGTATTAATAGTAGAACTACTATAGTTGCGATGCCGCTGGTGGTGGTTACTGAGAGGATGCCTTTGGAGACCGCCATCTTTGGAAAACAGAGGGTAATGATATATGTAGACCAGGTTGTCTCGTCAATCGGTTGTTTGGGCGTTGAAGTCATGCACAAGCGACTTGGACGCGTTCCTGGCGCATCCACCTTGAATTGGCTCCAAACAGAAAGCAGCTCTCGTCTGCGTCACGACAAGACTCACTCCACAACAAACACAAACACAAACACCTTGGTTGCCCACCATACATACCCTATAATCGCTGAATATCTGATTTGGATATATTGTTCTACTATGCCTGCATTGACTTTATAGCACAAGCTCTCGCATCAAGAATACCCCTCACCCCTCCACCCTCAACCTCAATTCCCCCAACCCTAAGCAGCATGGTCCTCGAAGGCGCGTCTGGTTCTCCCTCGGACCCCTACAGCGATGGCTCCCTCTCTTCCGACAGTCCAGCCTCAGATGCGAGTTCATACGATTCTTCGACCTCGTCCGCCTACTCGATCGATTTCAATGTCCTCTCACGCCCGATGCCCATCATGGCCCATATCACAGGATCCGCGTCTCCCCGCTTCGAAAACATGGTTCAAGCAGGCGTGAATGAAACGTCCAAACGTTTGCATCGCCAATTATCACCAGAGGAAACGCAAGCGTTAGCGTCGGCATACTCAAAGGCTATTTCCTACTCGTCGTGGGGCGAAGGGCTAGGGGTGCTTGCTGGATTGGCAAAGTGTTATCAACAAGCTGATACATTCAAGTGGCCTTGGGGCAGAGAATCCAGGGTCAAGAATCCGGACATATTGGGTCCTTTGAGAGGTGCGGGAGCGAGAATGGGATGGCATCTAATACGATCGATTCCATATGGTCTGTTTGGAAGTGTGCTGCTGGGAGCATTCGGCAATGCTTACGCTGGGACTGTGTTCTTAGTCACAAGATCGAGGGATCCGGCTTTGAAGCTTGTGGATAAGCAGCTCATAGACTTTATCAAACAACAGCGTGGGGATCTTGTATCACCAGAACAGCCAAAGTCGCATGATGGAAGTCCCAGTGAGGATGCAGAGGTCCCATACGACGACATGAGCCCACAGGCGCGAAATGACGGGGCTTTACTTTCGGACGATGAAATGAGGATGGAGGAGATTCGGCAACAACAAATGGAAGATGCACGGAGGCCGAAGCCTGTTGCTGACAGAAACACAACGCGGGAGCAGAGTAGAGACTGGGACCAGAGTTGGGGTGCAAAGTCTGGTGATAGCGACCCCAAAGCTAGAAAGCCTATCAACGATCCCACGTATGGCATGAGCGCGGCTGAGAAACAAGCTGCTTCGGGCATATCGAAGGAGTCGGCTTGGGAGAGGCTGAGAAGAGAGGCTGCTGAGAAGGCGAACAAGTGATGCAGCAATAGTCACTCAAGCCTGGAAGATTTTCACTCGTGTGTTCGTAATTGTACATAACCAAACTCGGCGTGAAAAATTATGCGTGACCCGCCTTGTGTCCTACTTGCTGCTGTTCAGGAGAGAAGATTTTTCAATCTCGAACTCCCTTATCCAAGGGAAACAGATGGTCCGACTACCGAAGCAAAATCATCGGGAACAACTTCCATTGTCAATGACTGCAGATCTTCACACGGCTCAATTTACTGTGATGGACTCTTCCCCATGTTCATGACTCCATATTGCATCATCAGGGTAATGTCAACGAAGGCGATAGAAGTCTTGACAACCAGGTAACCGCCGTTGTCGCAGCTTTCTTTCCTTACGTACCTGGCCCTCAATTAACTCTTAAATATGCTCGCCCGCAGTAGAGTCGCCTCTGCAACTACACGCCTCTCATCAATCTCAAGACAACTTTCGTCACCATCCAGTCAATTCAAATCTCCAATTCGCCAACAATTCAGAATGGCATCAGCAACTCACTTCAAGCTCAACACCGGTGCTCAGATTCCCGCTGTTGGATTCGGAACATGGCAAGATAAGGATGCGCAAGAAGACGCTGTCGCCATCGCCTTGAAGGTCGGCTACAAGCACATTGATACTGCCCGCGTCTATGGCACCGAACCCGCTGTTGCGCGTGGAATCAAGAAATCAGGCGTCAAGCGGGAGGATATCTTCATCACAACAAAACTATGGAACAATTCTCACCACCCTGATGACGTCGAGAAGGCCCTGGACGCTTCATTGAAAGATCTCGACACCGATTACGTTGATCTCTACCTGATGCACTGGCCTTCTCCATTCGCTCGTTCGGATGATCTCTTTCCCAAGGACTCTGACGGCAAGACCACGAAGGTTGGCGAGTCCAATTATGTCGACACATACAAAGCCATGGAGAAATGCTTCAAATCCGGCAAGGCCAAGGCAATTGGGATCTCGAACTTCTCCAAGGCTGAGCTCGAGAACCTGTTGAGCAAGACTGATGTCGTTCCCGCTGCTCATCAACTCGAACTCCACCCATGGCTTCAACAACATTCCTTCACTGAGTTCCACAAGCAGAAGGGCATCCACATCACGCAGTATTCACCTTTCGGTAATCAGAATGAAATCTACGACTCCGGAAAGAACATGGGCAAATTGATGGATGAGCCTGTGCTTGTTGATATTGGAAAAAAGCATGGCAAGTCTGGTGCTCAGGTTGCATTGGCTTGGGGTATTGCACAAGGCCACTCTGTTATTCCAAAATCGAAGACTGAATCGAGGATCAAGCAGAATTTGGAGGGTGACTTCAAGCTGTCCCAGGAGGAGGTCGAGAAGATTAATGGTCTCGATAAGAAACTGAGGTTCAATGACCCGTCGGGCTCGTTCGGATGGGACTTCTACAAAGACTTGGACGGAAAGAAGTAGAAGATAAATGGTAATGATGAAATGAGTATGATAAATCACAAGTAAGTAGTTGATGATGAGCCACACTATTTATAAGGGAATTTTCAGCACGAGTGCAGTTTCAAGCATGACCTCACTGGATCAAATTGTAGCCTCTGACTTTGCTTCTCCCTCTTGAGTCACACAAGTTACTCCATCACAGTATAGGCTACCTCCCAAGTTCGCTCAATATGAAACCCATCTATGCCTTTCGATCAATCCCAACATACAGCTCTACCTCAATCACTTGGAACGCGTCGCTCTCGTCGAATAAGAGAAAGAGAAACACCCCGGCTCAAGTTTAGACAGCAGGAAAAGCGACAGTGAAAAGCGCGAGTCGCAGAGCTTACGGGAAGAATGAGAAGCATGGGTACGTGCATAAAATCAGCGTGCGACTTTTCTCTCCGAACTCTGCAGCCAGATCGTTGTTTGTCTCTTTTTGCATTGGTGTGGGCGGAAGAGTAGCACAAGCGGAAGCGCATCAAGAGGTGGATAATGGCACAAAAGATACTTGTTTTGGAAAAGAGTAAATACTGATTGCATAGCTTGCTTACCTTTTAATCTACTGCTGTCAGACACTTTATGGCAGAGATATGGCCTCGAACCATTTCGAATGAAAAGAGATGAAGACGCAACGTGACTTCCGTACGTCTTATTGTTGGCTTCGATGTTGGCCGGGCAGTGAGTCGAATCATCTTTTGGGCCAGACTTCATAGTTGTCGTGGGGGACTGATCGCCCAACTATTCACGACGCTCTGTTGCCCTCGACGATATGGCGACTGTGTGTTTGACAAGCATGCCACTCTTCAGGTCACATTGAATCAAAGCAAGGTTGTATCGCGAGATGGCGCATCGATCCTATCAAAGGCATATCTTGGACCCAAGTCTAACGCCTAGCTGGAACAGAGACCTTTTGAGCATCATCCCCACTTTATCTGCACCAAGATCATGTCTTCCAGCAAGATGTGTCTGCAAATGGATAGAGCAACGTTGTGGTTGCAGGACGATACGTCCCGCATAATCTTCAAATCTCAGCCTGATGCTTACCATTATAGGATAAAGCGCTGTCTTACAGCCGCCTCACTGACATTCCTTTGCCGCTTGCCATCTCTTCTCAATTGCATCTGCGGCATTACTAAGTACAGTTTCAGGGTATCATCATGTCATATCTCCATACCTCATTGCCAGGTGCCCGTGAAGAAGAAACGATGCCGCCAAATTGTGATAACTCGGGATCTAAGTTAGGAGCACCTCACGAGAACATCTCTTTTGTTCCAAGGGAAGAGAAGGAACAACAATATACGAAAATTGAAGAAACTGCGTTCTTTTGACAAGAGTTTTTGAAGTCTGTCTGCTGAAATAGGCTGAGTTGTTGTTTGTATCGGCTTGTTTACTATTTCATCCTGCAAGCCAATGGCACGCAAAATCGTTCAGCAACGACGTCCACCCACAAGGAGTTCATGCATTGCGATCACAATTGGCATGCCATTCCGACCATGATTCGGGTAGCGCCTGATGCTTCGGATTTCCTGTCCGCACTCATACGGTCAGATGGCTCTGCGAGATTTGAGTGTGGCTCTTATCTAGATGATGATGAGAAAGTCTCTGGTAATATATGTAGGTATCAGATTGTCAGATCTTTAGAGAAAGTGATGCAAAGTACGATACGAGATGGTAGACCTGCTCTGTTTCTTGATATTTCGAAGAAGTGATATGGACGTAAGCTAAGCGCAATGCGGCTGTTGTACTGATGTTACTCAATCGTATCATTTCGCCTCCCGTTCATGTCTGCTTTCGGCCTAGAGTCGTGTCGTCAGACTGAGGAGCATGATGACGTCGAGCGCGACTACGTACTGGCCTTCAACTATCAACCATTGGACTTCCAATATCTTCAACTCTCTATCTCCCTAACAAATGTACAGAATCGCCAGCAATTCTTTTGTCATAATCAAACAGACTCAAATCCTTTCGTACCGAATCCGCGCTTTCCAAACAACCGCGAACATGTCAGCACCACAAGGTTCAGAGTCAGCGAAGCCTGGTCTCGTTGCGGCGCATGCTCAATATGTCAAAGGGCAGGCTGTTGTAAGTACACTTTATCATCTAGCAAACTCCTTCCCCTAATCAAGAGAAAAACCTCCAAACATCAGATTAGAATACTATGAAAACACACTGTAGTAACCACAATCGCAGGACGCAGTAGGGTCCATCACCGGCAGCACAGAATGGAAGAAATCAGGCCATGAACAGAAAGAAGAAGCAATCTCGAATATGAAAGCCGCAAGCCAGGACCGGGATCCTTCCAAAGACGGGTTTGGGAAGGCTGAGGAGCTAGCGGGGAAGGTTGCTGGATGTGAGGGGATGGAGAAAGAAGGCGCTGCCAGTGCTAAGAAGGAGTGAGAGTGATTAAAGATCGACAGAATTTCCGCGACGGAGGAGCAACAGCATTCTCTCATCAATTGTGAGCACATCTAGGGATGTGTCCGTGAGTCAACTGAGACGTACGCTCACTGTATTTAATAGCTGTCTTCTGATACAATTCAAATTGTAGACCCGCTATTGCATTCATTATAGTAGTTTTCAGTCGACTAAAAGGAAATGACTACTGGAGAACTCAGCCTCATTCCCATGTGATAAGGACATTGAAGACACCTAATTGACTTCACTTCAACTTAGGAAATTGGTGAATGCCATTCTAGCTCTCGATTGAATAACATTCAGGTGTTAGAAAAAAATGCTAGTAGAGTCGAGCGTGTATTCTGCTGGTTAGGTTATAAAATGTACACGTGTATATGAAATAGGGAAAATATCTCTTGATTAACGATTACTTGTACAAGTATCTATACATGAAGTTCCTCCTTTAGAAACTTCAGATCCCTGTTCTACCAAAGAATCTACATATTCAGTTGAGCATAAATAAAGGAGAAGGAATTGAATAGGGTTACAATTCAAGTCTATATATCGGACGTTTCACGTATATTTCAACGCTAGGTAGTTATAACATTGAGATTTTTCTACATAGTAAGCTCCAAACTTATATTTGAATTATTTATAGAATCAGGACGCTAATTAGATCGATGTACTCAAGATGAACTGGTCATCAGAGGCCTACATAGTATTGTATGTCACTTTAATTCAGTCGCCCAAAGGTGCGTTCCTGACTCGGACGTGACAAAACCATCACAGCATCGACATCGCCAGTCGAAATCGCCAAAATAGCGGAAGAACAACCTGGCGGTGATGTTTCTTTGCAAGTAAATCTAGTGAATGAACCACAATGTTTCAAGCGCTACTCTGATGGGGCGCCGTATCCAGATCCGTGTTATGGCGCATAATCCGCATTGGCCAGAGCCTCTGACGGGCGATGTGGAGAGAATCAGCTAGGTCTTTCTCTCGCCTCCTCTTAATAGTACGACGTCAGCTAATCAAATTTCTAGTGATCAGTTGTATGGTTAGCTCCTACCAGACCAGTTATCCGCACATGTTGAGCGGCTCTCGAAACAGATTGCCATCTTGTCGATGCTCCCGCGCAAAGACGAAAACATCGATCGGATCTACCAAACAAGCATCATTGATTGTTGAAAAGATGGACCTTGAGGAGCACGTTCTTTTTTTTTCTTTGAGCAGCATAAGGTCTTCAGCGAAAGTACAGAAATTACTATTCAGTGATATTCAAGCCGTTACAGCAGATCAGACAGCGACGGAGCATAACGCAGTGTGCGAGACGCGACTTGTAATTTCTTCTTCGGAAGACATGTTCAAGATCCGCCAGTCCTCACTTGTATGCTGGCTAGATGAGCTGCCAAAGGACAAAGCATGGATGTGGTATCAGGCCATACGTTTGATCATGTTAGAAACTTTGAGCTAACCTTTCCAACATGGAAGAATAATCCTCAGTATCCAGATCAATGGACCTATTCTTAAAAGGCCTAGACAGAGTAAGCAGTAGAAACAGCCCAAGAAGCGAGTTCGAGAAATGTTAGACCGTCATCGTCAAGCGGGCCAGAACGCGAGAAACAAGGACTTGCAAGCTCAAACTCTCTCATATCTCAACCACAGAGCCGGAAGCCCCCGAGCGCGCACAGGGTAGCTGGAAGTCCCGGCAAGCAATGCCAGACGACCTGGATTCGCAGCTGGACAAGAAGCAAACAGACCTTGCGCCATGACAGCTGAAGGATCTCACGCGACTGATTCTGACCTCCTCAATAAACAGGGTAAAAGGGCATAACGACTTGCCGCATCTACAGAAGATCGAGCAAAATCTGCCGCCCATTAGTACTGTCACACGCTGGACCTGGAGTCGTATAGGATGGGTATCTGTTTGTCTTCAAGCAGAGAGAGACGACATGGCTTACAAAAAACAAATAAGAGGAGGCGAACGTCTGAGAAAGCTAGATACACCTTTATATCCTCCCACATGCACTTCTCCTTACCATAAGACACAACTGTCTCCCCGTTCACAATCCCGAAATCTCCTTCACAATAGCCATGACTGAATTCTCACCTAAAGATGGTTGAAAAAACACTTGTGGTTTCATTGGCAAAGAAACCCTCGTAGGTTGAGTTCGGCCCGGCAGTAATAGAAGTGCCTTGGCGACCATGAAAGATTTGACTCTAGGCCTATGGCTTTCCCCCGTTCTCCCCAGTCCCACAGGCTGTGACATCAACCCATAAGCTCTAACTTCTTCTTGTCTTCGCGGATGACATGGAATGGCCGCAACCAAGGACTCCAGATTTGTACCAAAACTCCTATCTTTAGGAAGCAGTAGCTCAACCACGTCCAGGTTAATAATTTCAAAACTTCCCGGTAGTCTTTCCAATGCATTATTCAATTGATATGTGCGTTTAGAAATTTGCCCAGGCCGTATTCGAGCAGTAATGAATTCGGTGCTTTTTGTTTAGGTGAAGAAAAGTTGGTGGAGGAATCTAGACGAAGTCGGACGAGTACTTCTAGTGCTGCCAAGAGCTTCGGGCGGGACACAAGCCACTTCTGGGCAATACCGATTGAGTGGAAAAGCGGGCACTAAGACGTGTCTGAGCACATTTGAGAAGGATCCCACGTTCGCCAAGCAAGATCCATCGTGTGTAGGCTGGGAACCCTCTCCAATGACAGACTTCACCTTCATTGGCGCGATGCAGAGATGCTTTCTAGCCGCATCTACGCATGGTCTTTAGAGGCCATCCCAGGTTTGGCTTTTCTTGGCCGCAGGGCTTCTCCGCCGCAATGGTTCTTTTAAGTAGTAATAAGACCCCAAGGTACCGGAGGCACGATCAGACCAGATCAGATAAGAGCTTGGATTCAAGGGTTCCCTCTGCCTGACTTATCATCACTCGTTTGAATATAATCCATCCACTCCACACGTGTTGAATCATGGTTCACATTCAGGACGAACATGGAGCGAAGACCCTTGAACCACACTGGGGTTATGTCAACAGAGTCAAGCCATGCGTCAACGACAAAGGCACCTGCGAGTACCTCGACTTGGTGTACCACATGCACGATGTCAGCATGCTGTACACCTTCATCTTCTGGGCGGTAGTGGGTGGTATACTTGCGGTATGGCTGGCGGTTCGTGTATTGGCACCACGACCCCGAATGTCGACAACAACCGATGGCGAAGCAGGACAAAGGACACAGAAACCCGGTATCATGTACCGCTCGTATAGGGCTTTGGCTGCTTCACGGAGACGATGGTTACTTCCAGAAGGCATTCCCTCCATCTTCGGACACTCCTCCAGACTACAGGTCCTGATTCTGGCTGTGCTCTCTGGCTACTTCCTCATCTTCTCGTATGCTACTCTCCTTCCCCCATTCAGAAAATGGAACTGACGTTCTCAGCCTCGTAGGAGTCGGATACAAGACTTGGGTTACCCCAGTCAAGGGTCTGACTGGTGTCTACAACCACAGAACCGGATTTGGACCATGGGGTGATCGTATTGGAGCGTTGGCTTATGCCCTCACTCCATTCACTGTGGCCCTTGGAACTCGCGAATCGTTGCTCTCCCTAATCACTGGTGTGCCTTACCAACATTTCAACTTCCTCCACCGCTGGACCGGTCGTATCATCTATGTGCAAAGTGCTCTACACACTCTTGCCTGGACAGTCGTGGAAGCAAAGCTTTATCAACCACAGCCCAAGGTCTACAAAAACTTTATCAAACAACAGTGAGTCCCTTCAACCTTGACATGTGTGTCTCGTTCCGGACCTGACTTTGACAGATACATGGTCTTTGGATGCGTGGCCCTCGCATTCATCTCTTTCCTGTTCGTCTTCAGTCTTCGCCCCGTCATACGATTGACTGGCTACGAATTCTTCCGTAAATCCCATTACATCGTCGCCCTGCTCTACATCGGAGCCTGCTGGGGCCATTGGTACCAACTCAGCTGCTGGATGATCGCCAGTTTCATCCTCTTCGGCCTCGACCGCGGCATGCGTCTCGTCCGAACCGCCCTGATCCACGTCGGCAAAAAGGATCCAGCCAAGGGCTTCGGATTCCGCTCAGCAGTGGCAACAATCTCCACATTCACCGACGAAGATGCCACCGTCCTCGCATTGGACTTTGAATTCCCACACGCACCATGGAAGAACGGTCAACACTTCTTCCTCACCTTCCCTGAACTGTCAATCTGGCAATCCCATCCCATGACACCGGTTTCCGTCCCCACACCGGGCCGTCTCCAAAGCCACCGGTACATCATCCGCGCCCGCAACGGAGAAACAGGACGCCTCGCCCGCCTCGCAGCCCAAAAACTAGCAGAAAACGGTGGAAACCCAGTAACAACAACCGTAATCCTCAACGGTCCCCACGGCGGCGGCGTCCTCCCCTCAACCCTCAACACCCACCCAACAAACATCCTAGCAGTAGCAGGCGGAACCGGAATCTCCTTCGCCCTCCCCATAATCATGGACGCCGTCCGATCTCCCACGCGCGGTTCAACCCAACTAGTCTGGATCATCCGCAAAACCTCAAATCTATCCTGGATATCCCAAGAACTAACCCACCTCCGCACAATCCTCCAACAAGGAAAACAAATAGATCTCGGAATAAAAGTCTTCATCACGAGGGATACACCTTCCTCCCACTCGCACTCGCACTCCCTAACAATCCCCTCCCCATCCTCCTCTGACGAAAACCTCCCCCCAACACCAACGGAGAAAACACAATACAATAACAACGAAAAGGAAATCCAAACAACATCAATGTCAACAACCCACTCCACCTCCCTGGAATCCTTGACATCCCCCCTCCCAAACTTCTCAATAGAATACCTAGCCGATCACCACCCCCACCTCGACAGCACAGACGGTTCAGGAGTAATCGAACAGTGGCTAGCAAGAGGCGCCATCAGCGGAGGTACAAACCATGTTTTCGCCAGTGGACCGGCGGGGATGGGTAAAGATTTGAGAGTGGCGATTGCGGGGAGGAATGATGGGGCGAGGGTGTTCAAGGGGGATATGGGAGGGGATGTGGGGTTTTATTGGGATGATAGGTTTGCTTAGGAGAGAGACTTGTGTTTTTTTGGTTTCTTTGTATAGAAAAATCGGAGGGATGGTGGTTTTTGGCGTGATTTTGAGCATCGATCGTTTCGCGTATGAGGATACATATGTACATTACTCATTGTTCACAAGCATTTTTTCTCTTCCCAAGAGTGTGATCGGTCAGCAGGTGACGATTGTAACGATAAAGTCAATACTGTCTGACCGGCAGTGATCCGTAACCTCCACGAATTTCTAGCACGGTGGTGTCATATGATTCATGTGCGGTGCCTTAGGTACGCTTTATCAAATGTGAAGGGTGAAAGGAAGCTTCGCAGAGGTGCTTGTGGTAGTCATCACAAATCATAAGGTACACAACAGTCTTGTGATACGAGATAGATTTCATTATTACTACAATTGAGAACCAAAGGGCGACAGAGGGCGGCGTCGCAACCCCTATAAACCCATGTAACATTCGCCAGCAAGCGATAGTGGGCGGAGTCACTATAACCTGGAACATGTTAGCCGAATTCCTAGCAGGAGGAACAGCAATGTTTGTGTTTGTATTGGGGGTCAGTTCTCCAAGGTGAAGTATAGTGAGTAACTCTTCATTGTTTGTGCTCGGTAAGAACGCAGCGAACTCGATTGGATCTCATCATGGTAGAGTATGGAAGAATTGGATGACGCTTACCAAGCATTTGTCAACTACACAAGCATCGAAAGGTGTTTAGACACTATAACCGGTGGGTTAGCAATCAATGATCGACCAAAGCAAACGCTGTCATGCAGTGAGAGTGTTGGTGCGCATCAAATATCAGGCTCATTAAATCTATGGATAATTAGCACGATGTCCGTCAGAAACAGATGTGAAAAACAGACCAGAATTTTCAGTGTTGTAGATCATTTGCGACAGCCTTATATAAAGAACCGCCGGATCACACAGTGTGAATTTGTTCATCATGTAAAGATGGCCCAACTTGCTCGAAGGGGTGGTGTAGAGTGAGATGTACCTTTCTGCCATAATTGTTAGCCAAGTTCGCAAGCCATGAACTGTATCCAAGATGTGTGGTAATGTGCAATCAGCTGACGAATTTTCAACAAGCACGTCTCCAACCCAGCACCCACAAAGTTTGTACGCTTTGCTTTTTTAGGGTACTGTCCAGATAATGCGCAGTCTGTCCGCACGTCGTTCAAAGTTCCTCATGTGGTGTGTTGAATGGTAGGTAGGGTAGGAGGGAGAGCAAATGTACCTAGGCGACCATCAAAGTTAGCTTGATATCGACCAATGTGTTTGAAAGATGGATGAGTTGTGTGTGGTCATACAAGGCTGAAACTAAAGTGACTGTATCTACATGATAACTTAAGATTGAGGAATGCCTTTCCGTGTCGAATTATAATCACACCACGAAGGGAAGAAGGAAGAGTTGTTGCGACGAACCTTTGATATTTGCGAACTGCGCGGCGTCGAAGAGACTGTGTCCAACGACATGTAGATCAAGCGCATCAACAAGGGAGCATTGTGTCCAGCGACCACCAAGTGGTGTTGATCAGAATCTGTGAGTATGGTCAGCGGAGCTCTTTGATTTCGCGCAAGTCGATTTTAGAGTGTGTTGAAGGGAATTCAGATTTGCTAGTGTTTGCAATCCTTCATAATAGTGTAGGAGTTGGATTGTTCATTGTATCGGATTTCGTCATGAAAGCGGTGATGGGAAAGGGAGAGGACAGACATACCAGCTGTTCTTGTTGTTGTCGTCGTGGGATGTCGAGTTATTTGGAAAGTTCAATTGCAGGTAGCTCGAGGAAAATTCTGAAGTAGACGGGTTTGCCAAGCTTAACCCCTGCAAACACGTGATATCAAAAAGTTTCCAATTTCAGTGATGACCTTTGTTCTAGTCTCCTGTGGCAACTGTTTTCTCTGATATATATTCACTTAGTGGATGGTTCTTGCAGAACTTCAATCTCCATATTGTTCATATTTCATCGTGACGAACTCCGTACATGATGCTTCTCTTCTCTTCTCCAAACTCCTTCTCGCTCAAATGCTTCCCCTCAGTGAAAATAACCCAACGCCAAGATCACTGGTCTTCCGCAGCAGGTTCAGTGACTTCCATGACAGGCTTTGCCGTAGCCAAATTGTAAATCTTTTGAATCTTCTTTAAGCTGGACTCGAAGTCAAATTCCAGGTCCTTCAACAAGCCATCATGCAAATCAAAACACCAAGCATGGACGATCGGATATCCGTTATCCATGTAGCTTTGCTGAACCGCCGCAGTCTTGATAATGTTCCGACACTGCTCGATGACGCTCAACTCAATCAAACGGTTGTATTTGACATTGTCGTCCTCAATGGCATCAAGTTCATCCTCGTGAAGACGGTACACGTCCCGGATATTGCGCAGCCAAGGATTCAAGATTCCCAGGTCTGCAGGGGTGAGGGCGGCTTTGACACCGCCACAGCCGTAGTGACCGCAGACGACGATGTGTTTGACGTGCAAATGGCGAACAGCGTAGTTGATGACTGCCATCACGTTGAGATCGTTGTTGCAGACGAGGTTGGCAATGTTGCGATGAACAAAAACTTCGCCTGCATCAAGGCCCATAATTTCGTTGGCTGGAACACGAGAATCGGCGCAGCCTATGTATCTGCGAAGAATTAGTTTGAGACGTTGTCAATTTCAAGTTGTGTTTAAGGATACGCCAATTTGAGTTTTTCAAAAACCGAGTCGGGGTAGGGGAGCACTAAGCTCTGATAAAGCCTCTGATTCTGGAATTGGAGGGCGTGAACTTACAGATAGTCTGGCTTTTGGCCAGCAGCCAATTTGTCGAAGAACTCTGGATCGGCTTGTTTCTTCGATGCAACCCATTTCTTGTTGTTCTCAAAGATCTTGTCCTGAGATTGGGTCAGCCATTCGGAGACCGCTTGCTTGTCTGTAGCCATGTTTTCTTTTGGTGTATGGGAAGAGCAGGTCCTTCGAGATATAAATACGTTGAGGGACTGCTGATGCCGAGCAGGTGAGCCGATTGAGATTCTGGATTTGGGAAGCCTGGTGAGAAGACGAGTCGAGGACATGAAGTCGGACGGTGGATGGATGTCGTTATATATTGGCGTGCCAATTGGCTAAGAGATGGTGGAGGCTTGAACGTTGATCACGTGCAAGTGACGTTGATGCAGGGCTTATCGTACTCGTCTCTCGCTATTGGATAAGGATGTGAATGGAGGCAAGGTCCTCGGAAATCCGTGACAGGGACATACAGCGGGTGATTTGGTGTGAGACAGGTGGGATTTGTTGAACAAAGCAAATGCGGGTGGTCGATACGCCTGTGTTGAGTTGCTGGGATATATCGTATATACTGAGTCTGTATCGAGTCGCACGTCCCGCAAAATTGCTGCTATTAATACCTGATCAACGTGCGGCTAATTCATCGGGCTATTTGTTGAATTCTTGTTGTATACAATTACAGATGTGCTCGAGTCGTGGTAGAAAATGTGTGAAGAATACTATACTACACCCGCTAAAGCCTGCGAAAGACTTCATCATCTGACACCGTGTCATACTGGGGCCAACTTTTGTTCAACATGAGTCTTTGCTACGGAGACTTTCCAATAGCCTAGAATACAATCGTTAATCAACGCAATGCAGGATCAACGCCACACCGCCTCCGCTCGTACGCCTTTCCTGTCCAAGAAACAAGCCACTTTAACAAACAGTCTTGTAAATTTTCTTCCACCTTGGCCACTTGGCCTGCAACGCGCGTTCCTCTATCAAAATCGACGCAAGGTCCATCTCTCTCATTCCACTGGTAATGTCAATGTCTTGGATTTTCTTGAACTTGGTCTTCTTGATGAGCTTGAAAAGGATAAACATGAGAAAGATGATTGGGGCAGCCAAGTATGCCAAGAAGAAACTCTCAACACGAGCTCCTGCGGTCATCGAAGCGTATCCAACTGGAGCGAACCCGGTCCAAAATTGGGCAATAAGAATTAAAATATTGAAAGCCCTATCAAAAAATTAGCATCCGTTTGGAGAAAAGAGCTTGGGATACCCACAATCCGAGATATGAGCCAATAACTCCAGGCTGCGATCTGAATGCCAGCTCGTCAAGAGTACGGCCATTGTACTTCCATGCCTGTCGGAAGCGAATGTGGCAAGCGTTGATGGATGCCCAGGTGAAAATAGAAGACAGTCCAGAAATGGCCAACATCCAGTTGAACGCCTGCGTTCGTGTGTCTGTACCCGCCGCGACAATAAAGCAAAGGAGACCGATTGTGCTAGCAAAGATGATGGAGAAAAGGGGTCGTCCAGCGTTGTCAATGTATCCAAGGATCTTTGGCGCCTGTCCACGATCTGCAAGGGCGGCCATAGTACGCGAAGAACCGTAAATGGACGAGTTACCGACACTGAGAACAGCGATGAGAATGACGACCTGCCAAAGTTAGAGACTGTGCTTCCATGACACAGAGGTTGATTCAACACTCACATTCATTATACTTGGCACGACGCTGATCCCTGCATTCTTTACAGCGATGACGAAGGGTGAGGCATTGGCGTCGGTGCTGCCCGATCCATTAAGAAGCTCTGGGTCGTTGTATGGCACAAGGCATCCGACGATTGTCAAGCTAACCATGTAAAACTTTTCCTGTCAGTACTTGCGGAAGGAAGTCGAGCAAGGAAACCACTAACCAAAGTAATACGCCAGAACACCTGCTTGACGGCAGTTGGGAGTGCAACTCTTGGGTTCTCAGTTTCGGCAGCCGTCAGACCAACAAGCTCAGTTCCACCGAAAGAGAAGGCGGCTGTGACGAAGACGGAGCATAGACCCTTGAAGCCGTGGTTGAATGCGCCGGGATTGTACCAATAGTGCGCTCCGAGATAGCCCTGAGGACTTCCTGGAACACCGCCAGTCGCAATGATAATACCGAGGATAATGAATCCAATAACCTATCAAATGATTAGCGCATTTCTTCCAGAAGAACTTCCGATAGACTCACAGCAACAACTTTGATGATGCTGAAGACGAACTCGGCTTCTCCATAACCCTTAACACCGAAAAAGTTGATAGCCACTACCACAACCCAGAAAATGATGACCCAAGCTGCAGGGTTTACCGAGGCTGCACCAGGCCAGAAAGAAAGCGTGATGGAAGCGGCCGTCAGTTCAAGGGGTAAGGTGACCAGCCAATTGAGAGCGTAATTCCAACCCATAGCGAAACCCCAGGCAGGATCAATAAATCGACTCGAGTAGACGGAGAAAGCACCAGCGACAGGGAAAGCGACCGCCATCTCACCAAGGGCATGAACTGTGCAGTATAACATCATTCCAATCAGACCGTATGCGATGATCAGCGAAGCTGGTCCTCCAGTGGCAAGGGCAGATCCAGATCCAACGAAAAGACCAGTACCTAAGAACGAATCAGCCTTTGAAATGGATGCTCGAAGATTCTGTCTATGTACCGATTGAACCACCGATGGCAATCATTTGCAAATGGCGTTCCTTCAACTTCATCGCCAGAGCTGGCTCTGCCGGAGGTTGATCTGGCAGAGGACGACCCTCTGCGTCCGTGGCTTCTGTCACGACCCGAGCATTTGGATTACGCTTAAAGCTGTTTGGTGAAAAGGCCGAGAAGAAGCCTTCGTGCATGGAAGTCACGCTTCCTCGTCTCTTCTGCTCCTCCTCTCCGTACGAAGTTGGTTTGTAGTGAGACTTCTCAGCGTACTTCTCCACGTCATCGTGAAGGGCGAGGTTGGCGTCGGCCATGGTTGGCGTTGGCGATTGTTGTTCCAATTGACCTTTTGGATATGGGATAGGTGATGGTGTCGTGGGGAGGACTCGAGGCAGGGAGGGAGCTCACGAGGGCGGATGATTAACACGTTCCCTCACGCGCTGACAGGTCTATGATATAGAGCTCTGTACCCATAGCAAGACGAGATCCCTGCATGAGTCTCAGTAGTCTTATCGTAGCGAGCGGCACACAGGCGATCAAGAAATAATGTCAGTGTGGCCGCACGCAATGCCGTGTGGCGCTTATCGCATTCCAGATGTTCTGGAAAAGCGTCCTGACCAACAGCAGACGTGCAGACTTGAGCTTTGCAGGGCCAACTTTGCAGGACTACCAGTAACAAATCGTGGGGTGAGTTAGCCAGCGGCGATCACCGAATTGATCCACACCCGACTGCAGGTGCGCACCAGCCATGGGTTCCAGGGAGGCCTGTCGCGTGTCTAGCATCATCATACCAAGCTTTTTGTCTACGGTAGTATGCATGCACTCGAGGTCACTGAGGTGTGTACACTGTACGGTCAAATATGCACGTTGGGCCTCATGGGATCGAATGCTGGTCCATCAGTAGTAATCGCTGCTGTCCTTCAAGCTACCTCACATGCACAGCTATCTCGAGTGGAGCAGAGATGCGTTCGTACAAGAAAACCTTGACGCTTGGTGGCGTACGAGGAGGATAATGGGACCAAGAAATGCACAGTGACGACAAGAGGGATCAAGCTCTCATCCCGTGCAGTGCCTAGCATCCATCACCGCGTGTCCAGTAGCAGATGAGGTTAGCCATGAAGGATATTGCCGGCCCAGTCAGACTCAGACATCACCAAAATGCCAGAATGCAGGGATCGAGCGGCCATCTGTGGACTGGAATCGCCGCGGAAGAAGACGAGAGTTACCCGAAACGAATATTCCCGCACTGTTTCGGAACAGCAAGGATGCCAAAGGGGAGGGAAAGGTCGGCAGGGCAGGGCAGGCGTGGCAGGGCATGGGAGCATGGGCAAGGGCATGGGGGAGCATGGGAGAGCACAAGGGCATGGGGGAGCATGCGAGTGCCGTCTGCGGATGGAAGACCGCCGTTGTGCAGTCATGAAGTCGGTCCGCATGTCAGCGAATGAATCGACGCCGACGTTTTGTGTTGAAGCTGACTTTTGCGCCGAACCACTGATCCTTGTGCAACGTCTGGCATTTACCAAGATGCACCACCACATCTCTATCCGACTCTGCTGTGAGCTGCTGTGAGCTGCGTGGGACAACATGAGCATTACCAGCAAGGCTCCTCCCTTCATGCCGCTGGCTGGGCCTGCAACACGAGCTGCTGCCCCCATATCCTCTGTCGTGGCCTCCCAAGGATTTGAGAATTTTGCAAGGTTCAGATCCCTTTTCTGTCTTTCCAGAAGAAACAACCCAAAGGAACAACCGAGAGTAGCCCACGTTCGAGCCATAGAAGAGGACAGAGCCTCCGAGCTATATCCCGCGACTGTATGTATCATACCCATAAAAGCCCACGCCGAATTTGTGGATACAAGGCTATGAGTATCCCTAGGATCAGAAATTGTTATCCAAGCTGGGCATTCAGCACTGTCAGCATTTTGGCGGATCCATATATGGTGGAGTAACGTTGATCAAACCTCACAGGAATCTCACGATCAAGCGCTTGTTGGTGGAGCAAAATTTGTCAAGAAAATTCTTCTCACAAACCCGAATCATTGAGGTGGGTGGCTGAACCAGGGGGCTTTACTATATAAGATGACCTTGTGTGGGCTTCATGGGAGAAACATCTGCTTAATACCGTGTTCCATCGATCCAATCTTCCAGAGTAGACCGTTCTTTAAAATGGGTCGCAGTGCCGTCAGGCGTTCGCATGGGCTTACCAGACCTCTCAGCTGTACCAAGCACCAGGATCCAAAGGTAAAAGCCCAGCTTCTGACGAACCACGATCATCAAGAGATGTTCTGCCATTGGGCAGAAGAAAAGAAATAAGCTGGGCTGTATGACGACAGTGTAGAGCGTCAAGTTCCCCAAAGATCGTGCTCGTAACGAGTACTTCTCCCAAAGGCAAGGCCACCAAGGGTTCAACTTATCAGTCTCCACAGAAGGAATACCAAGGATTTTCTGCGCGATAATCATGGCTAACTCCAGCGCAAGTAAGCGGAGATGGTGCTTGTAACTACATCCAGACTATGTCCGTAAAGCAGAGCATCGGCATCACAAGGCGCCGGAATCAATAGCACTGGAATTTCTTTCACTGAGCGAGAATCAACTCTCGTAGACAGCCAAAGGTTGTGATAACCTTCAATCGACAAGGCCTTTGTCTCGGAGGCAGAACAACACAGCAAGGATGAGACAGAGGACGAAGACCTGATGTTGTGGTGTTGGGACGATGAAGAAACCCTCTGCGGGACTTTGAATATGCTGGTATTCGTGGTGCTGTCACGGTACTCGGATAAGGAGACGAGATATGACAAGATTATGCTAAGAGAACGATATTGTAATGGGTAATCATATGTAGAATATCCTCGCCCTCAACTTCCGCATGTCAGCTTCTTTCGAATCTTTCCATCTTTCAGTTTGCGGTACCTATCACTTCCAATTGGTAAGTGCTTGGAAGACAGGTCGGGTGAGTTCGTACCTGTCTGGAGAAACGTTGAAAGATCTGATAAGATCCGAGGTGTCACCACCTGCAGGAACGGACCCTAGGCGCTTAGTAACCCAACGTGCATGATCTCGATCTTCCATGTGATCGTGAGATCTCTCCACGTATCAAATATATCCCCATCGTGGCCGAGCACGAGTACGCGGAGCCGCGGAAAGAGTATTCTTCTCTACGAGATGACTGGTGGCCGGCCGCCAGACCATCTAAAGTGTACTCAGCTGGCCTGTTACGGACGAATTTACGTACCGTTCTATCATGTGCTTCTTCAATGCAAAGAAGTCCAAGAAGTATAGAACTGCGAGGCTTGCTGACTGAGAAACCTGTGTGCAGTGACCTACCCCCAAACCACCCTTCCTCCTGAAAGCCCACCTCCGTCTTACAGCAGACAAAATGGCCTCGGCAGACATCAATTCCATTCCCTACGATGCGCCCCTTGGGATCAAAGAACCACCATTCAGCTGGGTGATTTCCCAGAACAAGAAAGGTGCGAATGGTTCCACTCGATCGGTCCCGGAAGAGGATCTCAAGAGCGTCCAAGGCAAATGGATCATAATCTCAGGTTCCAACAACGGCATCGGTCGCGAAGCAGCGATTGCGTTCGCACGAAATGGTGCGAACCTCGTCCTCGCCTGTCGCGATCCACCACCGCACGAAACACACCCTGAGACAGTCGTGACTGAGTGCCTTGAAGCTGCGAAGAAGCAGGGACACGATAAGACGAGCATTGAATGGTGGCCGCTTGACAGCTCGAAACTGTCAACAGTAGAGGCATTCTGTACACGCTGGTTAGAGACAGGGAGAGCATTGGATATCCTTTGCAACAACGCCGGAATCGGTTCTTCCCCAGGCGGCAACAACATCTTCAAGACCGAAGACGGTTTCGAAATCGTACACCAAGTCAACCTCCTCTCGCACGTCTTGATAACGCTCCGCCTTCTCCCATCGCTCGCAAAAGCACCCGCACCACGCGTTATCTGCACGACATCTTGCTTCCACTACCTCGGGACATTCGACCTGCGCAATTTCAACGGGGGCAACGGCGCCATCGTAGGCGAAGGTGTCCAACTCTACCAAAACAACAAACTCTACTTCCAAGTCTGGCTCACAGAATTACAGAGACGTCTCCTCCTTCACCCAGAGTACAGACACATCACCGTGAACGGCGTACACCCGGGCTACGTAAACAGTGGCATCTGGAACGTGAATAGCAATTCGTTCCTCACGCCTGTCATCTCCTCGGTCTTGAAGACTATGAGTTACTTTTTGGGCATTAATCCTCAGCAGGGTAGTCTGTGTTTATTACACGCCGCTACGAGTCTGACGGCGGGTCCGGATCCGGAGGTACAGGGTGTTGGTGTGCACGGTGGAAAGGGTGGAGGACGGTACTTCAACCGGATCTGGGAGGAGGAACCGATGCCGCATACTAGGGATGCGGATTGTCGGATGAGGGTGTGGAGGAAGGTAAATGACGAGTTGAAGTTGCAGGAGAAGGGTTTGTTGGATGTCCTGGGCTTGTGGTACGAGCCAGAGCCTATCAAGGCTCAACTGTAGAATGGCATGTGTGGGAGAGGATACTTATTAAGCTTGGTAGCAGGAAGATTTGGACTTTTTTTTTGGTGAGATAGACAACTTGTTTTGATAGAATGTAGAGCCAGAATGCCGAGCTGGCATAGAGATTTCATGCAACCATCGACTTCTGTGCGACCCTCTGATGGGAGATCTGGAAGAGTACAGTACAACATCACGCCCTCATGCGTGAAACCCAGCACACCCCGATTGACAGGCCAGTGTCACAAAGCCCTACCACCACATCGAACTTCATCCACAGTCAAGCCCGAGTCCAAGATATCAAACCCGTCCAGATCCCATGAACTCGGAACTATGTACTTGCACCGGTCTACAATGTCCAGCTTCGCATAGACCGCTGCAGCAGGAACCAGCCGTATTAGTGCCACAGGAAGCTAGGTAAACCATGATTAGCAGAAGTGTATATGGGAGATGAGGAAGGAGTATACCATAGTTTGGGAGGCAACAAGCACACTTGAAGTCCTCGCTTGATGCACCGACTGAGGTCGATATTCCTGAGCAAGCGGCGATCATGGGTATGGCGCATTTGATTTGGCAGTATGGTTGTTCTGTTGGTTATATCAGATCTTGGCCGTTCATGGGGGATGTGCGGTGAGAACGTACGAGCTAGGACGATGTAGGCTGGGGAAAGAATGGAGAAGAGGTATTTGTGAAGTTTCATGATGACGGGTTTGGGGTGTGGATGTTTGTTGAGGATTTGTCGGCCTTGATGGCTTGTCTTATATCCTCGTTGAGAAGGTGCCGAGGACGGTCGAAGGTTTTGGACTAGGAAGCGGAGTTGTCTGTGTAAGTACACAGTGAGCAGATGACGCACTAATTGTTGGGGCGAGGTGTGTTGTGATACTTGAACTTCCACCCAAGATCCGGGTTGAATAGATCGAGGTCCATGGCGAGGTCGTACCAGCTTAATGGGCGGGCAAGTCATTTCTGTGAAGTGCTCCTCGAACTTTTAGCACTTCCAACATGCTACTTTTGTGTCACTCCTTCTGTCTTATGGGACTGTCGATAGGATATCTGGACAAACACTAGCGAACTCTATTACGACTAGAGGGAGATTCAGAGTATCGCCCACATCGTGCTTACACTATATCAGACTGGCAAGCTGGTCGACCGACAATCTCTCTGTTCTCAGTAAGTACTTTGAGATCAACTCGGCTTCTGGAGGCAGTCGGCAACCAGTTGTTCTCACCTTCCCGACGAGAGGAATACACAAATGTAGCTCGGAACCCTTCCCAAGAATACTATTATTATGTCGTTACATGGTCATCATTTGACGAAGAGCTCACTTGAACCCTAGTTCAAATGCTGCTGAGACCAACAAAAGAAAAGCTACACATGCTCTTCGTTGCCCATTTCTTTCTGTGGTCGGGAAGGTGAAGAAGCAAGGATTGTTTTTGGATCCGACGTCTGTGGCGACTGCGCAAGCTCCTTCATACAAGCATGGGAAGCAATACGCTTATACAACCTCGATCAATAATGAGAGGCTGCTATCGTGGATGTGGGTGGTGATAGTCGTCACAGCTCCTGCTTCGTCCTTTTTGGGTGCCACGAGAACCACGCTGTTCGCCACGTTTGACACCATTTTGAGGCCAACGTAATATGACACCTTTGAAACTATTAGGTATTCATCTTAGATATCGAAAGCATGGTCGGTGTCGGTCTTTCGGCCAATTCTTGACGCCAAGAACCCAGAAGTCGCCAGGGAATCCTCATCGTCAATATATGCATCCGCTGGTTGTCTGACGAAGCTGCATGAAAACCCTCGAGTAGGTGCACGAAGCAGGATCGAGGATTACAAAGGAGTATGGCGTAAAGTCGTTGTGCATGCGGCCATGCGTGGTCACCGTGAAGAATGCGAGCAGAAAATTTGAGCAATGTAAACGCCAAATTTTCGATGCGGAAAGGGAACATTAAGCCCAGAATCAAGCTACCAAAGGTAACAGGGTAGAATTCGTCGCGGCAGAAAGTAAATGACGGTGAGATAGAATCCCGTTTTGTATGCGTTCTATATCTAGCCGTATTTTATGAGGGGTATCAAAACATCCCACCAAAGCTCCCTCGCACACCTTCACGTCTACAAACAAACAACCGAAACAACAAATCCAATCACCTCCCCAAACGCAATCATGTCTCTCTTCAAAAAAGAGTAGCTTCCACCCCTTACCCTGTATCAACCTCCCAACTAACATCCCACAGCAAATGCACAGGCAAAAAATCCAACGCCGCCGGAAAAGTCGAATCAATGCTCAAAGACCGCATCGAAGAACTCTACCCCCTCCTCACCCCGCACATCGACGAGATCTTCCTCTCGACAACAAAGCGCCCCAAAGGCCAGCGTCCCCAACTCGAATGCATAAAAGTAGACGTAGGAACAACCGGTGCCGCAGGCGAAGAAAAACAACTCCCTAAACACAATTTCTACGTTATGCACGATCCCTTGACAAAAGAGTCGTTCCCTTTGTTTTACGAGGTACCGGAGCCGAGACACGAGAGGACGCTGCAGAGGACGAAGGTGAATAACAAGGATATTTGGGCGAAGGATCTAGTTGTTCCGCATTTGGCATTGGTGCATCGGTTTCCCGAGTGTTTCCATAGGTTGAGATGTGATCGGGGTGCTATTCGCTTCGTACTTTCCGGAGCACCGATGATGGCGCCTGGGCTTACCAGTAAAGGGGGAAGATTACCAGGGGAGGAGAATGAGGGCGAGGATGCAAAGTATGGGACCGAAGAGTTGAAGCAGGGGGATGTTGTCGTTGTTGAGGCGGAGGGAAAGGAGCATGCTTGCTTGGTAGGGGTGCTGAGTAGGAGTACAGGGGACATCAAGAAGACGGGGAAGGATGCGGCGTTGGATAATACTTATCATTATTTGGGTGATGGGCTGTGGAAATTGGACTACAATTGAGGAGTTGGATCGAGGTCAGGCGACAAAAGAGGGCATGTTGGTGTCGGTTGGGAGAAAGACAGGTCACTGTCCATGAAAGGGTAGCAAATAAACATCTCCGGTGAAGATGAGATGGGCAGCAGTCCATCCAGTGCGATGACTTCCGAAAAGCGGCAGGAGGGCTTGAAGATACCATACGAATATTAAAGGAAGCAAATGATGGAAAAAGAAGGACAAAGGATTACCTTCTTAGTATAAAACCTCCATCCAGAGCTGCACAGTAGAATGACGAAAAGAAAAATGCCATCACATTGCGTAAAGATTCATTGATCGTGAGCATCACTGTGTATGATTTTTGCCAGACCCATGTGAATACTCAAATCCCTCCAGGAAGTACGATGTAAAGAATAGCGGATGAAAAAGCAAAGGAAAGGCTCCTCCATCGCGTTTTGACTTCGAGGCATTTTCGGTTTTTACTGTCATGTTTCTCTTCCCTAAAAGCAAGACAAATGGTATTCTTGGTTCCAAAATCGTCAGGAGGGGTGGATAAATCGTCTCGATCAATGCATCTCTATTTCATATCCATCATATCATCAGGTCGTGATAGGTTTAAGCTCCACTGCCTCGTCCGGCACCTCCAGCGCCTCCACCCATGAACTTCTTGGCCATGTCTGCGATATTAGGATCGTTCATCAAAGCCGACATATCAGGCATTCCACCTCCTCCAGGCGCACCGCCACCACCACCGCCACCGCCACCCATCATACCCTTCAACATTGGATTGTTCATCAGCGCAGCCATCTGTTCAGGATTGCTCATCAAATCCTGCGCCATCTTCGCCATCATGGGATTCTTCATCATCTCGGCCAGCCCACCCATACCACCGGGCATACCTCCAGCACCGCCAGCACCCCCACCAAACATACCTGCAAGAGAGGAGAGGTCGGGCATACCGCCTGCTCCGCCGCCGAATGGGTTTCCACCATCACGGGCACCTATTGCATCATCGTCTGCCGAGTCGTCATTCTCTTCTTCGACCTTCTGCTTCGCTGTCTCGTAGCCTTTGCGCATGGCGGCACTTCCCCCTTGGCCTTCAGCATCAATACCCTTCTTGTAAGCTTCCATGCTGCCCTTTGCATCCCCAAGTGCAAATTTAGCAAGACCGAGTCTCGACCATGCCTTTGCGAATGTGGGGTCTGCGGCAACAGCCATCTCAGCATCATTCTTCGCCTCCTCATGCTTTCCAGCTCCCGAGTAGGCAGCCGCGCGGTTGGAGAGGTAAATAGGGTGGAGCGGATTCAGGTCTAGGGCTTTTGTGTAAAGATCGATCGCGGATGTATATTCTTTCTTCTGAATCGCTGCATTTCCCTGACTCTTGAATTTCTCGGCTTCGGCCTTTGTCTTGTCGTCTAGTGCGCCGGCGGCTGGTCCGTTTGGTGTGGCGGGTGTTGCTGGGCGGGCTTCTGCTGCGCTGCTGGAACCGGCTGTGCTTGCTGTGCTTTTGCCCTTTAGTTTCTCGTAGACGGAGTAGATGCTCAGTAGTGATTGGCCGCCTAGAGCGTCTTTGGTTGCGACCTCATCTGACGGGTCTACCTTGAAGGCTTCGGCGATGCAGTTCGTGGCGATCTCGATGGATTCGGCTTCTTCACTGGCAATTGAGCCGTCGGACACGGAGGTGTTGAGGTAGTCTATGATGGCGAGTGCGAGGCGCTTCTTCGATTGTCCTGTTGCGGAGGCCATGGTTGTGGTTGTGGTTATGGTTGTGGGGAGTCAAGATTTGAGTATACTTGGAGAAGAGGGAGGTACTGATGGCGGATGTTATGGAACTGGTTGGAAGGTGTAGGAGCCCAAGTTTCCAGGGAGAAATGTTACTATTGCTCTGAGATGTAGTTACAGAATCACATGGATGCTGAAAGAGACGTCCACAAGTGACCTAGCGCGGGGCAAAGCCACTTCCAGGTCACCTGCAAAGCACTCAGCATTAATGCGGCCTCAGCCTCGTGATAGCATCAAGTCCCAGACCTTGTCAGAACGGATTTAGACTGTGGAATCGAGACAAGTTCCTCAAATTCTCAGGCTGCACCACGTCGAACACGGCTCGCGATTTATGAAAAATAAGCGCCGATCTTAAGAAAGAGCCCGCCAGTTTATAGAGCGCAGCACCCCGGCGATTCTACAAATGAGGATTAATAGATAGAGAATATAGGTAAGTAGATAAACGGTATCTAATATTTTACTTTTCATAATTTATTAACTGCTAATTTACTATCTCCTAACTTTATACAGAAACTACACGGGATCAAATCATCGCTAATCCACGTTTGAAAGATACGAAGGGGTTTATACGACCAACTTCAATACCTCATCGCCAAGTACGCGCGAACAACCTCGTTGGCGAAGCGAAGAAATATATAAATGGTTTCTTTCTTAGAGGACCCGGGACATGTTCACTAATCGTGTCACTGGCTTCGTCATAGTTTCTCAAGTATTTGCCGAGAGGTTACACACGAAGCCCTTCAGAAATCCACAGGGATTATTCCAGAGGAGAATCATCAGGTTCATCTGTTGTAAAACCTTGTAGAACATTTTGAGCCAAATTCGCAACACCACAGTAGTTCTCATGGAAGTCCATTGATTTCACGATTGGTCGAGTATAGGCGACGCACAAGAAATATGAGTCATGGAGAAACTTGAAGATTAATGAGTAATGTTGATATTCGTCGACACCCAAAGCGGTGTTGACATGCAGCCCCAAGGTATCTATTTACAAGAAGTGAGGCAAATGCTCAGAAGCTCCCTAGCCCGTATACGATAGACAGCCAACAGCAACAACCAAAAGTTCGATTGTGCGAATGATCTAGCAAAGAACACCCAAGATGTTGCCTGTCACATATAGTCAGCAGCGGTTCGAGTTTCATCGAGTTCTTAGAGGTGGAAACATACTTCGACATAGCGGTCCCTCGGCCAGATCTCTCTCTTTGACCATGCATACACCGTTGTTCGATTTTGTACGGTACCAAGCACCTCTACAATCTCGTCAGTCTTGCTGCTAGTAGACTTGGACATCAAATGGTCTTACCCAGATTTAGTGGTGTAGCACTCGAAGGGCACAAAGAATGCCGAGCTGAACCTGTAGACCACAGGCGACTTGTCATCGGCTGCTGCATGACAATTGACAGCTGCTCCGAATGGAACAATAATATCGCAGTGACCAGCTTGTGGTGCCGAAACTTCGGCTTCGATTGGTGTCGCCACGGGAGATGCTAAGGCACCCAATGGGAGGAGAATAGCTGTTAGAGTAGAGAACCTCATTTTCGGAGTGGGAGTGGTGAGGACTTTAGACGATCTGGGAGGATGAAGAAGTATGGAGATGGAGTCGCTGAAACAAGAGCTGATGTCGCAAGTTATAGAAATTCGGCCCTGACTTGGCGTGAGCTTGCTCGTAAACAGCTCAGACTACCACGGTATGCAATCTTATTTTGGCAAGGCTCGTCTCTGTGGAGGTGACCTGAAAGGTCGGAAGCAGCAAGCTTTGTGATAGACATTCGTAGAGACAAGGAACTGCCGCCCAATGGGACAAGAGGCCTCGAATATTTCCCGAGAGCTTTTCGATAACCTTGAGATCATCAACCAGGTAATTCATCAAGTCAATTCCATATAACGATAAGACGGGTCCTTTGTCTTGGCTCATTAGCTCAAGGTAGATCTAGGCCAATTTAACAAGAGCTATCATTCAATCGCAATTGAGCTGAAGTCGGCATGGGTCAGTCAGAAACAGCCTGCACTACTGCCCTCAACTGGAGATGCATGTTGTGCGGGATAGAGAATCTTCGGAAAATCTGTGTTCTGGCAGTTGAACTTGAATGTATGACCCGGAGTGGTACTGATGCGAGTTGCAAGACCAAACAGAAGCTTGCAAAATCCTCGGCCCTTTGGTCCTTCGCAATAAGAGTGAAAATTAGCTGACTTGCGGCCTCACATGTGATTGTTCAAACTAGGCATCGAAGAAGTGGATAGTACTTTAAGGGAGATATTGTTAGCCGAGTCAATACATGGACAGCTTTGATCGGTTTGAAGACTTACCACAGGTTGTGCTTCGTGCATAATAGCATGGCGGAGTAGTGTTGAGCGGACAATCTTCAGCGCAGCCACAAACACTCGGCATTATTGTCGAAGGACCGGGCCGCTTGAGCTGATTCCTTTCCTGATATTAAGCTTGTCAAAGTACAGCCTGAGGTTACTACTGATATCTGGCCTCGGTTGCGGGCATATGAGTAAGATGATAATGTGCTGGGCTCGACGAAATATTGGGGATCGCTCGGTGCAAGCGTTTCTATTCTTATCTCGCTCTGAACGCTAGATTTCGGAGATAAACTGAATTAGCAGACACCAACAAGTTGACAAGGGAAGAGCCGTCGGTGGACGGGATTTAAGTCGTCCTCGGCCAGAGACTCATTCTCACAATACCGCGTTCGATTTGCGGGTCAAATCATTGTCGATGCAAGCCGTGCGGTCGAGTATGTTGGCACGAATGCGGATTATTCCGGCTTTGACGAAAAGACAATGGGGACGCATGAAACCGATGGCCGATGATTGTTGTTGCTGGGTGAATGCGAATGACCCGAGGAAACTTGAAGCACTCGAATTAGTAGCAGACTAACTTTGAAACGTGATAACATCTACGTATTTGACATTGCACGGCATCACTCGGACACTCGGAGTCAAGGAGGACTAGTAGATGGAGAGAAGACTAGATAAAAAAAAGAGCTGCAATATATCATGATGACAAGAAAAGGGTCATGTACCATCCATTTAAATTTAGTTAGTTTAAAGGTCAAAGAGAGGACTCGGAGGATCAAAATGAGTAGTATAATACTGAGAAATGGATACCGCCAACGTTCCAAGGGGTATATCCACGCGCTCGCTATGCTGAGATGTCCCACCAAAATTAGTGAACAACCATGCCAAAACTCCTCTTAAACCACCTCCATTCATCGCTTCCATTCCGTCTTGCCATGTTTCATCTGCTCCATCTGACTGCCGAAATCCATATTCAGGAACATATTTCTATCGTGAAATCGAGATAGTCCGTCTATGCTGGAGAGGTATATCTTGAGTGTGTTATCGTCGATTATATCGTTCCCCGACTCAACGAGCCTTCGGACTCCTGTTTGGAGGTTTCTTCGGCACAGATCTTGGAGGACAACCGCCTGCTTCACGCCAATCGAGGAGTTCTTCTATGAAAGCAATTGTGTTAGTCTGATTTCTACGGTCTCGATGTAGTGGCATAGCTTACTTCGCCGCACTTCGAACAATGCTTTATCCGTGGGTGTAGGATTCGGTGAGGTATGAAACGATAGGTATCCAACATCAACCCTCTTCAACGCTTTCGGCACTGGGTGTAGGAATCGTGCGTGTACTGATCTCGAAACAGGGTAGCGAAAGAGATAACGTATCTCCACCTGCACACAACAGTTAGCCTTGCCTCATCCTCATAACTCCCTTTAGCCATTCCCCTCCTCCCTGGGTCCCCTCTCGCCACCTCCCTCCGCTCTCCCAACCACAAAAACAAGACAAGGTTCAACATACCAACCTCAAAAATAACTGTCCCCACCTCGCACTCTCCGGATTAACAGTTCCATCCTCCCGAACATCCCTCCGCTCAACCCATCCATGCGCGATAGCCTCCGCACTGATCTCCCTCCACAATCCAGCTCTCCACTCCTCAAAATCAGTCGTAGCAAGTATCTTGGCCAATTTCTCGTCCATCTTCTCTTGCTCCGCTAGTCTGATATGCCCAACTCGCTATCAGTCGTGGTCGGTAGGTTGTAAGCATACGCTGTCGCTGTCGCTCGGGGTGTGAACGTGTGCTGCAAGGTCCTGGCAGCGTGTATGTATTGTATTGTATTGTGCGGCGAGGTGTTCGTCAAGTTGACAACGTGTTGAATTCCAGCATTTGGCGTACGTGTGTAAAGAAAGAAGAAATTCACAGTTCGATATAGTGTCGCTCCGGCGCTTGTATGAGAGTAGCCCTGGCGACGTGTCTCTCTTCAACCTTTCTCCTTGAGAAAGCCTTCCCTTCGTTGGGAATACAACGCCGTTGAACGGAAGAAGCAAAGAGTAAACAAACAGAGGAGGAGGCCGCAACACAACAAATGGTTCACGTCGCAGAATGCCAGGTGCCAGCAAACCAAGTTCCCGCAGAATGAGGCTTAAAGATTGCCCTCCGGAGGCAGCGCCGAAACATGCCGCCCATCCGCCGGTGGGTCGTAACAGATGCGAAGGAGGCTAGACCAGGATCATGTGAATTCCCCCAGATTTTTGGCGCGGGATGTGACTAATGGGGTCGTGTAAGGCTCGGGCTTTTTCTTCTTTACCTCTTCTCATGGTGGATTAAAAAAGAATCGATAGCTCATGATCAAGAGCTTCTCATTGGCTGGCAGATGGCAATTGAACGGTGGCTGCTTTAATTCTTCTAGGTGCAGTGGCGATTGAGATACATAGGGACAAGCTATGGAAGGAGATCGGTTCAATGGCTCAAACCTCTTGCCTTGAATCCATCCAGGGCCGCTATGAAATGCCACCATGCAATTGAGTATTCCTAGGATGTTGCAAAGTTCACCTCCTACATCTACTTGGACAGAACCGGGATATGTACATGGCAGTCTGGAGGATCTCCTATGATCTCTGCCCATCTAAACTTGGTCTCCCCTCAATGTCCGGAAGAAGTCCATCATGCCTGTGAACACAACAAGAAGAATACCACCACCTGGTCCCAATCGTAGCACCTTGGGCAAGAAACCCTTGTAAAGCGCGGCGAATCCCTCCTCTTTTGCAACAGTGCCAATTGCGCCCCACGCCCAGTTGTACTTGGGTACTTGGCCCTTAATCTTTGGCGAATTCTGGATGCGCGACTTGACGACGTCCATGGGTGTATTGAGAATCGTTCCGACAGTTCCGCCTACTGCACCAGAGGCCAGATCATTGAGAACCTGTCCCTTCTTATCCTTCGATGCCGGAAGAAGTGCCTTGACTTGGAAAATACATCCAAAGTAACCAGCGTTCCACAGCACATGTCTCCACATGGTGCTCTCCAAACCCTGATATAGCGTCAATGGACCCTCTTGGATGACAATTTTCTTGACTGCGTCCAATAAGCCGTTGTATTTGGAAGCCTGAGCTTTATCTTGTAGTCGAATTTTGACGAGCTCGAATGGTACGACCACGAAGGCTTCGGTTGCACCAGCACTGGCACCTGTAAGGATGGAGAGAGATTGATTCATCTTTGCGACGCCGAAGACATTTCGCCAGACCTTGCCCCACTCGTCGTTGGCAGCGAATTTGGTCGCACTGTGAGACATTAGCTTTGTGGTGCATGATCCGAGGAAGTGAGAGAGACCGCTTGGGTGCTTCCATGAGGATTGGAGCACTGATACCACGATATAACCGTCCCGCGCTGGGATCTGTTAGTGTGGAATTGGATGGAGATCGCGCAAGATGATTCGGACCCCTCATTCTTGATAATCTTGCGGAAGCAATCCAGCATGCCATTGTAGGCATCGTCCCCAATAGCCGTCGCACTCTGGATTTGTCTAGAGAAATCAGTCAACATTGTCCAAGATTCAGCGAGTCTCACGCGAACTTACACTCGGGTCTTTACGACATCTAACGGGTACCCGTAGGCAGGTTAGCAAGAGCCATGTGAAGTTTGACATGGCAATTTCTCACATAACCAGAATCTACCGTTGCACAACAGCATTAGTACAGAGCTCCATGGAGTTTCAATCGCATAGAGCTTACTTCGGACACACCAGCCACAGCACCTGTCATAGGATTAGTTGGGAAATCAGTTCTCGCCCGTAGACAATTGGGTCTTACCGGCCGCGAACTGGTATTGGAAAGGAAGAGGCTTGTCGGACGACATTTCGGACGGGTTGGGACTTCGATCGTGGGATGGTGTTCTGCAATAAAAAACTGGGGGAGAGCTCTCTCTTTGGCAACGGCCTCGGAGCTTCGTCGGAAAAGCTATTGACGCTCAAGAGTCGGGATGGAGGAATTGAAGCGCAAAGATAACCCAGGTAGAAGGAAAAACAAGCGAATGGGGTGTCTGAGAGCGATAAGAGAGATTTTGCGAGAATACGTTGATCACTAGTACGAGTAGCTTACTATAGTACTCGTATACGTTGGAAGGTAACAACACATCGTCGGCCTGATGTCTACGAGTCATGCACCTGCACCAATTGCCCTCCGCACGTGACACGCGCCTGGAAAGTCAACAATCGCCGCGACGCGTTATCTTGGTCCACGGGTAGTGACTCCAGTCTCGCGTTTTCCATGTAGAAGCAAAAGTCCTTCTTCGACCAGGACCACGGCACTAATGTACTTTGCTGCACTTGAGATGCTAGACTACGCATTCCTAACATTCCATTCAGAAGTCTAGTCGACCGCATAATTCAGGACCTCGTCGTCCTCACTATAATGGTCAGAGACCCCCGTATCAAAAGCCAAACTACACCAGAACTCCTATCATGCCTGGCAGTCAGACAAGAACGAAGCTCAAAGCTTTCGCGTTCATAGAGGGCAAGCCTTCCAGTGATCGCTCCAAAGACGAAGCGGACAAAGAGAACAACCACCGGCGGACAGAGGCTCCAAAGCAGACTCCAGTCAAGCCAATACGTCAGATGAACGCCGAAGTCAGGAGCGAATCTTTGCCTCCATCCACCCCGGCAATGCGATTGCCACTATCAGACTTGATTGGAGTTCCGGAAGAAAGAGTCGTTTCTCAGCCGAAAGAAACGCCCGCGAAAGAGGAGGTCTTGTGGATGCACAATGCAACACCAACAAGCTCAAGACCCCATGTTACCCCTATCCGTAAAAGAAAACGAGGAAAGAGTTCTTCGCCTGCGTCCTCCCAACCAGAACCAGCCTGTCTGTCCGGAGAGCCTTTTGACGTACAAAGATTACAACAATCCCTGAAGACGCCACAAGCCGATCCAGCGGCAGATCTTTGGAGTAGATATGCGCGTGGGAACGACGGAACAGACTCGAACAACAAATCGACAGCCTTTGCACATCTTCTACGCGACCCCTCACCAGGGTCTTCAGCCACAAAGGGCAGCATAAGCGGGCTTAGGAGATGGGCAAGTTGTGGGGTTGAGTGGCCAGTGTCTGCGACAAAGAACAAGAGGAGGCGCGTCTTGCCGCGCGAAGATGAGCAATGTGAAGACAGCCCAGGTGAGCTTGAAGAGGAATCACCAAAGAAATCTAAGGTTGGACTACTGCTGGAGCGCATGAAAGAGTCTCTCTCGAAGCCACCGGAGAAAGTGCCATTGGGTCCGTCAAGCTCTTCGCCGCTGCCTGAAAGGACTGTCGATGATGGGACTGTCAACCAAAAGGCAGATACCCCATCACATCGCCTTGCTGCTGTGCAGGAAGAGGAGAGCCCGGGGGAAGGAAGTCCCGTCAGTCAGCGATTCAAGGGTACACCACGAGAGAGTGCCGGGGTACGAAAAATCCAAGCCTCGTCGTCGGAGTACGGGGATGATGATATTGATTTCGACATGCTTGAGGAAATCGAAAGCACGGCTGTTGTAACGCATTCCCAGCCCAAATCACCAGTACAAAATCTGCCGACAATCGTGGAAGAACGTCTCGCTCCTCCTCCTGTACAGCGACCAGTCGGTCTCCCTCGATATCAACCGCCGCAGTTCCAGCGGAATCAACCCCAAGCGCCAGCACGAAACCAATATCAAGTAACGAGTCGCATTCAGGCACAAGCACCGTTGCGCCATCCACCTCAAGCTCCATTTCGACCGCCAACTATCGTCGCTCCCATGAAACAACAACCCCCGGAAGACGAATTCGGTGACGATGATGATGATCTGTTTGCGGAAGATTTTGAACAAGTTGCATCTGCGTATGAGAGTCAGGCTACCACTACATTGCCGCGACAGGCAGCTCCACAAGCACCAGCACCTAGCAATGCGAATAGTGTGACCAGCAAGCAAGCAGTAGAAATTCTTTCAGATGACGAGTTTGGCGATGATGATATCGATGATGGGCTGTTCGCTGCCGCCGAGATGGCAGCAACACAAGCCTTCCAGGCGAGTGGTGCTGCTCCTCTCCATGTACGTACTGTATCCCATAGAAATAGATAGTTGGCTAATCTAGTGGAGAGTGAACAGAACCGTCGAGCCATTCAACGCTACCTGATCACCATGATCCAAGAAAGCGTGTACACTGACGATCGAGGCCGCAAACAAGCCGAAAAGGTAAGAAAGCTAGATCTTTAAGGAGGGTCTTGACTGAATACTCTACAGGTCATTATTGTCGAAGAGCCTGTGACGAAGCTGCTGAAGAACGTAATACTGCGACAATCCTGGTTTGAGACGCCTTGTACAGTTGGCTCTTTTGTTCATATCACGGGCAGCTTCGATAAGCACGGCCAATGCATCGTTGACGACAACCACAACATCCTCGTTCTCCATCCTGACCATCTCATCTCGGCAACAGTGGTCGCGGACTCATTCAGCTGTCTACGTAGAGCTGTGCTGCAGGACCGAGTGAAAGCCACAGGCGAGGCCAGTGCTCCAATGATGTACGGCCATATGCTTCACGAACTCTTCCAGGAAGCTTTGAAAGCAAACACCTGGGATAATGCGTCGCTTACCAAGATCATGGATGAAATGCTACCTCGACACTATGAGACCATGCTGGAGATCGGCCTTAGCGTTAACCAGGTGCAAGAACACGTCAAGAGCAAATTCTCCGAAATTCGAGGCTGGGCGGAGGTATTTATCTCGAGCATCCCAAAAGTAAGTCCCTCCAAACCACTCGAGCCCCCAGCAACTAATCAGTCTTCAGCGCAATGCTGTTGTCAAGGGTAGGAGTGGTCAAGAGTTCACCATGGGCATCAAAAAACTTCTTGATGTCGAGGAGCACATATGGTCGCCCAATTACGGTCTGAAAGGCAATGTCGACGCAACGGTACAGGTCACTGTTGGAGATGGAGCCGAGTCCCGCATATTGATAGTCCCGTTCGAGCTCAAAACCGGCAAGCGTGTGAGCGAGAGTCATTTCGCCCAGACTGCGCTCTACACATTGCTGATCTCTGACCGATATGATGTTGAGGTGACCGACGGTATCCTCTATTATATGGAAACGTCGAAGACTACACGAGTCCAAGCTGTTCGCCAGGAGCTCATTCACATGATCATAAAGCGCAACGAACTTGCCTGCTTTGTGCGCGAACGCCTCAAGCTACCGGAGATGCTGCCAGGATCGCAGCAAAGATTATGCAATAATTGCTACGCCCAATCAACTTGCTTTCTCTATCACAAACTCGCGGAAGGAGGTAGCAGCGACTCGATTGTGAACAAAGGCAAGTACGAGGAGCTGGTGAAATATCTCAAACCAGCAGACCAAGAGTTCTTCAAGAAGTGGGATCACCTACTTACCAAAGAGGAGACCGAGATGAAGAAGTTTACCCGAGAACTTTGGACAATGCTAAGTGAACAGCGAGAGAAGCTGGGTAGATGTTTTGGTAACTTAGTTATCGAACCTGGCTCAGCAAGCGAGTTGACTGTTGCGTCCAAGATCAATCGCTACGGATACACTTTCACAAAACAGTTCGCCTCTTCTGGCTTTAGCTTTGCTGAATCACAAATCACTGTTGGTGAACCCATCGTTATCTCGGACGAGAAGGGCCATTATGCTCTCGCCAATGGCTACGTAACCCAAGTCATCAAGCGAAAGATCAGTGTGGCTGTCGACCGAAGCCTTCACAATGCCCGCACACGACGGGCAGGATTTCACTCCCTGAACAATCAAGACTTCGTTGGCGCTTTGGACATGAACAACCGGCTGTCATCAACAGAAGCGACACAAAATCAGGATGATCTCGAGCCTGTCCTCTATCGTCTGGACAAGGACGAGTTTGCAAACGGTATGGCGACGGCCCGCAACAACATGCTTCAGATCATGAACGATACTGTCTTCAAAGCTGCAGACCTTCGAGCTGCCATTGTCAATAACCGCGAGCCACGCTTCAGGTCGGTTGCAAGTGCTACATCGCTGCCCAGTCAAGGAGACATGAACTCGGATCAGAGGGCTGCTGTCGAGAAAGTCATGGCGGCTCAAGACTACGCGCTGGTCCTCGGTATGCCTGGTACTGGCAAAACTACCACCATCGCCCACATTATTCGAGCTTTGGTCGCAAAGGGAAAGAGCGTACTTCTGACTTCATACACACACACTGCCGTCGACAATATCTTGCTGAAAGTCCGAAACGCCGGGTTCGATATTCTGCGTTTGGGCGTCGTCGCGAAGATCCACCCAGAGGTTCAAGAGTTTGCGATTCTGGGCTCACAGCAGAAGGGATCGTTGCAAGAAGTTCAGGATTCATGGGGCAACCCTCCTGTTGTCGCAACGACCTGTCTCGGTATCAATCATGCATTGTTCACAACGCGAACGTTTGATTACTGCATCGTGGACGAAGCATCGCAAATTACTCTGCCCGTGTGTCTTGGACCATTACGAATGGCCAAGGCGTTTATTCTGGTTGGCGATCATTTCCAGCTGCCTCCACTTGTGCAGAACAAGGAGGCTCAGGAGGGCGGACTGGACATAAGTCTATTCCGAATGCTATCTGAAGGGCACGCTGACGCCGTCGTCACTCTCGAGCATCAATACAGAATGTGTGAAGATGTGATGTTGCTCTCGAACAGACTCATCTACAGCGGACGCCTCAAGTGCGGCAACGAAGCTGTCGCGACAAGGTCCTTGAGCATACCCAACCCCGACGCGTTGTCAACGCATCACTTCTCAACGGCTTCGGGCTCGATGGCTTCGCAACTCCGTCCCAAAGCACCTTGTGCTGGGCCTTTCTCGCCGTCATGTCATCTTTCAATGACTCTCGATCAGGACAACAAAGTCCTCTTCTTCAATACCGACCTCCTCCTTCCCCTCTCCGCCGAGAATGCAAACGGCAACCGCATTACCAATCCTCTCGAGGGGGCGCTTGTCACCCAATTCGTGCATCTCTTTCTCAGCGCTGGCATTTCTGCCTCTGAAATCGGCGTCATCACTTTCTACCGCTCACAACTAGCGTTATTGAGACAGAATCTCAAGAGCGCGACTGGCTCCTCAGCAAGCGATCGTCACGCTCCCGCTGGAGGCGTGGAACTGCACACGGCAGACAAATTCCAAGGACGAGACAAAGAAGTCGTCATCGTCTCCTTTGTGCGATCCAACGACGACGGACAAGTCGGCGAACTCCTGAAAGACTGGCGTCGAGTGAATGTTGCCCTCACGCGTGCGCGCAGCAAGCTCGTCCTCATCGGGAGCAGGAAAACTCTGCTACAAGGTGGGCATGTGCTGAAGGGTATGGTTGACATCTGTGCCCAAGAAGGCTGGCTTAGAGATTTACCCGTTGGGGCTGGCGATGGCCATTTCTTCAGTGACATGGTTGCTAGTCAATTTGATAATGCTGCGAGTCCGGTCATGAAGAAGAGGAAATATCCACCGGTCGGCGCTGGGAAGAGTCCCTGTAAGAAATTGAGGGCGGGTTTGGAGAAGAGGGTTGTGCTTGGGGTTGTTGGGGGTTTGGGAAATGGGAGGAGAGGGAGGGTACCTGAGAATAAGGGCATGGTGGGTAAGAACGCGTTGGTTGGGGGTAGACCTGTGTTGAGGGACATTGTCAATGATGTTTTGTGAGTGGGTATGTGTATATATGGGAGGGATTACTCAGGATAGCAGAGGTGCTGAGAAGGGCGCTTAGTTGGATACTGACTCGGATATGGTTGTCGTTAGTATTACTTTGAGCAATAAAACCTGTTCCTTCAAGTCCTGGTCATGAGGAATACCAAAAGGAAGTGGAAATAATTTTTTCCTACCTACCGACGTTGCTGACAAAGTGAATATTCTAAATTTACATTTGTAGCCGCTGCCGGCTTATCCTTCCACTCCTACTCTACTCTATTGACGATTAGCTTACGTATACTAGTAGTAATAGGATAGGGAAACGGGTAGTACCTAGTAAGTAGTAACTAAATCAAGAGCCAAAGAACAAATAAATAAAAGAAACTTAAACTATGCTATCCTACGCCGAATTACTGGAGGAGAAAAGAACCATCAAACAATAAAAGATGCAACGATCCCGCCAACCAAAAATGCTACAACCATCCACGAAACCACAAACACCACACCGCATCCAACTCCCAAAAAGAATGCATGGCGCAAAAGGAGAAATCGCACAAAGAACAGCCTTGTTCACGAGAGTTGTTGACGTTGCAACAAAAATCCCAAGTTTGTAAGGAAGGACCATGTAGATAGATATAAAGTTGTGCGTTGTCCAGATTTAATAATCATTGCAACAACGTCAACCTTTAAGCTTTCAACCTCTTCTCCTCGCACCCAGGACAAAAAGGTTCCTGTCCTCCCGGCTGTCGAACGAAGAATCGACCGTCTGTGAAGCGGCCATTGCACCCCTATCATTTCGTCAGCATCGTTTCGATCCGAGCATCTCAAGAACTTACCGTGCAGCAGAAGCAGTCCTCATGCCACTCCGCTCCCAAAGCTTTGACGACGGTATCGGTAACCGGCTTCTTGCATTTCTTGCATTTGGTAGAGTAGCGATGGGTATGGCAATTGATACACCAAGCATATCCATCCTTCTCCACAAATGGAGTGGATGAATCGAAAGGCTAGAAAACAATCAGAACGCGATCGGAACAGCAGAACGACGGCAGAAAACTTACATCACCGCATTGAGCACAGAAGAAATGTCCAGCATGCCATTCAGCACCACAAGCAACCACGACCTCTCCCTCAATGGGAGTCTTGCAGCTCTTGCATCTCGGACTGAAAAACTCATGGTAGTCTAGGTGACAATAAAATCGCAGCAACTCATCACCATCCTCGAGATGCGTCTGACCAACACGCTCCTCAACATATTGGCCTGCAGCCCGTGCTCGGATACGTGCGATACGCTCCTCGCGTGCGTTGTCTGGCTCAGGATAGAATGCTACGCACTCAAGGCCCTCAAAACAGTTGTGACAACGAAAGCATTCTGGATGGAACCGAACTCCACCAGCAGAGACGATGCGACCCGAGATGGGAAGCGAACAGTTGGCACACAACGCCCCTGAAGCTCTAACAGTAGTGGGCGTGAAGTGTCCCTTACTACGAAGGGTAGGAACGGGAGCTGTATTCGCATGATGAGGAGAAGGTCGTCCTACTGGAATTGGGAGTGGCCGCTTTGAGCTTATTGGTCCGTTGGTAGCAACTCTTGGAGGTCGGTCGATTGAGATTTTTGGGGGTCCGTTGATGGAGATCTGCGGAGCGCTATTGACTGATATTGTTGGCGGTCCGTCGATAGAGATCTTTGGACGACCGTTGACCGCGACTTTAGGCGGACTCACCGCAACTGAAGGCGGGTTGAACGAGACAGATGGTACATTGTTAACGGCAATCGATGGGACTGACGGGCTGTTATTCACTGATATCGACGGAACACCTGGTCCACCTCCAATCGGGATAGAGGGAAGCGACGAGGCTGGGGCCGGAGGTGGACTTGTTCGTTCACGACCTCTATCAGGGACCATCATCGAAGACTGTGGCTGCTCTTTACGTTCCGCGGCAGGCAGCACCTTTTTCGTCGTAAAGCTCGAGTATGGCTTAGGATCGGCCGGTATTGTCATCGGGGCTGAAAGCTCTGGCTTCAACTCGACTTCCTTTGGCTTCCAGTTCTGCTTGAAACTGACAATCGGCCGACCAGGACTATCGGACACCATGGTTGGGAGAGGTAATTTTGGGCTTCGGTCCTTCAAGCTCATGCTTGTTGCCTTTCGAATGTCGTCGCCTCGAATCTCGAGGCCATCCTTCATTGGGATCTCTTCCTTCACCACCTCTTTGACCTTCTCGGGGCTGACTGGAGCATTGGCAGTATAGGCAGGATTTCGAGATTGAGTTGGTGGGTTTTTCTGTATCTCAATGGGGTTTAATCCTTTTCTCTCTGGTAATGGAGCTGTGCTTGATCGGCTGAGCGAACCTTTTGCATTGCGTACTCTAGCAAAAGGATTGCGAAAGTGTGCCGGGACTGCGTTGGACAGAGAGTTGGACACGACCCGCGCGGCCACAGCCACGTTAGAGACTTTGACTTCTGGAACATCTTCTGACTTCTTCTTTTCCACACTGATGCTAGCCTTTGGTGCCTTGACCGGACTTGGAGTGCGAGCGCGTTTGAAGACGCTTGGTGTCTCTGTATTCGATTCGGATGGCGGCTCAACAAACTGAACGGATCGTTTTCTTGATTGACGCTCTCCTGCCCCGGCAGACGCCTCCTCATTTGGCGATGCTGCGCTCTCGAGAACTCGCAGAGAGGAGTCGCTGGCGACTCGACTATTGGGCGCGCTGTTTGATTTGCTTCCACCAGAGATCGACCGACTTTGACTTGAGTCACGGCTTCTCATCTTCTCATTCCGTGATTGGATATTTTGGGCCTGTTTGGACCAGCTGGCTGTTCGGGCATGTATACTCTCTTTGCGCAGGTGTTCTCGGTAATGATAAGGGGCATCGGGATTCCTGGAAGCAGCCTTGGGATTCTGGTGTTTCCACACGAGCTCTGATGCCTCCTTTTGCGCTGCTTCGTGAAGCCTTTGTTCCTCGCTGATGTCCATTTCCTCGAGGGCTTTTCGTAGCGAGTGTGCCTCTTGACGCTCCAGCCAACGCTGACTTCGCTCAAGGTATGGTAGATCATTCTCTTCCTTGCCCTCCAAAGTGACATCCTCACGTATAACCTGAGACGGGGGTCTTGCTAGAGGTCGTCCAGCGTTTGGATCTGGCACAGAGACGGCTGATGGCCGACGATTGAATGATTGCGCACTTGAACAACGAGCGGGTAGGGCTTGTTTTCCAGTGGCAGGATCAAGTAGAGTGGGTGGAGGCGCAGCTTCAGTAGATGATGCAGCTTGACTCGATGTTGGATTTCGCTTGGAGACAAATGATGAAGGGGGAGGTCTGGCCCCGGTGGGTCTCGTCGGTCGATTTGCTCGAAGATCCTTAAGATACTCGCCTGAAGGATGATATTAGCATCAAGCAGTACTGTGGGTTGCGGAGAAGGATATAACGGTGAACGTAGAACGCTTTCATGCGCCAAATCGCGCTTACCCATTTTCTCTTTTGACATGAAAACGCCTGGAGGGTCGGCACCTCGCTCCTTGCTCTTCGATGGCAGCATGTCTCGTTGAGATTGATGTCGAGGAAAGCTCTGGTGTGGTTTGTTGACAGGCTCGATAGCTTTGTTTACACGTCGCGATGGTCGTCTGAATCGTAATTATATGGCAGTTAATGGTTGATGATGTATTGGTATTTTGAAAAGAAATGAAGCATTTGGAAGACGTCTACCAGAGTTTAGGAGGAAATGGAAAGCGATGAGGGTGGATGTCGAAGTAAGTGGTGATGGATTGGAGTTTGGGAGAACACCCCTGTCAATGTCTGTATCCCCAGCAACATCCACACATTTGAAACATTTTGACTCGAGACTTCCTCTTTATGTCGATTGCCAGAGTGCAAGTGTGGGGATCAAGAGCTACGAGCGCTCGAACGTATACACCCGATGGAATGCTGGGAAATTGTGACAGCGTGTCTTCGCTTTCGCTCGGATATCACTCTCAGCCTTATGTGTGGAGTCGGCAAATGAGGCTGAATCCAACCCAACTAAATTTTCTTTCCGACCGAAGAAATTATGATCGTTCGGTGAAGTGTTGCAGCGCAGCAGCTTGGACCTTCATCAAGAGTATTCCAATGGGCGACTTTTGCTCAACTTTCGCCAACGACACGAGGCTTGCCTAGCAAATGGCGAAAATGAGATCACTGAAATCAAGAATCCATTGATCCACACCGGCCTACCGTTCGAGAAGAAGAACATTACTACGCTATCGAAATATCCTAAGCAATTTGGACGGTTTGCCTGAGAACGTTTTTGGCCTTTCACTCTTACTTGCATCACTTCTTACAGAAACGTAGACACTACGCATCGAGGGTGACAATTCTTATGGAGGGTTCAAAAGAGGTAGTAAAGATAGGAGTTTTGGCCATGTATTCTCGTTCGAGTGAATAATGATAACCTCTTCCTCCCAGCTTTTGGTAAGTGAACAAACACTCTTGTGTCTATATTTTATATACTGATTGTTTGCGCTGCGGCTGACATTGCGGTTGGTTATGGTTGTCACCCCAGCACCATACCATCCGTCCACTCAGAAATTGTTGCGACCCAACACATCTTGTTGTAACATTGACATAATATCATTATCGTTTGACATTGTCTGCAGGACTAGAGGCAAGTGATCCTCGTCAACATCCGGGAGTATCTCTCCCACGTCCAAATCACCAGCTTCATGCAAGACACACTTCATCTCCTCTTGTTCTTTTTCAAACCTTTCAAGCCAGTCATGAACTAGGATGAACCCATGCGGTAGTGAGTGGGGAGGTTTGGATAGGACTTGTATACTTGGAAATTCCAAAATAGTTTGATCTCTTAGACAATCAAGGAGACTATCCGTAGGTGATAATACAATGAGCACCTTTTCCGTTCCAGTCGTGCGTGGTTTGAGGAGGTAGTAGTAGTTGCCTCTGTCATCAGACGAGCCAGGCGGTTGTCTAAGAAGCTCAGATACTGGCGATGTGTTGGGTGGAAGAGTCTGCGGCACAGCACCTTCGGCGGAGTCAGGCTTGTTTTGCCCTGCCGTATCGCTAGGCCCTGATTTTTGTGTACCAGCAATATCCTTGACGATTGCGACGGGCGCAGTTTGCACGGAGAGTGCTGGTTCAACTGGGTTCACACAGTCCTTCTCGAATTCTGCCTCGTGGGATGATGGCGACAAGGAAGAGGGTGCTTGTGCATGGGCTTCGTGCTCGGCTGCAGCATCGGACTTGGACAAGGCAGTGGTACCTCGCTTTCTTTTTCTCCCACTTTCCACCTTGTTGTGCTTCAGGAAGACAGGAGTGTACTCTCGACAAATTGGAGCGGAGTCGTGAACTTGGCGGAGGTCCTTATCGCCATCCTGGTGGATCCATTCGACAGTCCAAACGATTTGCCGCGTTTTCTGGAACCGTGGTAAGCACGTCCCGATGGGGAAAGAGATAGATGACGGGTACTTAGTTACCTTTGACCATTTCGTTTGGTTGAGCTTCTGTCGACTCAGACCCTCGGGCGCCCACTCGATGTTGACGCGAGTCATATCCAGACGGTCCAGGATGTTCTTGTTCTTGGAGGCTATCCCTGCACGCATCGAATTGCCTTCGATTTGCATGCTTTGAGGGACCTTTGTCTCCAGATGTGCGCGGGAACGTTGGATACCCGAGATGAAGTTGAAATCATGATCGATACCGGCGGGAGTGAAGAGCTGAGCCTTTGGCACCTTTGCAGTGGGGTCCCTTTTGCCGGAGCACTGATGCCATTCCTTGTGGCGTTTGACACACTGGACAGAACAGGTTTTGCAGGAACATCGAGGACACCGATACTGCGGAACGTTAATGTGGCTGATATTACGGTTAGAAAAGAGATATATGATGATGTGCAGTGCAGTGCAGCGCGTAGCCAAAGCCAAGGCTAAGGCCAAACGTACGTACCAGATGGCACAGAGATGGCTCAGAAGATTCTGATCGGCCATGGTGGTGGACTGCAGACCTGATCGGTATGGCTGCAGAAGTCGGGTGGATGTGGTGGGACCTGAGGCTGCGACGTCGACTTCAAGTTTGGTTTCTCCTTGCAGCGGTGCGGGTGGTCAGGGGTGATGGATAGAAGTGTTGTGGTCGGGAAGACTACGGAGTACTGCGGAGGGAGTATGGGGTCTGGTAGTGGTGGTGGTGGTAGTAGCGACGGTAGGTAGGTAGGTAGGGAAGATGAAGCCCGAAAGCAAAGTCCGTCTACTAGTACCTACGGCACCACATGCAGCACCATATACGGCACCACCTGCAGCACCATAGCGTCAGCTGTCATCAACCTGTCAACTGGATTCTTCACCATCATAGCATAGGAGTAAGTACGGTAATTCTTACGGATATTATTGTATGGCTAGGGTCACCACTCTTCTAGCTAGTCTTTGTGGTCAGCTGGGAAAGCCTCCCATTCGCTGCCGTAGACTTCTCATGGGCTCGCTATCGGCTCAAAGCGCAATAATATGATTTGATTTTGCCTTTTTCGGACAAAGCAGCGATCCCGTATCATTTCTGCAATTATCACTAGTAGCTCAGCATGCTCGGGTGCATGTCCACCATGTCTGGTGGCAGCAAGGCTGGATGCACAACATCATCCCTTGTCCTGGGTGGTCCTCACCAGCAGTCCAGCAGTAGTGCTGCAGAGTGCTATGGGTATGTACACAGTAGTGCTACTGGGTATGTACACAGTACACACAGTACTAGTAGCTAATACTGGGTGAATTGAATGAATCGTGCTCAGTGGCGACAGGCTCCCAACTCCGCATATTGATCATTGCGTCCCCTGATCCAAGACGGGGTCCCTAGTCTTCATCCTGCCTCTAATCTTCATTCGGCCTCGTTTGTGATCCCAGCGGCGCGCTACTCCAGCCACAAGCCTCCAAGCTCCACGCCCTGACCTCCGTCTCTTAACAATCCTCCCTCCCTCCTCCCTTCTGGCTGGAAGCTAGCTGTGCTTTTCGCTCCTCGCCGAGTCTGCCCTCAATCCGATACAACGTGAATTCTTTCAAGTCGCTCCATTCTCTGGCCTGGAGCTGGTCTTGACCTTGGACGTCGACAGCTTCTTCATTCAGCCTCATGTCCTAGCCTCACCTCACTTGCATTTGCATTCTTCACCCTCTTTTGCTTCAGGAGCCCCTGATCACCACCATCCAGCAGACTCGTTCTCTCCCGACGCCCATCGCTGCCCTCTGCATTACGCCGTTTGCCCCTCCTCACCATGGCGCCTTCTCTTTCCCTTCGACCTCGCACTGGCGAGCGTCCCCCTACGCGGGACCAGGGAGATACCAGTTTGGTCATCCCGAGCAGGACCTCCTCCCTCCACTCCAGAATCACTCAACCCCTCTCCAACACATTGAACGTGAAACCTGGCCAAAGGACACCAAAGACTTTGACCCACGCGTACATGGTATGTGGCGTTGGTCGAGAACCTTCGCAATGGGTGAAGGCTCCTTCCCCCAGCCAAGGGAAAATTGGACACATGAAGGGAGCTGTCGGTCAATTCTGGTTGCCAGAAATTCTTGGAAGCAGTCCAAGGTTGGAGCAGGATAATGAGATTGCACGATCGCTACATGCAGCTATGCGAGTGAGTACACGCAAATGTTATGTTCCCCATCTGCGGCATTAACCTCCTCTAGGCTTGCTTTCCACATGACGTGGAAATCTGCACCGGTCGCAGTCAGCCACATTGCGTCCATCACTCGTTCGTCTTACAGCAAGACTCGAGTCACACTCTTTATGGAATCGCGTTGCGGGTTTGGTCCCGTGCTGACGAAAAACGCGCCGAGACCATTCGCGACCTTCGCAAACGCACCGAGTCGGACTACTATGAACAGGCCGACGAGACGTACTGGATTCCATATTGCCTCAGTTTCTTGTCACGCTATCCACTTTACAATCTCCTTGGCGACTACCTGCGAGGGATGTGGATTCATTGGAACAAGGCGACAAATCTTTTTCACGCTGAGGAAGTCTCTCGAATCCTAAGCTTTCCAGCTCCCCGTCTCAATGACCTCGTACGCATTGATATGAAGGATTATGCGCTATGTTATCAATTCCCTTCTTCGCCAACCGGTTTTCAAAACTTCGCCATGTGGCCCCTATTCACTTGCTTGTCCATCCCCAATATTGTTGGCGTTATCGAGGCCGCTGTCTCCCCTACACGTCGCATTATCTTCACGAGCCACTATCCTGCGATGCTCACCATTGCTGCCGAAACTATCAGATTCTGCGTTCGCGTCTATGAGTGGAGCGGTCTTTACGTACCGGTCGTCCATGCCCGACATGTCAAGGAGCTTGTTCAAGAGCCTGGTCCATACATCTTGGGAGTCACTGCAGAGTGCCGAACTCTTTTCACTGCGCCTACGGATGCTTTGGTTGTCGATCTCGATCGCAATTTTGTCCTCACATCCAGCCCGCCAACGGCCCTCACTCCAGGACAGCGGACGAAAATGATCAATCGCCTCACCCAAGCTTTGAACGGCGAGGTTGCGCCTTCAGGTGTCCCTCAGCATCTTCGATCAGCTTACGGTGGAGGAAAGCTCATTCCTGCTGGTCAAATTATCGTTATGAGAGGAGAGGTGGAAAGTATCCAGGATCCAGAGTGGTGGAACCAAGACACTGTAATGAGTGTCATGGACCACGTCTGCGAAAAACTCGTAAGCCCCCTGTTCTGTATGCCATTCTTACACGCTAATATCGTTCAGGGACGCAACACTGGTTTGAAGGCCGTGTTCGGTGGTGCGGTCAAAAAGCCATTGATGACCAAGGTTTCCATGCGGCATCTCAACGAGATCGTGCGCGAGAGAAATCAATACTCGCGCGATGCTATGGAGGCATGGCAAGACTTCATCAACCTCAAGGGCAGAATGGATATGGAGCTCACAAAGGTCTCCAAGCGCAACAACTTCCTTGTCGAAGAACTGGAAAGCTGGAAACAGCAATTTCTCAAATTCCAGGCCTTTGCCGAGCAACTCACAAAGGAGACTCAGGACCTCAAGGTCAAGATCGAAAACCACAAACGCGAGAACCGACGTCTTACCAACCTCATCGATCAGCAGAAGGACGACGCAGCTCGTCTCGCTGTCCGCCTTTCAGGCACCGAGAAGCAGCGCGACGATGCATTGGAGGCACTTGTTCTACAGCAAGAAATCGCAGAGGAACTCGAAAGAGAACGCAAGCGAAACAAGAAAGAACTCGGAGCCATGCAGCACACCACGTCTACGCTCACTCGACAGAGAGACGAGGCACAGCGCGTCGTGCTACACCTTCGCGCTCTCATCGATGGTCAAGCCCATCACATGGAACACATTGTCAAGTCTCTTTCCAGCGCACCGGAACTCACCGAGTACATTGAGGAAGGATTTGATGAAGATGACGAAGAGTCCAGCCAGACATCTGAAAAGGTCGAAAATAAGCCTGAGGTTGCTACACGCACGAGCAAGATGCCAGATGCCTTGCCAACCCGGCCACAGTCGCGTCTTGTATCTTCACGCGCTGCTTCCCGCACTTTCATCCGCACAGGAACCGCGGCAGGCCACCACCTTGATGGCGAGGACGTCTCCCCAGATATGGAAGACCGTCTTTTGAGCAATGTGTCTAACCGAAAGCGCCTCTCAACAATGAGCATGGCTGACGTGGCTGACCGACACCTTCGCGATAAGACTGACGCGATTGCATATATTATTCGAAACATTAGCGAGCAATGCGCCGCCGCGGTGGAGGGTTTACAGTTGGCCCAGAGGGCCGACAACGAAGAAGAGGAAAACCTCAGCCAGAAAGGCAGAATCGTTTCTCGCTCAGAGAACGGACAAGCATCAACCGTCCAGGGGAGCGACTTTGGAGACGATCGCTCGGACTACCTAGACCCAGCTCGTGGATCTAGCATACCCCCTACACCGGATCTTGTTCACAATCGATCGAGCACATCCATGAGCATGGCAAGTGCTTCCACGACACCAGAGCGCCACAGCTTGCAACACTACAAGCATCACGATATCCCAGAAATGCCAACACGCATTGTTGAAGATGACGACGATTACCATGACCAGGAACCGGTCAACGAAATATCTACCAAGTATGCCCAAGAAGTTCGAAGGCCGATGGGTAGAATAGCTGGACTTTAGTGGTCTAAAAGTGTGTTTGAGTTAATCGCTGCGATGTTCTCATTTATCTTGTGCGTTCTACTTCAAATACCCGCACAAGCCTAATGGTGAAATGCGTTTCTGCTATTCATTTTGATACCTTGGGATGTTGGCGTTTGGGGTCTAAGGCAAATTTTTACTCCCTTTCTATGATGCTTCTCTGCTTGGTGGAGTCGATTTGCTTGGCTAGCGGTTGTAGACTTGAAGTGATCTCGTTGTGGATAGTTTGTTGGATACTCAACTGCTTGTTCTTATGAATGCTCAACCAGCAGCAGTTTTTAGGTTACTTATGTAGGGTTGGATCTGTGTCGGATGAAACCAAAATGGACGGAAGTCTTATTCTGGCTACAATACTTGCCCATATCTTTTACCTCCGTGCCCTCAAGTGCTTGTCCATCTCCCAGCTGTCATTGTAATCGGTATTTGAACCATTTCTGTTTCTGACCCGAGGTGGTAAGTAGTAACCCTCAATCCACGTGAATCAATCTACTCAGCCACAGGTACTACGATACTGCGATACCCATGCACCAACAGTTCATCTATCGACCCAACCTAGCGTCTCCCCTCTTCATCAATCTCCCAACCTCCATGATCGACCTGTAATCTACAATATGCGCACAACCTCATCTCACCGAACCACTTCGCCCCCACAGCACATCCGATCATTCCAAAGTACCCTCATATCCATGAGTAAGGATCCCACGACCATAATTACGGGTCAGATCATATCAAGCACGACATATTATCATCTGCACAGCCGTTCCCTCACCAATGATAAAACCCATATATTGGCGTCTCCACAGTGGCACATGATGGAGGCCTGGAGGTGACAGAGGTAGGGATAACGGTCTGTAAATTGTAGTCAGGTAGTTCGTCGTACTGTGTACAGAGTCGTTCGACAGCTCATCCTTGATCTTGGTAGTATCGTGAGAGAGGTGTCGATGCACACACACTACTTTTTCACAAACTGCGTCTTCGGGTCACCCCAGATTGTTAGTTTTTCCCCTTGGTGTGTGGTCGTGGTGGTGTTGTTGTTATTGTTATTGTGCCCTATAGTTCCGTCGCTTTTAATAGGTTTTGGAAAGTACTTTCGAAGAGTCTTACCTCTCTCGCTACCTTGCTACCTACTTACGATTTGTCTGCCTCTGCTCTCCCTCTCTCCCTTTCTACGTTCGTCACTCGTTCTTCTCATACTACCTATCCCCATACTCACTGCAACTCAATAGTTGATCCCCACGCAATCCCCCATCACCACGAAAGAAAAAAAAAAGCCCCAAACCAACACTGTAATCAATAATAATGCCCCAAAAACCCCTCCGAACCCTCCTCACCGCCCTCCTCTTTTGTATCCCCCAAACAAAAGCCACCCCAACCCCCGACTCCAAAACCACACAAGCCACATCCCTCCACGACAACTCCCAAAACTGCACCTGCTACACCCTCGACTCCGGAACCGGCGACCAACCACCCCCTTTCTTCCTCTACCACAAATTCTACGATTTCCGCGCCTTGCCAGCAAGTTCATCGGAACCCCCACCCGTCGTAACGGAGACGCAGCGCTTCGGAACGGAGTTGGCTCTGGATCAATCCGTCCTCAACAGTTCGGCATGGAATCACGATTGGGAGATTCAGACTTGGGGGAAGAAGAGTGGTAATGACGCACCGGTGGCCATGCAGAATTCAGCCCAAAACGTCTTCATCGGTAAGCACGTACTTCTTTCAGCGGTCAGCTTAGCAGCAGGGACTTATCTTGTTTGTTGGTTTGTTTGTTCGTTCGTTCGTTGCGTGTGACCCCTTTTTCATCCCGTGTACCTACAGTACCCCTTCTAGTACATACATACACACCCTTCTGTACAAGTTCCACGATCCCACCACACGCTTCCAGTACAATACCACATCAACCTCTAACATCCCCCCTTCATCCCAACAGCCACCGACAGTTCCACAAATACATCCCACCTAACCCTCCGCACAAGCCGCCTACCCACATTCCAATCCGTCTCGGAAATAGAAAACCTAGAAAAAAACCTCCTCCACGCCTCCCTCCGTTTCCGCGCAAGAATAGTCGGCTCAACAACAACAACAGCAACAACAAACAAAAACACAACCCCCTCCCTCCCCCCACCAGGCGCAGTAGCAGGCCTCTTCACCTTCCAAGACGACACAAACGAATCAGACATTGAAATCCTAACCACAGACCCACAAACAACATGGCGCTTCACAAACCAACCAGCAACCCACAAAGGTGACGACGTCCCCCAAGCCTCCCAAAAGATCAACAACCTCCCACCTTGGAACGAGTGGCGCGAGCAGAGGATAGACTGGCTCCCCAAAATATCCCGCTGGTTCATAGACCGCAAATTCGTCACCGCGAATAATTACTCCGTTCCCCGGAAACCTTCCGGGTTGGTACTGAATATGTGGTCCGATGGCGGTGTGTGGTCCGGGAATATGTCGGTCGGGAGTAGTGCCGAGTTGCAGGTCGAGTGGATACAGATTTTATTCAATACGAGTGGGAAGAGGGAAGGACCAGGCGGGAAGAAGAAGGGGGGCAAAGTGAAGAGATGGGTGCACCATCTTGTGGACGAGGGAGGAAAGGTGCTCGCAAGGAGAGAGGAGGAAAAGTACTGTACTGTCATCTGTAGAGTCGATGGTGTTGAAAAGGAGGGCTATCCAGAAGTTGCCTATCTGGGTGCCCCTGGTGCAGCGTCGAATTTTGGCGTGGCGATGAAACCATGGGTACTCGTCCTTCTTGCTGGGATTGTCGCTGTCATTGGCTCGATATAGAGCAGATGCTTTGTAAATAATGTAGCAAAACTAATAGGCATCTAGCCGATCAGCTAATTCATTTTACTTCCGTTTTATACAAAAGTTGTGCAGTCCTCAATCCACATGCCTAGGTTGTTTTCAGCAGGATGGATGTGAAGAGATCGGAGCTGTTTGAATGATGTAGGAACAACCATCGCATTATTTCGCGCGCCAAAGGATAAACACGCTAGCGCTCAAAGAGTCCTGACTGGCCACCGCCGCCATAGGGACCAGAATAAAACAAGATGTGCCAATGACACCCACCCTCTCACAATCCTACATTCGATCCACTTACTCTTCACCTTCAAGGGGTGCCTCCTCGTCGTATTCCTCCTCACCTTCGGAGACCGAGGCCTCCTGGTATTGCTGGTACTCGGAGACAAGATCGTTCATGTTGGACTCAGCCTCAGTGAACTCCATCTCGTCCATACCCTCACCAGTGTACCAATGCAAGAAAGCCTTACGCCTGAACATGGCCGTGAACTGGTCACCAACACGCTTGAAGAGCTCCTGGATGGAGGTAGAGTTACCAACGAAGGTGGAAGACATCTTGAGACCACGTGGGGGAATGGAACAAAGAGCAGTCTGGACGTTGTTGGGGATCCATTCTACGAAGTAGGAGGAGTTCTTGTTTTGGACATTGCGCATCTGGTCCTCGACCTCCTTCATGGAGACCTTACCACGGCTGAAACGAAATGTTAGCAGATGTGAGAGATGGGGATGGAATTGTTAAGCACTTACAAGATAGCGGAGCAAGTGAGGTAACGACCATTTCGGAAGTCAGAGGCAGCCATCATGTTCTTTGGGTCGAACATTTGCTGGGTGAGCTCAGGAACGGTGACAGCACGGAAGGAGTGTGCGCCACGGCTGGTGAGAGGAGCAAATCCGACCATGAAGAAATGCAGACGTGGGAATGGCACCATGTTGACAGCCAGTTTACGGAGATCCGAGTTGAGCTGACCAGGGAAACGCAAGCAGGTGGTAACACCAGACATAACAGCGGAGACCAAGTGGTTGAGGTCACCATATGAAGGGTTGTTGAGCTTCAAGGTGCGCATGCAAATGTCGTACAAAGCCTCGTTGTCAATGCAAAAGGTCTCGTCGGAGTTTTCGACAAGCTGGTGGACTGACAAAGTGGCGTTGTATGGCTCAACGACGGTGTCAGAGACCTTTGGTGAAGGTACAACAGAGAATGTGGCCATCATACGGTCTGGGAATTCCTCGCGGATCTTGGAGATAAGAAGTGTACCCATACCGGCACCAGTTCCACCACCGAGGGAGTGGGTGATTTGGAAACCTTGGAGGCAGTCACAGCCTTCAGCCTCACGACGGACCACATCGAGAACTTGGTCGACAAGCTCAGCACCCTCAGTGTAATGACCCTTGGCCCAGTTGTTACCAGCACCAGATTGACCAAAGACGAAGTTGTCGGGACGGAAGAGCTGACCAAAAGGACCAGCACGGACAGCGTCCATGGTACCTGGCTCAAGATCGACGAGGACGGCACGGGGAACGAATTTATTGCCGGATGCCTGTTTGTTTGAAGTTAGCAATTGCAACTTGGACGCGTCTAGATGGGGCCTCACCTCGTTGAAGTAGACGTTCATGCGCTCCAACTGGAGATCAGATGTGCCATTGTACCTAGAACACTGTTAGCAGCGGCCATTGCCCTTCTTGTCCGGGTATTGGCTTACACTCCGGAGCCGTCGAGACCGTGCTCGCCAGAGATGGTTTGCCTGGAGTTGTGTTAGTCGAGGTCGAGGCATCTATTGCGGCTGTGGACGAACCAGAAGGCAGCACCAATTTGGTTACCCTGTGGATTGTTAGCAATTGGCTTTGTTGATGGAAATGGCGATTTTGACTTACACATTGGCCGGTCTGGAGATGAACCTATATCACGGAGTACACGTTAGCTATGGTTTCCATCATGTTGTTGTGAATGCCTGAACGCGGGGCAGTAAAATCAGGGGACGCGTCCCAACGGTGGATTTAGACGTACAATTTCGCGCATGTTGACTGTGGTGAGGTTTTTCGGGTAGAGGGTTGGAGTACGGTGGTGTGAGGATACAGTAAGGTAGACGGAAGCTGTTGTCGTTGCAGTGGATGCGTCTCTGTATTTGTGTGGAGAGAGTTGGAAGAACAAGCGGTCAACCTGTAAAAACAAAACAGCGTCCCGCTAGCCTGTTTGGGGGCCACACGTGACATCAACGAAATGTCAACACTGTGGTGCCTTCGGAAATCAACACCGGCATATAAGCACCATTGAAACGGACTATCACGCCGAACAGTCATCATCGTGGCGAAATTTGAGCTCAGCCTCTGGGAGGAGACCGTAAACTTCAGCCTTTGGACTCTCGAGGTCTACTATCAATACGAAATCAACATCAGCAGATTCCTTCTGGGCAGATTCAGGCTCAGGTTCATCATGGATCCCAATAAAACATGCAAAAGCCCAAATATAGTGTATGCAATGCAATTCAGGCTGGATTGAAAGAGCGTGGAATGGGTGGTCCGCGGCAATCGAATGCCCACTGCCACAATACACGAATATGCCTTCTTCGACAGACTGAGCGATGACCGCGTGCAACTTGGAAAGGCGGAAGGAGAATTCGCTGTAAATCGTATCATGCAGCGATATAGGCCCTCCCATTCATGTCCCTTCATCGTACAGCCAGAACCAGGCCGTGATGTTCATCTCGCGATCAATAGAGACAGACTTCTAGAAATTCAATTGGATCAGATATCAAAAAGTCTGTCGATATCGATCGTGAGATGAACGCGTGGAATTAAGAGTTACACTGGGTAGTCCATATACGATGGTAGCATCGCCTCGTGGACGCCTTCCTGAACAAACTGCCGGTGAATGCTCATGGGAAGTAGCATTCGCCTGGTTTATTTGGCTACAAAGAAGGTAGTGGCCTTTCAAATCCACTGAGCATCGTCTACCCAACAGTTTCACCCATATTCGTCCACCCATATTCCATCTCCTCCAACGTTGCACCGAGCATAAACAAGATGGCAACGTCAAGCGCCGAGCGCACAGGTTCGGTACTGGAGCGTGTCCTGATCGTCCTTGGCCTCATCTTTTGCAGCTGCTCCATCGTCCCTGGTATCTTGTACGGCCTCAAACGAGAAGATCTTGGTATATGCCATACCTGGGACAAGAAAGGCATCACCGCAGCCGAAGTCGACAGCCGACTAAACAAGCAGCTGGCTATACACGACTCGCTTCCATGGACTGACGAGAACCTTTTCCGAATCAATAACCGCCAGTGCGACGACATCTTTCGAGAGACATTTATCCTCGTTACTCTCATCGTGTTTTTTCTTGACGTCGGTGGACTACTTCTCATCTATGCCTTGAGAACTATCATCTGGTCTCTCCTCCGCAAACTTTTCACTTGTGGATCTAGTGCGAGTGGATCTGTAGGCCCCACACCATTCGATTACACGGCTCCATTTGTTGATCCAGACGATCATGGACCTTATTACAGACGTTGTGGAGACGACCACGAGCCAGGGCCGTTGCCCGAGTCATCGACAAATCGCGACGGCTCAAAACGCCTTCCAATCATCCCCGAGGCTAAGTCACGACCCGGCAACAACAAGGACAGTAGCAAGGACTGCAGAAAAGGTTCAGGCCCTACGACGGATCAAGTCAATGTAGAGAGTTCACACCAAGATGACCTCTTCGATGCCATCATGAAGGAAAGAGAGAGAACTGGAGACGAGAAGATGTGGGAAGAGCATGGTATACAAAAACCACCCAAAGCCAAATTTCAATCCAATAACGATGGATCCAAGGCCAAGTCCAAGAAAGCTGCAGCAGCTTCTGAGACCGGCGTCGAGAATATGAAGATGCCAATCGCGTCTCGTACGGAGGAAGGTAAAGGCAAGGTAAGTTACTGCATTTCGGAGGATCTGAAACCAGCGCTGCTAGCCATGCTCCAGCCTCTTTCCGATGAGAGAAGGTCGTCCACAAAGAAGGCGCTGAAACTTCCAAGGCCGAGCTTGAGAAGTTGAGGATGCATTTAGCCAATTGTGGGGAGATTGGAAGGACAAAGGAAGGCTTTTCGGAAGAGGAAGATCGCTTGCTGATGTGTTTGTTTCAGTTCGACCAGCCTGACCCCATGATTCAGAGAAAGAGCTTTCTTGCGACGGACGCTGCGAGTTTGAATGTTGAATGTGAGAAGAAGATGATGCGGCTTGCGCCTCTTCCGAGAGAAGACCCGAGGAGGGAGGGGGCCTGAACAGGGAGAGGGGTCTGGTAGGCAGGCGGAAGAGGAAGGTGCATTGATTGTATTGGCGTTCTTTGGGGTTGTTTTGGCGCTGATTTTATGGACGTTCTTCTTATTAGGAGGCATTGTATACACACATTGATAGTGTATGTGGCCTCAGGCCTTGACAGAGGCTTTGTCGTGAATTAGTTATACTTTCTCTCTCAATCAGATTGTAATTTGCAATATCCTCACCAGCCGGAGAGAGTTGGGGGCTGAGTGAAAGGTTCCCGTCCACAGTGGGTTCATTCATTCATAGCCTTCGAGGACTTAATTCGACGCGAAATTCTTGTTTCAAAATCAAGATCAATCAATACTTTGGCAATTTGATGGAAGAATATCGCCAGGATTTCAGTGATACCAACGCTGGGTCGAAATTTCTGGCCAGGAAGCGCGCTTGATTCTTAGCAGATGTGAATTCGTGAGATTATTAGGACTCTCGGTGACGATATCTGGCATCAACATCCAGTTGATTTCATCCAATTTGAAAGCCTCTGCTAGTAAATATTATTATGATTGAAAGGCTGTGATGTCTTGCTACGGGAAACCAGTCATTTTCATCTGAGTCCGAGTGAGGTAGTGAGTGCGTCCAATTTTGAGAAGTTGATAGGATGGAGCCCATGGCCTTTTTCTTAATCGTGGAGAGAAATGTTGGATGTTTGCGTCTGGAGGCGTGAGGGTAGCGTAGAGGTAATGATGGCTATTATCAGCTCAGTTGTCCTGGGACTCGGAGCATCATGATCCTTGGAGCATGTGACCTTCGGGATGAGAATGACGTGGATGAAGGCTATCTCATCACACGACTTTTGATGAATTGGACTACAGATCGTGGTGCCTCTTTTACCTTGTGAGGATATCGGGCAGGGACTCCTCTTTCTCTTTCCCTCCCTCCGAACAATTAACAGTGGTTGTGAATTTCGGCATTCTAGCACACGAGCAGGGGAAAGACCCAGTTACTCCAATTTGTCCTTTGTAGCTCTCCACAATGGCATACTTCACTCAGTCACTTTGAAGACCTATGTGTGTGAGTGTGTGTGTGAGCCGCGTGATGGTGAGCCATAGAGTGAAGTGAGCTTGAAGGCCAGAATTGTCGGTCGCTTCGATCAACTCTGAACCAGTGGAGCAAAACTCTTCTCGAACTGAGAAAGCAAAAGCGGCGAGTGATCCTGGATACTCGATCTACAACCAAAAGTCTGGACTCCACTTGAGAGTACCTGTAGAAAGTGGTTCAAAGTGTTGTGATTCAGATGTTGTTTTTATCGTAGGGCAAAAATTAATAATACCGAAATGGTGCTTGACTCGGTTGAGACAACCAGAAGCTTCTCTAATCCCTGGTCTGGCCCTTGGATGATGGTAAGACATCTAGTCCGAATTTCTGAGTCGAGTTCTGTATCCGTTCCATGGCTCCGTACAGTCAGTCATTGTGCGGCATCTGGTAATATCGACATACTGTTCCGAGGCAGAAAGCTGAATTGTATACTTTCCTTCCAAGTTGCTTCTTCAGTGGTACAGAATCAAGAGCAGAAGATCGACACAACACAACTCACCACGATAACTGCGATTGCGGCAGCATATTCCGCCGCGTGCTCAACTGGAGTGCCAATATCGTTGCGAAAGCAAGCTCTTCGAAAGTATTGCGTGAGTCGGGCGCGTCTTGGCCATTGATACCAATTCAGTCTCCTTTTGTTATTCTTTGAGGACGCGTTGTTTTGGTAGGACGCGTCATTCGTGAAACGGTTCAAGTGCTCCCGTGGAGGCTTAAAGCTCGGTCTAATGCGGATACTTATGCAATTTACATTTGGGCAGCTACACCAAGCACACGAATTGGCGTGCCCTTGCATGCTCGCAGGTGAAAGCCAGTTGATTGAATATCCGATGTTAATCGGAATGCAGATATCGTCTCCACTTCATGTATCCGTAGCTTTGGGGCATCGAATATTGAGCATCGTTCGAGCAGGGTGTCCACATTTTCAAAGACAAACACAATCGTAAAAGATGAGAGCTTCCTTGGTCCACAAGGAGGTTTTTGAAGACTTTGGGTCGGTTGAAGACCGATTGACCGAAAAGCGACCGTCGTAGTTTCTTTGGCCAAGGTCTGCTAGAATTGAGTTCTTCAAGAAACTACCCGAAAATCGCAGAACTAGGGACAATTGAGCACCCTGAAAAGGGTATGGCTAGCCCGAAGTATTACGAATGTACAGCAAGTTCGAATGGTGGTGATGTTTGGCTCACCATTTTTGACACCAAGATTTACCAGGGCTACCTGTCTGTAATGAATAACCCATAGCAAATTCCGGGACGAATGATCATTCAGGCATTCAGTAGGCCAGAGATGAGCTTTCTCCAGAATCTGGTCCCTGCTCCGAAACCATCGACGGTGATAATGCAGAACCTGGCGTACTTTGACCTGAAAGCTAAGATGAAGATGTAGAAGAGGGACGCTCATGTAGTCCAATGCATGCATAAGCGCGGGCAAGGCCGAAGAAACCAACGAGACAAGGGTCTGCCAGTGTTCTCCAGGAGTGCATGAAACCATGGACTACGAGATCAGCATATCATAACATAAAAGAAAACACAGAAGGAATGAACGACATTTTCAACTGCAACGGTGTTTGGCTCAATGCAGGATACTTGGGCAAAATCCAATGTAGATGAAATCTGGAGATGTGTTTGTTGAAACATGCAACACAAGGACGAGGCGGGAAGAGTGTCGGCAAAGGAGGCATGCATCCTATCAAGAGACGTCCAATGTGCACAGCCTCGATTCATCATCTTGGTGAGAAGATGGAAATGCTTGGCCATCGTGTTCTGAGGCTCGATTCAGATTCTTGCTGTGGAACATCCACCTGTGGCTGACACAAGCCTCTGCCTCTGCGTCTGAAGCTTGGGGTTTCGTTCGCCATCTGTATTCCGATGGCACTCGACGGTACTGGTATTTGGCAAAGACGGCGGCTCCTGACGAGGTCTGCGTGTTGTCTACGAGGATAGAGAAAGGGTCATCTTCCGTATGCAGTCTTTCCGCCTCAACTTTCGGGTCGTCGCCGGAATGATGGAAAGTGAAGTAGTATATCTCGCATAGCCATGGGCAGTATGATGACGGGCAGGAACATGAGAAGAAGAACAAGCGGCGGGAGCCACTGTATGTGAATACGCTACTCATGCAGTCGGAAATACTCCAAACGACGGCGACGACACTGCTACTATGAAATAATTGACGGTAATTTCATCCTCCTGGCGGAATTCTGGAGGGAGCAAGCAAAAGCCCTGCGCATTGATACTGCTGAGCTAGCCCACATGGAGCCTGGTGGTGGTTCGTCGACTGTACCCAGACGTTTCATCGCCGTCCCCTCCTCCTTGGAATAATAATACGGCTGGTCATGCCTCCTTCACAGCCTTCTTCCCACCTGTACCACAGCACTCTTTTATTATGGTATGCTGCTGCTATTCATACCACTACGGTAGAGTCCCGGAGCCCTGGAGCCCATGCTGCGCGTTTGACATGGCCCTCCTCAGCCTGCAGGACCGGGTCAAGGCCTCATTGGGGCCCCTCGCTTGTCTTCGCACTGGCAGTTGTGACACGGGTGCGAGATCTCTAACCTACATCACATCACGGATCTGCTCCTGTCGTGTCTCGAGTGGGCGAGCCCAGCTCGAAGCCTGTGTCCAATATAAACGGTTTGGTCCTTCTCTCACGGCACGTCTTTCTCACCTTCATCAGTTTCTTACGTCGCTATTATTGTCTGCTGTCTATCTGGCATTGGCTACGGAATTGGTTTTGTCCATTTTTGTCTCGCTAAGAGCCTTGTCTTCCACTACTATACTCAATCTTTAACAGACCAAACCCTTCCGCTCGTTAGGAACACCAATCTACGGCAAGGTCCCCCCGGATATATTACCGCAGTTTCGACCAGAGGGGATCTTCACGAGATTGTCTGCATGCTTCCCAGTAGTCACTGCTCGTGATCCTGACGTGTTTCGTCCACGTCTGCCGGTGCCTCGAATTGAACACTTGACCCGATAGTAGTAATAATACCAAGTCATTCCCGACCGTCCTCTTCTTTAGACCTGAAGATCCGTCGTCAAGGCTCTCACTCGTTTTGCAAATCCGCAACTCGCCATAATCCCATTCCATAGACCGGCTGGACCAATTGCCCGTCGCCCTCAAAACGACTTTCTTACATCCGAAGTCGTTCAGTACACTTCAGCAACCACCTCGTCGACACCCTTTCAGGCTATCAGGCAACTCTTGACTGAGCTTGCCAGTGAACAACAGCAAATCAACCTCACCAATCGCAATCATGTTCCAAGCCATCACTCCTCCTCTGCACCAGTCGAGCTTCCGCCTCCGCCTCCGCACAGCGTTCTCACCATCGTCAAACACCCGCTATGCCTCAAGCAGCTCTTCGACCTCAACAACCTCACCACTTTCTCGTCGCGAATCCGACGAGTTCTCACCCGGCTCCTTCTTCTCTTCGTGTTCAGCCGAGAGCACCTCATCTAGTTTCTCAGCCTCGTCTCGTCTCAGAGCACTCCTCATGCGCCATCACAAGCCAAGCGTCACCGACCTCAGACTACAAGAAGAAAAGCGCGTATTCGGCCCGGAGCTGACGATGTTGGAACCGAGACCACAAAACGCCATGGTCATGGGTGGCATTTTTGAAGTACTCGAAGGCAGTGCATAAACTAGTTCTTCATGGATAGATGCGCGAGCGAACACACTGTGCAACTCTAGACGCCTAATGGACGAGCAAACTATCTCGCAATAGATCTCGGACCAAAATGGTGCAAGAGCTTTGAACAGAGCTAACTTCAAAACAATACCCCCCGTTTGTGGTGTCTGGCTTTCCGTATATTTACTTTCGGAACTTGGTACGGAATTCGGGATAGATGGAAACTTATTTACGTGTATGAATTATGGACTGATGGGATGACGCCAATGAACAGGTGTAAATACGGCGTTTTTAGTTAATGGCTGGTGGTTGGTTGGGTGGACGGTGTATATCGGACGCAAATTTCTAGATCACGGAATAAGAGAAAATTTAGTCGTGTTTTTCTTTTTGACACCCGAGTAAATCGGAGAGGCAGCGATCATTGTGAATTTTTCGAGTTGTGCTTTTTGTCTCCGATGCGTTTCAAATTTTCCGCATCGAATGGCTGAGTTTCTGGTTAAGTCTATCAACAAGGTATCACCGACCACAGGGCCACCAACTCGACTCCCAAGTCTTATTTTAGTAGCATCAGCTTTGGGTCAAACGAAACCGATCAACAAACACATTTTGGATTTGCGTACTGTCCACAATAGACACCCAGCTCTTCTACACCGCCAACTTGTTGAGACGCATTATTGGCAACGGAGGATTCTGTCATCGGCATGGATATTCTGAAACACGAAGTAAGCAGATGTTACGAGCATTGTTGAAACAATGTTCATCGCCACTTTTAGATTTAGCCCCAAAAATACTTTTTCCCCATTGCTCAGCTCGTCTTATTATAACAGTAGGGAAGTGGCGGATTTTTGTCGAGGTACGGAGTAAATAGTAGATTTGATGTTCACGGGTGAGGTCTACGAAATTCTGAAGTGGTATGTATTCTCGTTACGACACTTTGGGATCTGCTACATACCATGGAAAACTTTGACTTTATGCCCAAGTCAAGGTAAATACGGAGGTATTACGCGTTCGACGAGATCATCCTCCGTATTTACCTTGTCCTGGGTATAGATCGGAGTTATTCTCTTCATACTACGCTGAGGTCCCTTGAAGATATCCCCCGAAGCCCCAATGTTCGAAACCAAGTTTCGTCAGCCAAGGATCGATCGATATCGCCAAATCCCTTGTACAATCCCCATTTAAGAATACGATTCACTCCAACAAATCACCACCATCGAGAATACCACTAGGTTAGAAAATTGTTGGACTATTTTTAGATACGGAGAGGAGCTTCAAGGATTTTCAATCAAAATTACCTACCTGTCTTGTGACTATTTATCTCAAATAGTACATTCTGTGTACCTAGATGACAGGCTACCACACCTCTTCCAATTGAATATCCCTCAACCCAAGGAATTCACCCACCTCCGCCAAATCACCTCCATGAACCTCCTCGTGACAAAGCCTGTCTCGATCGCGATGGAGGTCCAAAGTTTTCGAGTCGGCCGCCCTATTCCACCCTCCTTCTCGCCTTTCCAAAAATTACATCTTCACTTCCATTCCATCTCGATCGCTCATTCTTTCCTGAGATTTTTCGCAATCATAAGCTTGAAGATTGACCAGGCTGCGACGTGGTAAAATTTGGGAAACGTAGTGTGTGATTTTCTTTTTTCCCTTTTCTTCTTTCCCCCCTTTTTTTTTTCTGGAAGGCGGGGAGGGATGGAGGGAGGGCAAGGGAGTTTGCAAGCCAGGGCTTTAATCCATGAAATATATTGTGCTTTGTAATCGTGGAAACAAGCCGCATACCGTCATCCCCGAAAATCATGTTCTCCTCCTGCCGGAGGCATCGCTTTTGCTACCGCGACAGGTAAATTAGTCTCTCGGTAAAACGGAAGCTAGTGGGATCTAGCCTGAGATAGGAATTACTAGGCCCTAGTGGTCTCTAGTTCCGCTTAAAGAAGTATAGCGGTCTATATGCCAAGAGACTAATTTACCTGTCGCAGTAGCAAAAGCGATGGAGAACCCAAAACCTCATCGCTTTTGCGACGGCGACATGTAACTTAGTTCCTCGGTATAGCGGGATCTAGCGGAAGTTAGCTTTTATAAGTAAGTACTAGGCCTTGATAGTCTCTAATTCAGCCTCAAGAAGTATAGCGCTACTTTTGCCAAGGAACTAATTTACACGTCGCCGTCGCAAAAGCGATGTTGCCAAAACCCTTCTCGAAAAACGATTCCAGAAATAGATGCATATACCGGACTAGGGCGAACGAATAACAGCGATGATGGTGTTAGCTGTCGATATATACCTACCTAGGCGAGGACAGCGGAGGCTTAACATCGTAACCCAAGTTCTATATAGCGATGAAATACCAATTCAAGCCTTCCGAATCTCTACAGTACTCTTCAAATACTCCTACTACCCTCCCTTTATCATTCAAAATACTGTTCAACTCCCTCACCTTCCCGTTCAGACTATGTACTGGGTATCCAGTCTATAATCGCAAAGTAAGCATGTAGCAAGAAATTTCTTCACGCCTGCCCTCCATCGCCGCATCAATCATACGAAATTCCTCACTTACTGCCAGAGAAGTCAAGGCGCTGACGACGGCATGCTGGTCATGAAATGTTTCGATGCGGGTGGATCTGGGTCACGTGGAGGAGAGAGAGGGGAATGACTCGGAGAAGCGAAACACGGGCGGTGAGGAGAACTGCTGGGAGAGAAGTGTCGATGGAGCTACTAGGGCCGATGGGGATGATGCTTTTTTATTCTTGCGCTGGCATGCATGGTGAGTCTTTCGAGGTGGTGGTACCTCCGTACCAGGAAGATCGAGAACCGATTTTCAAATTTAAAAGGACTGAGTTCGATACGGTGTGTGATGGTGGGATTTGTACCTTCCTTAACTTCTTAGTGTTGATTCTGCTCTTTCACGGCTAGCCTACTCAGTTTATGACGAGGTTACGGTTCATGCTTGATCTTCGTACTTTGTCAGGTCATTCGCGACCTCTCCGCAGTAGTATATGGATTGGTGGGTGAGCGAGCCTTGATTCCAGAGAGAAATCTTCTGTCTTCTGAACTAGTTCAATAGGGTGAGGAGTCTCCGGCACCGTCTACCGAAGCTCGTGATTCAAAGTTTGACTAATTCTGTACCGAGTGCTGGCGATCCCATGCCACGATCGCCGCACCCAAGCATCATCATGGAATCATCCTTTGCACTCTCTCTCTCCTTTCCAAGAATCTCAAGGAGCCAAAATTTGTGTGATTACTTCAATCGTCGTCGTTACTGTAGCACATTCTCACGGCTACTCAATCTCTGCAAAAACCTGTCGAGCCAAGAATTCGTCCAAGCCAGGAGGTACATATGGCATCCATAGCGACAGCAGGACTTCCTTTCCATCCCAGCGTGTTAGCTTTGAGCTCTGTAAAGCGAGAGTCATGCTGAGAAAGCAAATATCCTATACTGGTGATACTTTTCAAGTCGTTGCCTTGATCGGTAAGCCTGTTGTACTGGATGGATGGTGGTAGGTCCCCTCGAGCAGGATCGAAACTTCGTGACTAGAACAGAGAGTCCTGGAAATTTGGAAACATGGAAACATTCAAAGCAAGCTTCCCCCACGCGGTATTGCAAGAAGATCAAGTATAATAACTGCAGACTTGAGACTGGCTTGTGTCATTGGCGCCATTCTTAGAGGCTCGTGGTGGTGATGAAGACAACTTCGCACTCTTCTTCCCCAAGGAGATCTATTAGGATGCGGATGGCCGAGATGGGGCTCGAGATTCTGAAAGATGGTCAAGTTGGACTCTGTGACTTTTGACCATAATATCCATGTCGGCAATGAGAACTTCGGGGTTGAATAACGTTGGATCGAAGAAACGAAGTTGTATGACCATGTCTAAGTATCATGCTGGCTGTTCAGCCTAAGTACCATTACGAACCAGTGGGTCCTTGTCGCCTGTCTTGCATGTTTCACAAAGCTCGATACCTTTTTTTCGGAATCGCTTTACCTGTCTTGTGTATGTACGTCGTTCCCAGAAAATCAGAGCAAGGCACTCAGTATACCGTTGTGTTACTTGGTCTGGCGTGATACGAGTCCAGGACCTGCAGACAACATTAGATGTCCGTCTCCGTGTCGTAGGATATCCGAAAGACAATCTGCCCACTCACATATGCCTCCCTACATCTGTATCCCGCCCGTTTTCTCCAAGTCTGAATCGTGTCCTTTCTTGTTACATTCGAGGTCCTTAGGCAGTGTAAGACATGTCGTTGAAAGAATTCATTGGCAGCCTTGTTGGACGGCTAGGCCGTTGTACTACGAGTAGTCACTAAAACTGTAGGACGGCACGGGGATCTCGGAACGACATGGGAAGTAGGATTTATGACGCAACAAAGGGCGAATCAATCGATCGGCGGTAGGTATCTAGTGATGCGGAACATGGGACCAGTGGAATACATGATAGACGTTGATAAATGGACGGTTCGATGCACTGGCATGCTGTGATAGGGGACCGAATGATACACATGCTCAGCGATGCTCGCACGGACTATACGGGGGCGACACCGGTTCCGCGTACATGTCTTGGCTATGTTATAAAGATCCATAACTATCGTCCCTTCTTCTACTCGAGGTTGGGGGATGTTTGCAATCCGCTTGTCCTCGAAGGGGCGGATGGCGGGTTTTGCACCTGCTAAGGTACCTACACACTGCTGGTGGGTCGAAAGAAAGGTACGCTACCACCACATGATCCAAACTGCAGCACCAAGAACAAGCTACGCCCTACCACCGAACCGCTCAGAGCCATTCTTCATCCTCAGCTCTCAGGCTTGCTTTTGTTTGAGCTTGCATTCCCCTTCGTGCTGCCCTGAGTCCGTAGTGGCAGATGCTGCTAGATCTGCTGGCATTCGTTCCCAGCGTCCTTGGGCATGAGATCCTTCTCAAGCGTCTCATTGCCTGCTTGATTGGTGTTTGATTATGCAACAGGTTTCCTTGTTGGCCGTGGCCTTGCTTTCCCGGCCTCCCGTCTTCAAATCCACTCCAGCCATGAAACAAAATCTAGTCTGCTACTCGCAACGAACAAAAGCTTGGCGCACGTATGAGCTGTGAGAAGACAGCTTCAATCTCTTTCGACCAAATCATTACCGAGTGAACGCTTACTAGATCGCTCGCGCTCAGTGTCCGCTGGCACCCTCGATGGCCCAAGAAAACTCTTGGAGCACACAAGATTACCAATTACCCACCTCAGTACTCTGTCCGCTGTCCCATGCATAAGCACTTCTAATCAAGATTGTGGACGACAGGAAATGACCACGCTCTCTTCCAAGCTCTCCTTGGACCCAATTCCCCATCCGGAACGACAGCGAGGGACCAGCGCTGTTGCGCCCAGCAAAGACGAGAAATCCGCCCGATACAATGACATTCTAGAGCTTTGAATTCAATCTTGGCTGAGGGGACATCTCAGCCTCTCTTTCTCGCTATCCTTCGGTCAACCCTCATCCAGACCTATGCTGACGACGAGGCATCATTATGTCACACTGCTTACATGGGAGCGTCCTGGGGAGGGCTTGTTCATCCTGTCCAGCCGCAATATCAAACTTGACTGACGGAGTGAAAGAGATGCATATTACCCCCGACCGATGCCATCGAAAATCTGGTCGCTACAACTGGATTGATGCATGGAATATAGCTACATCAAGAGGAAGTAGACTGAGCCTTGGAGAGCAGGTCAAACAAGATTGAGCAGACAGGACAGAGAGCCGCCAAGACCCACCTCGCTCGCTACCTAGATTTTCATCGATACGAACACTGAAGCAATGGTATGACGAGATACATATTCATTGCACAACAGCTTCGAGATGGACATATTGACAGACAATGGGCCATTGTGAGGCTTGCCAACTCCGGAACAAGATCACACAAGTTTGGCAGAACTCGCGACGCCGGAGTTAATGGAGATAGCCTTCGCAATCACATCATGGCAAAGGGGCACGGGATTTCATTCTCATATTGTTACATCGAACAACGCGGAGAGGTTTTCCAGTCCTCAAAACCACACAGAGAAATCTGACATGTGATCAGCACAGGTTTTGTGAGTTTGGTATTTCCAGAGTTTTCATACTGTCAAACAATGATGAAAAACTTCCAGCAATTCGAGGTTGGGTTTGGGGGAATTGCTAGGAACGATCGACATTGACCTTGATCTAAGAATGATTACTTATCTCCAGCGTCTCTCTGAAGTGCAGGGTACAAATGCTTTCGTTGTAAAGACAGAAAAGAACGAGCATTAGGGCGTATTTTCCAGATCGAATTCCCCTTGTGCTAACGCGGCTTATTCCAGCACATATTGACCTTCTCATGTCAAACTGGCAGGAGTTTATCAAGATTGTCGATAGGTTGGTGATGGCGTCTCTACCAGTGCGGTGCGCGCATCTCTGCCTTTGATGACCTGTGGAGCAAACCATTGCCAGAAAGAGTTGAGACGTTAGATGGAAAGACAGTAGTATTGTACCGCCGCGATCGCTATGGCTTGACGAACTCCAACTTCGGCGGCACAAAATTCCACAGCGGATAATGAATTTATGGGAATCATGATCAATTGACTTCTCTACCGTGACTCAGCTCTGGGCTGCGTCATAGAGGTTCCTATTCATGGCCATGATGGGGGCTCGGGGAGGGGGTATTCTTCAAATGCGAAATCGGCCTCCTCATGTTCTTCTCCAGAGACAACCTCCGATGACCAGCCTGATTGGGCCGTGACTGTTGGTGATGGCGCTGCACCGTTGTGGAGGAATGAGGCCTGGTGGAACGCAGTGTATCCAGTGTATCCCAGAGCAACTGTGGTCATTGGATAAGCGTTTGGAGGCATTGCTGTTGCTATGGCTTCGCCGCCACCGGCGCGGGCACGAAACACATTGGCGATTTCGCGGGTCTGGTTGAAGTCATCAAATACCAATCGATCGCGGACCAGCTCGACGGTTGATGGATCTGCGCACATGGTACGCATGATGGTCTTGAGGTCTTTGTTCTCGCGCTCGCCAGCTTGGATTCTGTCTTTGAGAGACGCAGTGCGTCTTTGATCGCCAGTGGAGTCGTAGTGGCACTCGATTTCGGTACGTTTCGTATTGCATGCTGAGCAGATTGGACGTTGGCCATCACACTTTGCTAATTAGGGAATGGTCGAACGGGCGGGCATTTTGGCTTACCTTGCTTTTGCGCTTCTGGCAAGGTTGGCAAGCCACGGCGGTCACCTTTGCACGTTTCTGGGACTTGCCGGCTGCGTTCGACTGCACCCCATCCGTTCCATTGATGCCATCAGGGCTGTTCCCATGTATAAGTCGAAGTTCGGCTATGGTGCGTGGGCTGGGAGCAGGCAGCAGAGGACGCTGGCCTCCAAGAGGCACTTGGTTGTGGTTTGCCATGGAGCCGCGATGACAGAGGGGAGTGAGGATGTCGTGATGTGGTTGAGCAGAGGTATGTATGGTTGTGTGGCAGTCCGGGTCTGGCCAGAAAGCAAAGTTCAGGAAGCAGGGCAACCTCTGTGGTTGTTGAGTACCTAGTCAGTGGTCTGTATTTGGGCTGGAGCTGGGCAAAAGCACTGCTGGATGGATGGTCTTTGAGCCAAGCTGCAATGGCACAACGCTGCTCTCCAAGCTGTCGATATCGTCATGGGGCGAAAGGTAGGCATCAGAGGCCTTATGCTGCAGCTAGAGCGAACTTACGACGGATTGTACGTCCGGGGCGGATGTACTGGTGGTATCTTACCTACCTACCTAGCTAAGGTACCTACCAGGTGGGCTTCTACTGCTTCAGTGCACGATGGGGTCTTCTCCAGTCCTTCTATTTATATGGTGGGGATGCGAATGGACTGCTTTGGAAATAAACCCTCTCGTTGGCCTCGTCCTCCAGCGGCCGATTTAGGAAAGAAACCTGGCAGTCCGAGTCTGGCATGAGAACCTCCACTCGCCTTCTCTAGTCCTTCTGACCTGTGGCCCGACGGCACTCTTCCTAGCTGGCGTCGAAGCCGATACCCATCACAATGGGAATCTTGGGATGGAGAAGCGAAACACCTTCGGAGCCGTTTCCCATGCTCAGGTCTCGACTGGACCTCAGCTCTTCACACGCAGCCGCTTGTCAGTGGAATGGGCCCCATGTTGCCAAGTCCTCCATGGACCATACCTATACGTCGCAGCAGAACTCTCTTGGAGGCGAATCCTCCCAGGCTTGGACGCTACGGAGTATAGTCCGAGATATTAAGCTTGGACTGCACTTTGCACATTTGAAGTCCTGCTTGAGCTTATCTTGTGTCCATCTCCGCGTCATCTGGCTCTCCGTACTCAGCTTCTCCTCCAACTTGACCGCCGGCTGTGTGCGAGGCCGCTTGTGCCTCTGCACCATTCTTACAACACCAAAAAGGATGGCCGTACGTCCGACTACCAAGTCTAGCCATCGACGATGGCCATTCCCGCTACGCCCACGCGCTGTCATAAACCACCCATCGTGCTGTCTGGACTCTGGAACTACCCTTTTCATCGAAAGTCCTTCTGGTCTCCCCCGTGCGAACAACATGCGGTGCCTGGTGTCATGGCCGTTGGACTCGATGGACCTCTTGGACATTCTGAAAGCTGGCCAGACCTCCATCGCCGGGAACTAATCTCACTCCCGCGAACCTATAGTAGTCTCCCTCCCACAAGACATAACTCTGCGTGCAATTGGCACACTCTTGTGGATTGTCCTCTTTCCTGAGAATATGGACACGATTATTGCACGCCAGGAAGATGACATCTGACGGCAACAGCGAACAAGCAGTCATTGCCGATACTGCATTACGTTGGCACTTTGGGAACGCAGCAGCAACTTACACCTCCTGTACCTCATTCCCTTGGTACTAGTCCTAAAAAGCTTAGCCAGAATTATCTACATCCCCAAACTAAATTCAATCGCCGTTCTGGACCCCTATATGGACAACTCGTCTCTGAGAAGCGGCAACGGGCGTCAATGTCCGATCGATTCTGTCACTCTCTACCATCTTATAGAGACCATGTTATACTCATGCAGACCTACACGCCATGCGTCAGATTATACCCAGACCCTACCATTCTCACGTCTGTTTCTATCAGCAAGCGGCCATCGTCATATCGCGCCACAATACATACCAGACGTTCAGTTCAAGGAGTTGTACACCACTTACGACCCGGAGTCAACGGCTCTACCATCAGGAAAGCGGAAGTCAACCATGGGAAAGGCTAGAATTGGCATGTTGCGGATTTTCCCGCATGTTTCTGTATGTGTGGAGAGCCCTGATCATTTATATGTGAGATACCATGAAGTCTTCTGTGTGAGCATGTTCTCCGTACTCTGTGTCTTTACCTTCTTAGGGATGCGGCGCAGACCAGTCTTGGACTAAAGATCAAGAGATGCTACTTCTATCGATACATCGAAGCGAGGCGCGCAAAACGCAGTCTAGTCCACTTCACTGGACCTCCCAGACCATCTCTTGACGATGATTTCTCATCAAAGCATCCGCTATAACATCATCGTGTGCTACCCCTTCTCAGCAAGATGGCTAGTTCTTCTGGAGCTCCAGAGCACCTAGCACTACCAAGAATAGTCTTGATAAAGTCTTCCTGTTTACAGAATTCGATATCCCTATATCCTTCAACATACTCGATTATACTCCTCCTATAACACCTCAGAGACATCAACGCAATGGCAAAGTTTAAAAACCAATCTATTGAAGATATTATACCATCTACACAAACTCTTCTCACCCATTCTATAATAGGGGCAATGAATTTGGAAAATCAAAATATAGGAAAAACCCCAAGACGATGGAAGAAGATAACATACTCGATATAAATTAACCAAGAACCTTTGTTCNCCCAATTTCCTCTACCATCTTCATACTCTAGCTCCTTGCCTCCTCGACTCTAGTAAAATGTTATATGATTCCAAAGAATAGAGACATCGAATTATTCATGAAATCTTTCTCTAAAAAAAATAGGGTATTTATACTATTAGAGTAAAGCTTCCCCGAGATATCTAGAGTAAAAGAGGCTTAGTACTATATTCGACTCCGACGGACTAGCGGAATTCTTAGATATTAGTATTAAGGTACTATAAGTAGTTATATATAGAGGCGGATACTAAATCTACCCCCAAACCTCTTAAATCTACCCCCAACTTATTTTATTTCTACCCCCGCCTAGAATCTAGGGGGGTAGCCCCTATTCTACAGGCGCTTAAGTCATTTCGCGATCAATAATATTATAGTAGTAGCTATCTTATATACAATATATAGTGGGAAGCACTTGAAGCCGACTATATAGATAGCGCTAGGCTATATTTAGACAATATACGAATCTAAACTATATAATAATCGACTCAACTCAATTGAACGCGAAAAAAGGCTTAAAACCATACCAAGGCCGCTCAAAAATGGCTTAATTTTGAACGTAAACTGGCTTAAATTTAAACGTATTAAAGTGATCTCAATTGAACGTATTTAAATATATTGAAACTACTCAAAACTATACCAAGGCTACTATATATATAAACGGTAGCCTCAACCCTCAAAACCCTCTATTTCTACCGCGATTTGTATATTGAGTAAAGCTAGTTTATCTCGAAGGGCCCTTACCCTCTCTTGCCGTATAATCTCTACGTTTGAAGCCGTATTTGATACCGTATTTAAAGCCGTATTTGATACCGTATTTGATACTATATTTAATGCCTTTGCGAGGTCTCTTAATCGTTTATTCTCTACCTTTTAAGCCTCCGTCAATCGCGGCCGGCCCCGTAGCTTCTTTATAACCGTTTGTAATACTACTAGAGGAGGTTATATAGCCGTTTATACTATAGGAGCTCGTAGTCGCTTTCGTAAGGGTAATTGAGCGTCAATCTCTACGGCAATTGAGGATAGAGGTTCGGAGAGAGGCGAGGAAGGTAGAGGCCCTATTTCTTCGTCAATATTATACTAACTAGTATCTTGAGTTGGCATCGGCGTTACCCGGCTATCGTAGTATACTACCAACGCCATTTGTTCTCTCTCTTTCGCCCTACTAGTTTACTAATCCCGATAAAGCGCTTGCTTACGGAGATCGTAATCGCGAGCTTATTACGCCCTAAAGCTAGCCGGGGCAGGCTATATATCTATAAGCTCCCAAGCGGAAGGTTCGCGTAGCTCGGTACCTTAAGAGAGGGTTCGCGATAATAGCGCTTTTAGTATTACCTACGGTGTAGAAGATAAAGATTGAGCTACAAATTTAGCGTAGGATAATACCGTTGCCTTGGATTTGCCTAAGGACTTCTTATTTTTGCTACTAGGTAGTCTACCGGGGCCCTTAACTTTGTAAGGATTGTAAACTTAAGGCGTAATATTAGTAGCGTTAACTAGCTTCTTCTATAAGTCCTTGATCTTCTCCGACCAAAAGCGCTTGTAAAAGAATAATCGATCGAGCTTCTCGTCACCCTTAATAAGTAACTTGATGGTATAACAACAAGGTACGCTATAGACTTAAAGCTACCGGCGATTGCAGTTAGGTTTAAAGCCGCTACTTCGCGTAATTTTGTACTATTTGAGGGCTAGGGCAAGACCTAGTAGTATAATCTCGCGGAGAAGCTGTTCGCTGAATACGGTAACGTTCTTTGGTAGGATTGAAGCTGGTTTGCGTTCGTATACGATAGATAGGGCGGCGCGTAATTCTCTAAACTCACGGTTAATATAAAGCTGAATACGATCAACCACGTTAAGTAAGTTACTATATAAGCCGTATAAAAAGGACTTGATAGTATAATGCCCGCCCTCAAGGCGTAAAGTTACTAAATTACCAAAGTAACGAACCTAGGATAAAGTTAGTAAGTAAAGATTACGCGTTTAAGGCTACTTACTATAGAGGTCTAGTACTTAATAATTATCTCGCGTAAAGGATAGATATCTTCTCGTAGATACTTGATAAGGCTAGGCTGCGCGCGGTACTATAAATATATATATTCAAACTTCTAGTTGAATTCAGCCTCTATAAGTAACTTAATAATAGCCTACTATCGTAATATTACGAGCTTACGATCCTCTTTTATAGCGGCTACTACTTCGTTAGGCATATGATCCTATATACGCTACGTCTTTTAAACCTTGGTATTGACGTTCTTATTAATATGAAAAAGATAGAGAAGTTGAGGTATAATCTCGCCGCTAGTATTAAACGCGTTGGAGATACCCTTACTAATATAGTCGGCTCTATCGCGGATAATATATTAAGGCCTAGGAGTCTACTATATATTTAGATCCTCGAAAAGAACTAGCTTTTTATACGCCTTAAAGGCCTAAGTATAGACTTCCTCGTCCTTACCGCTTATAAAGGCGAAAGCTATACTCAAATTGCTGCCGCTAGTATTTTTATAGCGCTACGCAATAGGGACTACGGCTATAAAGTAGATAAGAGGTATATTAAAGCGGTTGGTTTTGTATATAGTATTAACGAGGAGGATCTCTAGATATAGCCGGGCTAGTTGTACCTACAAAAAACGTTAGTAAAAGCCTACCTAGCCGTGAAGAGAGAGAGACTAACCTAATCGTCGTAAACGAAGAATAGCCGTATAACGTAGTCCTTCTTATCTTTTTCAACTATAGTATACTAGCCTACCAGGCCGTATTTGAATATAAGATAGAGCGCTTGAATAGGAGATAGCCCTCGTAGTTTTAAGACTCTCAAACGATACTAAATGTTGTAGATATTAGAAGACTTTAAAAACGACTTCCTCTTACCGGCTATACGCGTAATATCGTAAAGGTATTCGAGGATTAACTTTGGTAAAATACCGGAGATACTTTGAGCTTCAATTATCAATTCCTCCTCTTTAGTTAGCCTTCGGTGGCATGGATACGCGTTAGGAGAGAGGGAGGGTTCGTAAGGTTCGCCGTTTCTTATTTGATAGCCGCTGTAAACTCGAAGTTAGTAAATAAAGCCTTGTAAAGAGATAAACTTACTAGAGATTACGGATAGTATAGAAGCCTCCTCGTGAACGAAACTACTGGATTAGGATAAGTATTTGATATCTATAGCCTCTACTTTTACCCTCACGCTTACCGGATAACTTTGAAACTCTATCTTCTACCTTATCGTACTATATTTTAAGTCGATTGACTATTCTATCCTTGTTTTTCTTACCGCTAGCGCCTTTACGGATGCCGTAACCTCGAGTTCAAGACTAGTTTAGTATATATACGAAGGCGTTATCGGCGGTTTAAAAGCGAAGGTCTATTAGTAGTAGAGAGAGAGGGCTATCGTCAATATCGTCTTCTATATCCTTATTATTAGTATTAGTATTAGATTTATCGTCTTCTACTATATATATAAGGCGGCTTCGAATCTTCGTAATAGCTTCTTATTCGAGAGGATAAAGTTTAGTCTCTTTATCGCCTTTAGGCTCGATACCGTACAACTCCTATAGTAAATTACGCCTTGGCCTTGACGTTAATAAGGTTTTTGAGGACGCTAGGGCGGTAGAACCTACTCTTAGCGTCGAAAAGTTGTCGCCGTCGGAGCTAGATTCTAATAAGATAACGAATAAGGTTGATAATATTATAACGAAGGTAATAGTAATAAAGAGGATTGCTTATAGGAAGGCGATAGAGAAGAAGATAGCGATAGTAGTAGTAGTAGGATAGATTGCCCTCGAGATTATAATAGCTTAATTGGCTAAAGTCCCTAGTATAGATTACGGAATTGTACGCGTAATCTCGGGCCCGTATACTCCGAACGCGGTAGTAGCCCGGGCGTTATTAGACTATAAATCCCTAGCTACGCCTACTTTCGTCTCTTATCCTTAAATACCTTCTTATCTTTCCCACCTTCCTTACCTAATTTTAGTAAGGAAGGTGGGAAATCCAAGCTTATATTTGTATTACTAATATAATAGTAGGTAAGCCTAGTCTTCTTATAGATAAGTAGGTCTTATATACTAAATATTAGCTACTACTCCCTATTACCTTATATACGACGTGTTTCTACAGTCGTATATAATCTAGGCGGTCTAACCGCCTAGATTGTAGTAGGACCCGCTATTACTATAAATACGTATAAATTAAGCTATAGATTAAGCTATAGATTGAGTTAAATAGCTATAATACGACACGGTCGTATACAATCTAGGCGGTCTAACCGCCTAGATTATAGTAGGACCCGCTATTACTATAATTACGTATAGATTAAGCTATAGATTAAGCCAAATAGCTATAATATAATACGGTCGTATATAATCTAGGCGGTTTGACCGCCTAGATTGTAGTAGGACCTGCTATTACTATAATTACGTATAGATTGAGCCAAATAGCTATAATACGATATAGTCGTATACAATTTAGGCGGTTAGACCGCCTAGATCGTAGTAGGGTCTACTAATACCTTCTTTGCGTACGGATTTAGCTATAGATTGAGTCAAATAGCTATATTTATACCTAGATTCACTACTATAGTATTAGACTTTGAGGGTATAGATTAGAGTTAGGGTTAGGGTTAGGGTTAGGGTTAGGGTTAGGGTTACGACTTGAGCGCCTATAGAATAGGGGATCCCTCCCTAAATTCTAGGCGGGGGCAGAAATAAAATAAGTTGGGGGTAGAAATAAAGATATTAGGGGTAGATTTAGTATCCGCCTATATAGATAATATAGAGACGATCTATCTTTTATCTTATCTATTAATTACGCGAGTAATCTATTCCGATCTTCTCTACTAGTTAGTATTAGAAATATCTTACTATTATTCTAGCTGCCAGGTCTCTTTAAAATAGTAAATCCAACTCCCTTTCTATAGAAAGGTAGAAAAAAAAGTAGAGGAAGGGTTCTTTAAAATTATTCTTATTAGACGATAACTCGAAATTCGCTCGCTTGCAAATTGAAGACGCTATTCTATACCGTATACATACCTATTTCCCTTTTTCGATTTTTGGGAAGGCTACGGTATAGTAATGGACGGAGATTGAGGGAAAACAAACTCTAGGGCGATGACTTAGTTGTAGGTGGAGCCCTTACTTCTAATTATATTTTCTTCGAAGGCTGAGGTGGTAAGATTTAGGCGACGGTTTGGTCATAGATGTAGACATGGCTGTTAAACAAGGGCTTTCCTTTTGAAGGCTGAGATGTTGATATTCTAGATGGTAGTATGATTGCAGACGGAGAAATAGCCGATGGAAATTTGACCTCTTTGTGGGTGAGCTGGGGCAACTTCGTAGGTGGAGCTGGTCTTGTGGGCTGTATTCAAATTGGACACGAAGACGATGGTGCTACACATTGTTTGCTTAGAGGTTGGGATTAGAGCTGTAATTGGGATCATGCCTTATTTGAGGACTGGATTTTGGCGGGTGTAATCTTTCTTCTGCTTGGAGGTCCCCTTTGAGCAACTTCAGGCTTCGTCGGGCACGAATTTATGATAGTAGCTTGTGTTCTTTTGTTCACAGTGTATTGAGGAGACTGAACATGGTGACGGGATTGTAGACGCCGCATTTGGGAGGAAGTCGCAACGCTCTGCAGATAATCCCGCGCGACGTGGCAACATCATCTGGCAATTTTCCTGAAAACGTTGACTGGTAAAGAGGAGCAATTAAAACATAGCCAGAATAACAAGCGTGCCATTGAACACCCTCGAACGCCCCCAAAAGTACATCTCCCATCCGCATCGCGACTGGCTTACTCTTTCCAATCCTCATAGATCAACAGAGCCCTGATTTCAATGCTCTCCCTAACCTCTTTGTCCTTCTCTTCCTCGTCCACGAACGCGCTGTGCGGACACGCCCTAGCATCTCCATGTGTATCAAATCCCTTGAATAACAACACGTCCTCGGGTGTCTGCCGGTACTTGAAGAACCACTCGTGCTTAGGGTTAGGTTTGACCGCCAAGGTCTCCCTCGTCTGATCGAAGAATTTGTACTGCCGTCGAACAAGGTCAGAAGGTGGGACTGTGCATGCCGATGCAACGCCGAAGGGGTCGCGGTAGACGGTTTTGATGGGTCGCCAGGCCTACAAGATTGCAATTAGATTGATTCAAGGTTGTTGAACAAAAGGGTCACCTGCATTGACAATCACGACTCGCTTTTGTAAAAGAACGTCTGCTTCTGCCGGTAGATGACGACGGATGATGTTGTGAGATTCCCAATCACTTTGATCCAGATGGACGGTATAGACGGGTGGAGCTGGCTTTCTGGGACCTCCTTTTGCCCAATTTCCAGGGACGAACTTGACGCCTTCTTGTAGACTTGTTCGGACGCCATGATGGTAGACCAAAACGCGTGGGGCACCAGTTCTATTGGCCCAGGGTTAATATTCGAACAGTGTTTTCAGGTAAGAAGGACTCACACTTCCTGCAACCAGTCCTGCATTTGTGGATAGTACAGATTCTTGATCTTGTCTTCGTTGAGGAGATCCTCTGAGCTGGTTATAATGGTGTTTGGTTGTCGGGAGAGTTGGAAACCGTGTTTATCAAGGGTGAAAGAGGATTCGCGACCTGAAATGTCTTTGACAGTCGTTTTGACATCTTTCCTCGGCGACTCGGGATACCAGCTGGAATGTAAAGTTAGAGAGGAGAATTGAGGTCAGATTCGGGGGCCCCAACACTTTTGGTTGTTCTTTGTTTGGATCGATAGGCTCCTCGACCTTTGCTTTGTCGGCGGCCTCATCGTAGTAGTACAAGGTCGTCGCTAGATCCTTAGACTTAACGTCATCTTCCTGAAAATCGACCACTGCCACTGCTTCCTTTCCGAGAGAGAAGGTACTGGTGCTTAGGAAATGCCCCATTCTGGAGTATGTAATCAGCAAGATCGAAAGAAAGTTCTGCAAAGAATGAACGACACGAAGCGCACGAGTTATCGATGTAAGGTCGACTGCATGCGCTATATGCACGGCTTTTTGAGAGCATGTTTTCGAAAGCGCAAGGTAACCTGATATTTGGGCGGGGATCACTCCTCGCTTTCGCGTAGACACTTCAGATAGAACAGTTGCTTGTCGTCAGAGTTAACGGAGTGACCTGTTATAGCCAATATCAAAAGGGCCTCGGCATATTCGATATGAGCTTGATATTGATAGGAATCTGAACTCGTGACTTGAAGAGACTGATGAAACTTCACCAAACGCGCACTGCTGTTCTGTACACCTCCTACAATATTAAATATTCGAGTGCGAGCTGCCTGTGGATCCGAATTTGCGTCCGCGAACCACGGAAGATCAAGAAGATCAATAATCCCCAACGAGGCGGCAAAGGTCTTCTATTTTCCCGATTTGACCGGACCCCTGTTCCTAAGCTCGGTACCGAGCACCGAGTCCCATTTTGAGCGCCTGCAGCGGGAACTAAGTTTCGAATTGCCAAACTCGGCTCGCAAGGATGCCCAAATAGTCTTTTGACACCTACTCCTCAGTCTCCATCTCTGTTCTCACCACCTTTTTGTTCAGTACCGCAACACCCTCAACATGGCTTGTCTGAGGGAAGAAGTCAAACCCAACCAAGCTCTCAATCTCATACGTGCCTTCGACCTCTTTCATACCGGTTACCAGCATTCCCACATCCCTCGCCTGCGTGTGCACGTTGCAACTGACATACACGACTCTCTCAGGACCAAACTTGAGTAGTTGCTTGAGAAAGTTTTCGTCGCATCCTTTCCTCGGTGGATCAATGACGACGACAGTTTCTGACGCGTCGAACTCGACGGACTTGAAGAGGTCACGAGCGTCTGCGGCCATGAATGAAGCTTGTTCTTCTGGAAGGTTGTTGAGTTTGGCGTTCTTGGAAGCGAAAGCTATTGAGGATGAAGATATGTCTATTCCCACACTCTTTTTGAAGAGTGATGCCAAAGAGATGGTGAACAATCCACTACCGGAGTAAGCATCAATCAGATTGACAATCTTGCGACCGCTAGATCTTGGTGGGAGAATATGTTCTCGAACGTAATTTGTGAACTTCGGGAGGATTGAGTTGTTGTTTTGAAAGAAGGCGCCCGCTGGATTTTGAAAGGCGAAATCGTCAATGAACTCGGTTGATATGGCGGTCTGATCTGTGATGCATGTCTTTGCGTGGACATAGCCTCCACGATCCTCGAAGACGACGTCTGTTGACTCCTTTCCTTCATACTTGCTCTTTGGTATCCGCTCGGTGCTTTCACGGAGCAGAATTGTTGCGCCGCGCGAATATGTGTCGATATCTTTGGTGACTCTGGCCCTTTCTCTCTTCATGCCCATTCGCACGGCATCAGTACCGATGGGACAGTCCTCAATATCGATGGTCTTCCGTGTGCCCTTCTTCATGAAACCGATAGGGGGAACTTCAGTCCATGAAGGCTTTTTATTGTTTCGTCGGTCTCTTCTGCCTCCAGGAGGACCATCGAAGTGAGGAGTGAGCTTTGTCCGGTAGCCATACTCCAAGGGTGACCCGATGGTATCCGCGACTGCAGGTACTGACTTGGGATCCAACATCGAGAAGTTCTTGTAGGCTTTCACCACGATACTCTTTTTGTGAGCAAGCTGGTCGGGGTAGGGGAGCATCTGGAACTGGCAGCCGGAGCAACTGGCAAAATATTGGCAGCGGACGAGTGAATCATCCCTCTTTTCCGATGGCTTTTCGATCTTGACGAGATCAGTTAGAGAATAATTTTGTCTCTCAAAATGCTTAAAGACTTTCGCGGTGACTTTGTCTCCCGGAACAGCATATGGAACAACGTAGACGTGCTTTGAGGATGTGTCTAATGCAAGTGCATCTCCAGTAGAAGAGATCTCATGGACTGTGAGCTCGAGCTCCGAGTAAAGTTGAGGAAGAATTTTGAATGCATTTTTCTCTGTGTCTGCTGGTGGTTTACTATCCAGAGAGAATTTCCTAAGCAGATCCTGAACATCGAAAAGTAGAACTTCTTCACTTCCGCCCTCCTTGGCCGGTTTGTCGGCTTTTTTCTGCTTCTTGTTCTTTGACTGGCGATTGGTAGGTGCAGGCCGTTTTCTGCTCTCATTTGGTGCAGAATCGGGAGCTGGAGACGACATGGTCCAGTGGGCAGCCCACGGCGAGAAATGTGGCTTTGATTGGCGAGTAACAGACGAGTGATGACTGTAGAGAGTACGTAGAAGTATTGCAGGCCGTGACATGTGCTGATGGTGGTATTGCGATTTCTCGAAGTTGTTGTATGCGTGAAAGAATGCAGCCTTTCGCTAAAAATACAATTTCACGTCCACGTCGGCCTCTCAAGCGCGACCGATTACGAAGGGCCTCAACTACAAACTTCAAGGAAGCGCAAAATCGGCCATCCATCGTCAATTGCGATATTGGAGATATGAGCGTCAGTCGCCCAGCATCATGTCTCCTCCGCCACAATGCAGCAGCACTCTGCTCATCCAACTCCGCATCCTCCTCCACCAGCAAATTCCGCGCCTACTCGTCGTCGCCAGCGCTCCATACTCGCCGTCGCCGAGGGCCTTATGAAAGCCTTTCGCAGGAGCAATTAAGGAGTCTCAATGAGATGACCAAGAACTTCCCGGCCTACACGCGGGAGGAGAAAGAGGCCATGAAGCACCACTACACTCCCGCCCAGCTGGAAGCTCTCAACGAGGCCGAGAGAGCCATCGATCCTCGAGACATGGTCACTCAGGGAAGATTCAGGACGGATTACTGGAGGCCGCCGTACATTGACGATTTTACCAGTTTAGATCCGTTCTTGGATAGGCGAGAACAGAAGCCAGTGCCTCAAAGTTCTAGATTGCACCTCATGAGCGAGGAGGAGTTCATCAAAAAGGTCAATCGGAGAGCGGAGGATCCTCGAAGCACGAATCAAATATTTCATGATATCGAGGCCATGAATCTGCCCGAGGAAAGACAGAAATTTGTCGACAACCTGAAGAGGTGGAAAGACACGGACAAAGAGGATGCAGTGCGCCAACTACTCCACGGTATCTCCCCTCCGACGCCAATTGATTTCAACAGCGGAGAAGACTACCCAGCATCAAAGCGAGCTGGTCTTGATCCTCAAGATCCCCTGGCAATAGTCGATCTGTCGCCCGAGGAGAAGGCGATGTGGTCGGATCCCGCCTACTCTGCTCTCGCGCCCGCCATACCCAAATACGAAGATCCGCGCATACGCTGGAGATCGGCCGACGAGGACGATCCAAGCGCTGCAGGTCTCAAACGACTTGCTCTACAAACCGGTTACGATACAGCTCAATTGAAGGCATTCCGTGTCAAAAACTTGGTTTATCATCGGGTAGTCAATCAGACGCGCATGGGAAAAATCGCCTCGGCATACATGCTCACCATTGCTGGGAATGGTGCTGGTCTTCTCGGTATTGGAGAAGGAAAATCCTCCGAACCTGAAGATTCACGGAGACAGGCCATGTTGAACGCCATCAGGAATATGAAGCCCATCAACAGATACGAGGACCGGACGATTTATGGCGATGTAAGGGGCAAGGTGGGCGCCGTGGAAGTGCATTTGAGCGCACGACCGCCTGGTAGGTTATGCGCCGGTTTACCCAATTGAGTATGTTAATAATGTCCTCGCAGGATTCGGGATTCGTTGCCAACATCTCATCTTCGAAATGTGCCGCTGCGCTGGTATCCAAGATCTATCAGCCCGATCCATTCGGTCTCGAAACCCCATGAACACGGTCAAAGCTACATTTGAAGCTCTCACGAGTCAGATCCTACCAGACGACATTGCAAGAGCAAGAGGGAGGAAGATGGTTGATCTGAGAAAAGTCTACTACGCTGGACGCGTTTCGCCATTAGAGGGGTTCAATATATAGAAAGCTCTTTTAGTTGGCAGACATCGTGAGAAAGCAAGTCTACTCCATGCCTATATCGTTGTTCGTTTACGCCTATTCTCGACCACGAGTCTGTGCCATGTAACCTAACTCTCCAATGCCCTCGTGTGTAACTCAAATGCATGTCCAAGGGGTATCATAAATCCAAGCCCCCCTCCCCAATCAACCCAAAGTCATCCAAATCCACGTCCGTCGGGTCCTCCCAAAACATGTACATCCTCTGCCTCTTCCAACTCAAATCTCCCAAACCATCCAACAGCACACCATCTCTACCCCTACCCACGCGCACCCCCCTCCTCCTCCCCAATCTGCTGCTGCAAAACAATAGAATAAACACTCGCCTTCAACAGCGTAAAAACAAGACTAGTCTTCCTCTCCAACCCTCTCAACGCATCCAATATCTCAGCCGAAGGGTTAGAAGAGAGATCCGCCAGAATGGCGCTGAGCTATTATACATGAATGTTAGTTAATTAGTCAGTTAGTTTTAAATTGGGGAAAGCATTTGAACGAAAGGATGAAAGAGGTGAAAGATATTTTTGGCTGGCTAAGGTAAGTAGTAATTGTTGTTGTGAAGTGAAATGATTATGCCGATCCCCTCACCCCCAAAAAGAGATAAAAAATCCCGGGAGCATTATTATGAGGAGAGGGAAGGACAAGACAATGGGGAGAGGAAGAAAAAGGAAAAACTGACATTATTCAGATTCCCCAGTAATCGAGCATATTCCTCCAGGACTTCTTGCTCAAGAGGCGTGAGAGATTCGGTTGTGAAGGAGGGGTCTTGCGAAGTGGTGAGGTGCGTGGTTGTTGGTGGTGAGGCGGCGTCCATTGTTGTTTTATTGGTACCTTATGTTTTGTGTCTATGTAGAAAAGGAGAGACGAGCTGTCGACAGTCGTTGCGCTGTGAAGGTTGCGGCGACTTCGAGTCGATGTAGGTGGTCAAGTTCGTGTTGATGTTTCTCACTGTTCGGGTTCGCGTGCTGCAGGACCTAGCAGTTCTAGTCGCGAAAATCACACGTGCCAGCAAACATCATACGTGGGCAGATCAAAAGGGTAATACTATATTTCCTCTTCCTGTTCGCTATCAAAGAGCTATGCACAAAGTAACAGAACCCGCCATGCGCCTGAATGCCATTTCACTGTCAACGAATGACAATCTGTCCCGTCCAGACGCCAAGAAAAGACAAGATGAAAACGCCAGTAAGTGCAATGTAAGGCAAGAGACGCCCCGGTTCGCCTGCAAGTCTACCACGTCGCGCAGAAGAGCCAGCTACTGAGTACCCTCAAAACGACCAATGTATGCCGACCAAAAAACGTAGCCTTTCATGCCCATCGCCATCTCAATAACCTCGCAACAAACACTACCTAGCGTGGATACCGTCGTCGTGGTTGTGCTGGTTGTCGTCATCGCCATCATGATGAAGAGTAACGCTGTTGAACTCTTCAAACGGATCCGGGAGATCCTCCCCTGGTGTCCTCAGCCCAGAATCCAGAGGCACACCCTTTGCCTTTGCTGCTGAGATATCGACGCTCTGACTCTCCTTGACATTGCGGAAGTTGACAGTATCGATTCCACGACCTTGGTGTGGAATCATTGGAGGCTTCATGTGTCGCAGTAATGCCCATGACGTCGCCTTGAAAAATGCGTGTGATTTCACATCCGATGCGCCTGCCCTCGACCCCAGTCTCTTGGTTTCGTCTTTGGTCAATAATTTGCGAATAAGCATCTTGCAAGAACTGCTCCTATTAGTAAAGTGAAACGTGTTGGATCGAGGAGAGACATACTTTGACACTTGCTGGGCGCCCGAACCTTCAGGAAACGGAACCTCATCCCTCAGAATGTTGGCAAAAGTGGCATTGCGATTCTTGCCTTTAAAGGGTGTTGTTCCAAACAACATTTCATAGACCAAAATGCCCAACGTCCACCAATCCACCGCGCTTGTGTGCCCACATCCCTTGATAACCTCGGGCGCAATGTATTCTTCAGTACCGACAAACGAGTTCGTCCTGAAGTTGGCGATGCACGATTTGGTGTCTATGGCAGGCAGGTTGTTAGAGGACGATCCATTGCGCCCGTTGTTGGCCATGACCATCATTGGTTGCCCGCCAGAGTCCGATTGCTTTGAGAGATCGAAGTCTGACAACATGATATGTCCAGACTGGTGCAGAAGGATGTCTGGGCATTGTTAATTGCAAGCTGGGTCGTTGAGGTAGTCAGAACTCACTTTCTGGTTTTAGATCACGGTAAATGAAGCCCATGAGGTGCAAGTATTCCAATGCTGCAGTTACTTCTGCTGCATAAAACCTCGCGGCATCCTCGTCCACACATTTGTTGGGCCGCGTTTGAAGTGCTCTGAAGAACTCTCCACCGCTGCAGTATTCCATGCACAGATATAAATGGTCCTCGGATTGAAAAGAGTGGTAAAGGGTAACGATAAAAGGGTGGTTGCTGGTCGCGAGGATTTCCTGTTCGGCAAGAGCACGTTTGATCTTGTTCCGCTTGATCATCTCTTTCTTGCTCAAAACTGAGACCTATTAGCCCAAGTACCACACAAGTTCTGACCAAACCCACCCTTCATGGCATACAACCTGCTCGACTTCTTTTCTCGCACTAGATAGACCTTCCCCACGTCGCCCTTGCCTATCAACTTGATCTTGTCAAAGCTGGCGGGTCCAACTTCCACGTTTCTGACCTTGATCGAATTCGAGCTATACGTCCTCCTGAATGCGGTCGCTTGCAAACGAATCTGACCTGGTGATAGCACTGTTCCGTCTGTCGCAACTGGAACTGGCAATAAGCTCCCTGTGGGGTCTATCATGCTCAGTGCGGAGGAATTGCCGTGCTGGATGATAGGCTCCTTCCCCATTTCTGCAGTCGATGGTCGTTCGTCTGAACTTGAATTGGCAAACATTCCTTGTGCATTCGGCGCAGATGCCACTCTCCTTAGCTTCCGAGCGAGTTCCTCTTTTCCAGCGGCAGTCGCTTTATCATTTGCTCCACTTATCGCCTCGGTAGTGATTATCCGCGGAGTGTCGGGTGGAGAAGGAGGGACGCTGCCATTGTTGTGGTGCCTTAGAGCTGGTTGGCCTTGGTGCATGAAATAAGGGTTGGCATTCGCAGTGGGAGAGATTGCATCGTCCAGAATGTTACCCTCGCTGGCTACGGTTTGAGACCGACTCCTACTCCCTATGTGTGGAAGAAATCGAGATTGTCTAAAGGAAGATTTCTCCTTAGGTGTGTCAGTCCGTGGAGGTCCACTCTCAGGAGGGTGCGAGTCTTTGTTGTCACTAGTCTTTATCCTGAAGAAGTCCTTTATCCGCTGCGAAACCTGATTGTTGGAGATCGTTTTGTTTGTGGAAAGAGGTTGGCCAGAGAAGGTCCGCTTCTCCTTTGGCAGACTCGAGGCCTGGCTCGACGAGGAACTGAACAGTTGGGTCATTGTGGTGGTGGTGGTGCAGGTGGAGGTATTTGACGAGCTGTTGTCCGTTCTCGTATTGAGTAGGTGGTGGTGCTCCGTCCAAGAAGCCCTGTGTCGGCAATTGCTCCTCTTTCACCGTGCTGCGACAATGTCCAGGAGAAGTCGTCTTAGCGGGGATTGATAATGCAGGGGGATACGGAAGAATGGATATATCTGGACTCGGAGTCGTTTGGCGTTGGAGCGAGTGAGGTGTTCAGCCGGGTCAATTCTTGTGTTGCCAAGGCGCAACTGACGCCATGCCTCTGCCGATGAAGTGGTCGTGGTGAGAACGGGCTTGAGTTAACAAGGAGGTGGGCGGCGTTGCGGATCGGGGGTGAAGTGTTCGGCTGAGGTTCGTTGTTGGACGGCGTGTGTGATATGGTATGTGTAGTGGAATGCGAGTGAAGGCCGAGAGGAAAGCACGAAGCTTCTGGCAGCGTCCCGGAGTTGTGAGGTACGATGTGTGTCGTCCGTACTACGGAGGTACCATTGTAGGTACAGGAGGGGCAAAGGAGCTGAACTCGAAGCATGAAAAACAAAGTCGAGGTATCGTGGGATGAGGGGAACCAGGACTGGCAATTGGCTGTGAGCCTCCTTTGTCCTCTCTGTCGGTCTGTCTGCGCCTTCGATACAGAGTCTGATTTCCAATCCGGTTCAAGTTCCCACAGCCCACGGCACGCCTTCTTCAACGGCAACGGCAACGGCAACGGCACCTCACCCCGAACCGAATCACTGCTGCTCACAGTCTCAGTGGAGGCAGGTTGTACATGTGTTTGGTGTGAACTCCATGGGAAAATGTCCATCTCCTTTCAAATTCCCTTCCAATAATGTTGCACTTCGGACTTGCCCGTGCATGTATGGATACCCCTTCGATGCCAACCAGGTAAACCTTGATGTCTGTCATCTCTCAGTCAACAACAGCATTGGCACCTCGACTGTACGGATTGACTTGTATAAGATAACAATATTGATACTCCATTCCGTCATGATTTTCGGAAGTACATTCCCATCATACACTTAGTAATACATATATCCTCATCCTGTCTCAATGCCACTCATTTTTGGAATCCCAAACCCACAATCAAAAAAAAAAACGCCCCCACCTCATCACCCGCTCGCTCAAAACGCAACACCAATCATGAGCAAAGACAAATGTATATATCCACAAGAATCGAACCAAACAATGAGACCTCAAGGCTCCTCAACAGCAAGCACACTCCTCCCGCTCTTCCTAACAACGCCCAATTGTACCAACCTCTCCCAAATCTCATCCTTTATAAGCGCATCCCTCTTACAAAAGGGCCTCCCATCCAACGTCGACAACATCTTACAAGAAGAAGCAATCAACATCTCATACACCCTCCTCCTCAATCTCGTGCCGTCATCCAAGCGCGAGAAATAAGTTTCATCCACCAACGGAGCCTGCGGCCGAAGTGTAAAAGCATCCTCTTCCTCCTCTTCACCCTTTTCAGTCACCTTGTCCACATCACATGAGCTCGCTTCGGCCCTAGCAAGACGTTGCTCAACCGCCTTGGCATAAAAGCCAACAGTGAACGGGTTGTCTCTCAAATCCAGCATCTCAAGACTAGCCAGCTTGGCAAGAACAGCTGCAGACTTCCGGAGTCGCGATAGCCTGTTGCCAGCAACTAAAAGCGTCGACAACTCGCTGATATTGAGGAGTGGTCTCAAATCCTTAACGGCGTTAAAATTGAGGTTCAAGGAGCGCAAATTCGGAACGCTGAGGCCAAAGGTTTCAGGGAGAGTCTGCAGTCCGCAAGAGGCAAGATTGAGCTGGCGGAGAGATGTCCATCCGGTGGGCATGGATAACGTTGGGATATGCGTTTCACAAAGGGAGAGAGTATGTAGTTCTGGCAACTTAGCTTGAAGTAAAGGTTCCAGATCCAATGTCCCTTCTTCCAGGACTTGAGAGCCAAGAGAGAGATTGCGGAGATGTGTCAGGTTGGAGATGCCGGAAGTTGACGTGAGACAATTGGAATCGAGATGTAGTTGTCGGAGGCGAGGCGCAAAGTATGCCAAGTCTATATTTGCGAGGTGATTCCTTTTTAGGCTCAGCACTCGTAATTGCTTGCATGGAGTGACTTCTTGGGGGAAATGCTCGAGCTCGTTGTCATCTGAGGAAGGTTAGCAATGCATAGTCTCCATGCAGTCCCTCATTACATACTCAAATGGAGGTCGGTCAGAGCGGGCAGATAATGGAGACCTTGAACTTCGGTCAACTCATTGCCTTCAAGGTCAAGACATTGCAGACGGTTCCTGTCATGGATATTAGCATACTTTTGATCGTCTCGATTGGGAAAAACTTACAATTCATAGCCACCAAAATCCACCCTCGTCAACTTGTTGTTCTTAACACTCAGGGTCAAAAGACCGTCGAGGCACTCCACACCAGCTAAGTGGGTTATGCGATTATTATCTGCACGAAGTTCTCGCAGGTGCATCAAGCAGGCGAAGCCTTCCAGGCTGTCGATATCGTTGCCAGATACATCCAAGTACTGCAAATTCGTCAAGTGACTCCATGATGTGAGACTAGTCAGCATGTTGATGCGGATCGTGAGAGATCGAATTGTGGAAGGTGCCCCGATAAGCTGACAAATCTTGTTTTGCGATACTTCAAGCTTTTCTAATCGCTCACAGAACAAATCGAGGAGGTGGATGGACGTCAACTCTTTGCCATGCAAGTCAACTTGGCGCAGCTCTTCCCAGAATGGCTCGTCAGGTTCAACGTCTTGAAGTGCCTTCACGAGATGGTGGTTGCCATCTGCAAATCGATCCTCAACAGCTTCGGAGTGATGACGCTTCGTGATGACTCGATTCGGATGGGTTCGCTCATCAGCTTGATGCAGCGTAAATTCGGAAAGCTCACTCATGTAGAACGTGAGGTCGCCTTTGCATGGCGATGACGATAATATCGGTGCCAGTGTGGTAGGAGCTTTCTGTGCAGAAACCGTTCCTGAAAGACGGACAGAAACACTCATTTGCCGTGTATTATGCTCCTTACGAAGCCCTGGTTTTGCACGTGGCTGGTGTGAGGCGAAGTCCCTCGTGGCGGTTCCTGCACTCTCGAGGACTGGAGAAAGAACATTATATTGCCGAGGGAGCATAGGCGACGATATGGAGACGGTAATGTCACGGAATTCATGTGCATGGTTTTGAGAAGTTCGACCTTCATGAATCTTGATTTCGTGCTCAACTCCAAGACTATCCGAAGCCTGGATCGACGTGCGAAGTGCTTCATCAGGATGTTCAGACTCAACACCACTCTTGACGTGACTCCATGATGTCGCACGAGTTGTGGAGTCGGATTCTTTCGCCGTGGAAGCATGGCGAGAAGGTTTTGAGACCGCGGAGCTCGAGGTTGCGAGGTGATCATCTTGCTCGTGATCGGAGGAGGCTTCTTTCTCGGCCCAATCGTTTGCTATGGCAGGCTGATCTTCGGAGTGGCCAAAAGAAGGTCTGAGTTGTGACCTGTTGAAGAAAAGGTGTTTGGTCTCCTCTGCTTCGTTCACGGTGAGGTCGGGAATATCATCGAAAGGATCATTTTCACTCTGCGAAAGAACACTCGGCTCTTCCACTGCTGGCTGGACTTTCCTGGCACTCTTGTTCTTGACCCATATATTCTTCTCTTTGTCGAAGGTCATTCCAGCAATTTGCTCAGGGATCAGATGGGCGACCGCATCTGGAGCAAGGGTTGCAACATTCTCCGAAGCTGATTTGCGAGAGGCAGTTGTCCTACCCAGAGACGAATCCATAGAAGTACGCGAGCTGTGGGTGTGTTGATTTGTTCCATTCGTCCCAATAGAACCATGCCCATCGCGAGTACGATTTGAATTTGAGCGTGACCTTGGTGGGGACTGAAGATGAGGAGACCGATCGATGATATGTAGTCCCGGCGCAGAGCTCTCGAGTGTCTCGATGCGACCTGCAGTCTGGACAACACTGTGCTCATATCGAGATGATCGGAGTGAAGAACCCATGAAGTCGTCATCATCACGTTCTTGATACTGTTGAAGGTGGTTGAGAACGCCAGGATCAAGCTCTTCTCCTTCACGCGATCTCCACCCGCTCCTTCTGCCTTCTCTGGTAGGCGGTCGCTCAAGGCTGAGTGGTGATGGAGGTCCATCCCAGCTCAGTTCATTCCCCTCCTCAGGAGGCTGTTCTGAATTGTCCTCCATGACGCTGTTGAGCCCGCTGTTCGGCCGACCTTTATTCCTGATGAAGCTCATGATTTTCATAGCTTCATCGAGGAAATCCTGTGTCGTCACTGAGCGTTTGCGTCCCGCATCTTTCATCCCATGTGCCACCTTTTCACTAAAGGCAGCTACTTCACTAGCCACGGCTCTAGCTTGCATCATTTCATATTCTGCGGTGGTTGGTACGGCCAAGTGCTCCTTGATGGCCTCAAGCCGCGGAGAACTTGAAGCAAACTCTGCTGCGACGTCTAAAAGCTCCTCTTCCATATCTTGTCTCGCTCGTTGACTTGGTGTTGGATTCCGAGGCCGAAGTATATGTCGACGAGAGAGTATGTCTGGATTAGCAGTATTACTGGTGCTCTCATAACGGGCATCTTTACGCTTTCCAATGGCTGACTGAAAACGTTGATGGGTTTCTTGGATAGACACACTGGACATATCATTTGCCCGCTCTTCGGCCGTCTCCTGGACCTCAGCTTGAACCAGCGTCCGCCGCCGTTTTGGAGTAGGATTCTTGAAAGGAGAAGTCGGTGGTCGCTTTCCGTCAGAAACATGTGACACGCTGATGTTTGATAGCCCAGATTGATCTTGGATCGCTTCCAGGACATGTTTGTTGCTTCGCATACTTCGCTTGTTTACAGATATCGTCGACAAGGTGCTTTTCGCCGATACTCTTGACAGTTTCCGCTTTCCTCGGAAAGTGTCAACTATATCAGGTGGAGGCGATTCCACTCTGAAACGGAAGGGCTGTTGTGAACCCGGTGGAAGGACATCTGGCGACGGAGAGCGGCTTGGGAGGCTCTGCAAGCTCCTGCTGAATTCACTTTGGTCCTGGGAATCGGTGTAAAACTCATCTTCTGGGAAGTCATGGTGGTCCAGCTCACCCTGACCGAAGTAGCCTTCAATGGAGGGATGCCGTGATGACAATTCGTGCTGCGTGACTGACTGAAAACTCTTTTCCTCCAAGGAGGGAAGTCGTGATTGCGTGTTTCTGCGCGATGGAAATTGGCTACTAGGATTCGAGGGAGGCTGAATTTGAATATGGATACTATCCTCCAATTGACTCAGCCTTCGCTGTAATCTATTGGATGTGAACGTGTCATGATTTCCAAAGAGCTTCAACGGGCTGGCGGAATTGTTTTTACCAGGGCTCAGCAATTGCTCGCCTCGTAACTGTTTCGGCGTTTGAGGAACTTCAGGTGGAGTTGGCACTGGAGGGGGTACGACAAGATTGTCCATTCCCGATCGATCGAGCGCTGAGGTCCGATTCTCGGAGCGCTCTACAGTGGATGCAGACATTGGACGCCGCAGAGGCGAAGGAGAAAGAGGTCGCCGCCGGAAAGAGCCTTCGTCAGAGTACCCACCTCTCTTGATGCTCACAAACTCTCCCACATCTGCAACATCTGGGGTACCGACAGGAAGGTCTTCCGGGAGGTTTTCAGACTCTAGCCGAGCTAATGAGGATTCATCCACCTGGGAGGATTCCACATGTCTCGTCGTGTCGTTCGATTGTTGCGATGCCCGACTTTCTGCCAGGTCTCTCAAATGCTCCTTCAGCTGTGATTTCGATAGATCCAGGGCAGCATAACCCACCTGTCCGTCTGAGGTGTTGTGCTTGGATATGAAAACGGGACTGAAATCAGAGCCTTCGGACTGAAAGCTGGCGCCTTGGGAGGCGTTTCTCGATCCTGGATGTAGTCGAACAGAACCGAACGAAGATGGGCGGCTTGCTAGACTCGACGCACCTTGCGAGGTCCTGGAATTTTTTCTAAATGATGGCAGGTGTCCCATAGCACTGTGTTCTCGGCTTTCGTCTTCTCGCTCTTGCCTTGAACAACTCCTCTCTCGAGCAATTTCTTCGTCGCTCTCGTAAACGGCGTAAAGATTGTGTTCGGATTCCGACGAGAATCGAGCTCTACGTGACTGTGTATTGTCTTGATTCCATGTTGGAGGACTCGAGGGCATGGCATCCAGGGACTTCAGGAAAGAGAGACCGCGGCTTCTTTCCTTTTCTGGTGGTTGCGCAGGAGCTGCTGGCGGTGGTTTGAAAATGCTTTGGATGCCCATGTCGCTGAATAAATCTTTCTGTTCGCCATATGCCATGTCACCGCCTAGTAATCTCCTCTTCCATTCTGGCGTGTTTCGCGACTTTGGAGGCGATGCGCTCAGCGATTTTCGCGCAGCCGTTCCATGCTGAATTACTGATTGACTCGACTCTGCAGACAACGATCGGCGAGCCAACCCGCGTCTAGCTGAGCTCTCTGTGCCTTCTCTCCGTTCCATCGTTCCTCGATTTCCTGAACGCTCTGTGAGAATACTCCTGCGCCTTGTGCTGCCGTCTGGTCTGGGTATGCTGGAATGTGGTTGCGACTTGTTGTTCAGAACGGCGTCTTCGTAGTCGGAGGGAGGTTGCGATGGCCATTCTTCAGAGAGGTCGTCGAGCCAGTCCATCTTACGGTATATGTCTGAAGTGGATCTTGTGTTGTGGTTATCGATTGATCTCCGCGGGTATCGGATCGGTAGGAATCCCAATGTTTACAAACATGGGCGAACGCGTGAGGAGATGGGCAGGCGATTCAATGGTACCGCCCTTTGCTGTAGTAACTGGAGCTCTGAATCAATGGCATACTCATAGCAATGGAGAGAGACGCGTCACGGGGGCCGAAGAAGTGGTGGTGTATTGATTGGGTGTTTATGAGTGGGCGGTGGGCGGTCCATAGAATACCACAAGAGCACAGTCCAGCTATCAACTCGTCCAGCGGAAAGTGAGACCCTGGCAACGACTCGGACCTGTACAACAGACTGAAAGACGAGACGAAAGAGGAAACACCTACAGCGAAGGGCGCTGCCGAATCAACACGTCAAGTCTCTCTTTCAACCGAGAAAGGCTGTCAATCGGAATTGCTGCCGTCAAAAGCCATCTTCATCAGCGCCACAAAATCTTAGCTCCACCATAAGGCTATCGGGAGGACGGTGAATCTCTGTATCTTCGCGTACGCTGATCTACTGTCGAAAGCCCCGCCCAATCCGGATGGGAACACGAAGGGGACAATCGGGATAACTCATGACAACCCATCGCAATGGTACCATCCCACTGGCCTGTCCTCGGCAACATCAGATACGAATCTCCTCCCCCATGTCGTAGCCATGGCCCCAATGAAGACGACGGCCTGGAGCCCGAGCAAAGAGCTGCCAAGAGAAGGAGGATAGAGCAGAATGCGACTGACTACCTGAGGGGCAAGGACTTGTACATCTCAAGCGCCGTGCTGAAGGGAACATTCGCTTCGAATTCCGTCAACCCATGGAAGAGAAAGTCGAGAGAGATCGACGTCCAAAATTCAGACGAATACGGGGAGCACCTGGAGGATGACCGTGGCAGGAGGCGACTTCTGAGTTTCGAAGGCGACTTTGAGGAAGGTCATGTCCCCCAAAAGCTGAAGAGGAGGACTGTGAATGGACACGGATTGGAGAGATCCGTACTGGAGACCGAGGACAACACTAGGCTGGAAAGACCGACCTCGAGAGCAAGTGCTGGTTATTGTGCAGAGTGGCTACAACGTCAAAACACACGCAATCAAACGCCAACCATAGACTCGGACGAGGAATACGACAGGCCGCGCCGGAGAACATCCATCACCACGGCAAAGTCTCCTACACAACGTGCCTTGAGCCGTAAATTGGCACGCAACAACAGTCCATTGAAAGCAAGGCATGCTATGTCGCCACGAAAGGAACGATCCTCTCCAAATCGCCCTCAGTCGCCGTCCATCGAACTTCACAGATATCGAGTCACAACAGTCCAGCAGGACTACTCTGCTGTCAGTCGCTTGCCAGAATCCATGGAAGTTACAGCTGGGAGCAGTGCCCTTCACCATCTTGAATCTCCCGAGGACAGAACTACCACAACGAATCAACTTGAGCGGCATCGAGTCCTTATGCCTCTTTCATTTCACACAGGATTCACTGCCATAAATTCACCGACCAAGGATGATGCAACTATGATACCAGATAGTGCGCGAGGAGAGGCCGAATATCAATTGCCAGCGAGAAATTTCCACAAAAGCCGTCACGAGGTCCTACGCAGTGCTGAGAAAATCGCAAAGCGACCGGTCTCCCTTGGTGCCAAAGGCCCGCTAGCAGCTATCAATAATTCCAGACATCCTTACATCGCCTCGCCTGCGGTTGCGAACGGCTCACCTGGCTTTCCATACCGCCGCATCTCTGACGGCAACAAAGTTTCAGTCTCTGTACCTGTCTCCAAACAGATCATGATCAAAACCATCAGCCATGGCAAAGTACAAGAAAACCGAGCCAAGCCGAGCAGACTCGACTTCAGTGCGATTGAAAATAACAGACTCGAGCAGGACAGCTTTCAGCATGGTGGCACGGAGAGTAGCATCGTAGAAAAAGGCCACGGCGCCGGACGCAGCGATGTACAGAATGGAGCCACAAAAGGTAGGGCCCGGGAGAACAGAACAGAGCAAAGCCCTATAGCCATCATGGAACCCGACTCCGTAATTGGTAATGGTGATCCTGCTTACGAGGACTTGATAGAAGACGTAGAGCTCAACGATGCTACTCCTGATGCTCCCCTGGAAAGACCTGTAGGCATTATACCTTCCAGATCTGGGCCAAAAAACACTGCCATTAAAGAAGTCCGGATTGTTGAGCCAAGTGCTGAAGATATCAACCTCAATGGCAATATGGCGAATTGGCGGTGCCCTGTGACTAGTTGTCCAAGGGTATTCAACACACGTGGTGGCCTTGCATCACATATCACCAGAGGTCACAAGCTGCAAGTTGCCAAGGATAAGCCAAAAGGTGCAAGCAAGAGGGTCAAACCAGCCGGTCCTGGCTCCAAACGTCGCAAAGGACAAGAAGACGTAGATGTGTCGGGATCAATTTACGATCCAATGCTAAAGAATGCCCCAAAGGAAAAACAAGCTACGCATCACTTTCCTGCTCCTCAATTGCAAGAGCCATCTTTGGCTCCTCAGTCGCCAGAACCTTCTTCCCCTCCTCGACAACCAGATCCTGCTCCAGCTGCGCGATTGCCAGAACCCTATCCAGCTCCTCAGCTGTCTTACCTTGCTCCAGCTTCTGTGTTGTCACCACCCTCTCCTGCGCCCCAGCTACCAGAACTCAATTTCGAACTGCCAGATGCCGCCAATGGTGACGAGACCATGCCTTCGCCAGAAGTTGTCTCCGTTGCATCTCCAAAAGGAAATATTGAAATTGAAATGGGTTTTCAAGACGCCAACACCGACGAAGAATTTCGCACAGACCACGGTAGAATTGAACCCCATGTTGTCATGGATGAAGAGACCATTGTCGATCCCTCGCCGCCACCTGTCCAACATGTGGAGGGCAGTAGAGAAAAGTCTAATAATAATAGGTTCGTGAACTGAATAGGCGCTGTTGAAACCAGCTAATGTGCCCTGCAGTGTTCTTGCCAAATGCGAAACTAACACAGTCGTGAGCGGCACAACGATTCCAGATCATCAAGATTCAGGAGCTTACTCTACCTTCACTTTCAATCCTGAACAATCGACACAGGCAGCTCTACTCCAAGCCCAACTTGCGTTTCAGGAGACGCAAGCCAATGACCAAGACTCTGACGCTGACGAGCTCGACGCCACCACCCCTCTCCGCGAGAAAAACTCATATGAGGCCGTGTCCAAATCTGCGTACCCACTTGGAGCAGTAACACCATTCCGTGAGGTCAACAGTCGCTTTTCTGCTCCTGCTGCGCCGACTCCTGTCTTTCCCGTGCTTTCAGCTGCAACCCAAGATCTTGAAGCCGCTGCCGCTGGCGTCATGTTCAGTACCGTCAAGAAACCGCGAACTAAGAAGAGGATCAGTTTCGAGAACTGGCCAACAACCAAGCCTTCCAAGGACTTAATAGCGAAGGCGCCCACGAAAGGTGTCGAGTGGAGTCCACTTGCAAATGAGACCCCTGTGCTACAAAACTCTTACGTTGCGTCTCCCTTTGCAACGAATGGAGCTGATGAAAGTGAGATCGGCAGGAATGAGAGTCTTCCTGTAGAACGTGAACATGAGGAGATCACAGTGTTGGAAGCGGCGTCCTCTACCTTGCTTATGAAAACACCAAAGACAAACTCGTTTGCTGCTGCGACCCCAGGTTTTTTTTTGGAAGCCTTCTCAACGCGTACAGATTCTTTTTCTCCCAGACCGATGGAGATGTCGTCGGCTTTTTCTTCTGGAAGGAGGGGCAGCCAGAGTCCAAGCGGGCCTTCTGATCTACCGGTACCAAGCTTTCAAGAGGGACAGGGAATGTTGGCTGAGTTGAACAGTCAGGATATCGACGCTATTCTAGACGATACTAATCATCTGTTAGGAAGTTGGGATCCTGAGCAGGGCGAGAAAAGCTACATAGTTGCTGCTTCTGTTCCTGCTAATTGAGAACATCTTAGCGATAACTCTTGGTTTGGCAATTTCAAACGTTTTGGGTACATGGCAATCTGATGATACCCCTGGGATGGTTTCGCTCGTTGTTGCATTGTAGCTTTACCTCATGAACTTCCATGTCATTGCAATTGTATCTATCATTAGTGGAACTTTGACAGTGGAGAACACGGTTCGAGTTGATGCGACGTGTCATTGATGCGATGGTGATGGGTGTCATGAGGGTATTACACTTTGTCGTTCATTTTGATCTAGGTGTTTGCTTGACACAGTTCTCTTACTGCTAGCAAGTAGGCACGGCGGTAGCATTCCCTCTCAACGCCAACACGAATACGAGGAGAGCCCACGGTCCCGACAATTCAAAGCGAACCTCTCGATCATTTTGATTCCACGGTTTCCACCGTGGGGGTGCCGTCAGACGGGCGGCGGCTGATCGTCGTCCTATTCGAAATCCACGGAAGAGCTTCGTCTCTCTTGCAAAGCAAGGCAGAAGATGCTGGATTGTCCAAGAATGTTCTGAGATCTTGGCGATAGTTTACACAGTATGGTTGCGCCATAACCCTTTCACAGTCTGATTCAGTCCCTCCGTCACGAAAAAGATTAGGTTTTCCGATTATTGGAAGCCCGGGATGCTTGCGGTAAGACTTGCTCTTCTCTGATAGCGTGGGCTATGCTTTTTCAAGAATTTGGCTTTTCTTTCGAAGTTGCGTGCCAACGGAATGAACAGGTTTCGTGTACAGCATATACGGACCTATGTTATCCACAATATGGGCAACGACGAAGGTGTGATCCACCTGGGGAAACATTGTAGTACACAGCATACTAGTAGCGAGAAAAATGGCCAGTGAAGAAAGGCTTGCCACCGTTTAGGACAAAGAGGCGATGATGAAATTTCACGAGTGAGACTCAGATGGGTCTTGCAAGAGAAAAGATATGGACTCGATGCGCAATAATACTAGCATGCTGGGAACATCTTGATTGTCGACGACCGGAGTGCTCTTATAGTCTGGTACCTGCATGGCGGCTCTGCGTGCTGGAAGCATTGCAATCTGGGCAGAATCTCTGAGGACTCGTACTGTGGAGACGATTAAGATGACGGAGTATTGCTCTGAGGATACTAGATACTCTCCCTTCCACGATGCTACGAAGTTTGGTGTTCGTTAATCCATGCGTCGGAGGGTCTTGTGCTCACCAGGAACCTTGTAGGAGGTACCACAGTACCAGAGTTCAGGGTCTCGACCGCCCAGCAACTCCTTGTAATCAACCTTTATACACTGTGAAGCGCCAATAATGTCGAGCAACGCCTTGAACGGGGAGCACCTCATAACAGTGTCTAGTCCCTATTATATCCACTCTATCGAAGCAAGAGTTGATGGCTTGAGCGGCTCGACACTTTGCTGTCGTCCGGGTACACAGTAAGTCCTCTTTAGGGCACACCTTGCTTACCGTCACTTTGTTAGAGTTCGCGATGTTTCGAAACCAGTATCTTCCCTGCATCCCGCAAATCAACCAATCAACAGACCCGCTGTTTATATAAAACCACTCGGGCCCTTCAACTTCACTGCTTACGGCCCGGAGCCCCATCTCTGCCATTGTAATACCAATTTCGCCGCTGGATAAAACAAACAATGAGTAATTATTGGGAAAGATGTGCAGGCTAATGACCGGCACATCTTTCCCAATAGAGACCTCTCCGTTGAATTGCTGATTGCATTGGGGCCTCCGAAGCTATATCACCCCCAGCTCCCTGGCAGAAGAACAGACGACTCGCCGGGACAATCTAGTCGAAACCTTCATTCTGCTCAAGCACAATTTGACAGGCGCATGGTACGGAGCACGTCTTTTGCAATCGTGGCGAGTCAATGAAAGCCAAAGAAAATGAAATAGGTCGCGTCCATCACTCTGCACGTCAGCGTAGACCTTTCCGTCTGGTCCATCTACTCTGTCATTCCTTTCTGACTCGACCTTCACACTTTTTACGAGCCTACCAAACATGAAGTTCTCGTCTTGTGTGCTGCTGCCGTTGGTGGCTTCGGCTGCTGTCGTTCGTCCTAGATATGAGAAAGATAAACCACGCACTCTTCGTAAGCCTTGGTAATGGATCAGGTATGAATTAATTGACGCTGATAACTCTTGAACAGTATCGAGACAAACCGTTGCGCCGGAAGGACCAAAGGACCCAACAGCAGGACAATGGTCGGATACTGTTTCATACGTGGGTGGATTGGTGAACGATGCTTATAAGCTTTGGGGCAAAGCGAGCGACACGTACGATACCATTACCAAGGAGGTACCGGAAAAGCTCCCGGGATACCTGAAAGGTGCTATTCTCAACATCACATGGTACATGCAATGGAGTGCAAACCCAGTCAAATACGAATACGTCAAACCGGAAATTGACCCGACAGCAAAGAAGACGGTGATGAGATACGGGCCCTTCACACTCATGGGGCAAAAATACAACAGGACGAAGCTGCCCTTCGTTATGGACGCGAAGGCGGACGTGATTCTACGCACTCTCAAGGGGTTACCGGACAACGCGGCTATACTATCGGGTCGACTGGATACGGTGTTTGAAGATGGATCCAAGGCAGATGTTTCCAAGGGAGTCTACATCCATCATCTGCTCGTTGCTGATGTTGGAAAAACCACTGCCCCATTCGCCTTTTGCCCCAACGGACACAATCAGAAAGACGTGATAGCGTGGGGTGCCTCTCACATTGTGGAATCCATCGGAGCTGGTCTCATCCAGAGCGGAAATGATCAGGTCGGCACACCAAATATATACGCTGCGTCGCGCGGAAATATCAAGTCCGCCTTCTTGACAGGATGGGACGACAGTTTTGCACTCGAGGCCGAAATCGTCAATTACAATATGGATAACATCACGGTTTACTTCACGATGGAGACAGAGTTTTTACCCGATAAGCCAGCTGGTTATCTCGATGCATCGACTGTTATTTTCAGTGCCACGGGTTGTGCGAAGCCGGCTTACTATCCACCACCGAATACCAAACAGTACAATCTCACTAGTGAAGGCTTCAAAATGACCAGTGATGGGTGGGTCATCAATTCAAAGGGTCATTTGTAAGTTTCCTCTTTCTCTCTCTCTCCTTCATCAAACATCAAAATGGAATCTAACCAATTGGCCCAACCAGACATGACGGTGGTTCAGCCATAGAAATGACACTCAACGACCAGACGGTCTGTCGCTCAATACCAAAATATGGCGGCGTACCAGGCGGTGTCAAAGACCCCACTGGAAAGGAATGGCAAACCATCACATCAATGTCAACTTGTGACGACCCCTTCCCCTTCAAAAAGGATGATATCATCAAACTCGTCTCCATCTATGACACTGACGCACATCCATTGTAAGTCACACCCCAACATCATCATCATCATCCTCTTCAACCCATTCGAACCCACCCTCTTGTCGAATCATCGTCGTTCGTCGCCATACTGACTTACCCTCGTACAGACGTCCATCATCAGCAGACGGATCAAAAGGCCACGGCCACACAGGACGACGAAAAAGAGACGGCGGTCCCCACGACGGAATGGGAATGCAAGGAATGGACGAAATGGGTATCTTCACAACCAACATCGCCATCAACAATCCGGCCGCGAATTTAATCCAGGGACCGGCTGATAAGAAACCGAATCCGCTTCCTTCATCTGCTGCTTCTAAAATGCCGCCTGCTTCTGGCTCTGTGGCTTCGTCGGCGGGGGGAATGCCTGGGATGCCTGGTATGTCGCCGCCGACGACGACGACAAAGGCGACGAAGAGGTTGAGTAAGAGGTATGGACTTGTTGAGAGGCCGGCGGAAATCTGGCCTGTCGTTTCGCCTAGTCCTATTTAGGGACACCTCCTGCGATAAGGAGGAATGGGGCAGGGGAGGTAATCTCTTCCGTTGACGTCTGTCTGCTCTACTGTACTTTTAGCCCTTTCTTCCTTCTTCTTCTTTATTTAGACGTTTGGGTATGGGTCTAGAAATATAATTTTGGTCATTATGTTTTGTCGAGACTAGTGTCTGGGTGAGGTGGGGTGAAATGAAATGAGGTGATCCCCTGGATCTGATGGTGATCTTTCAACGACGGGTGTGGTGAACTATTTATGCATGGAACCGGATCATCGCGTTTCTTGGATGTGGAGGTGGGTGGGCATGAAACGTGGGAGATCCGTTTCGGATGTGCCGACCCATTCCTAGCTCATCGGGTCACAGGTCAAGTATACATACCGAACGAACCAGTGCCTCATTCACATGTGATGGAAGTAGACTTGAAGGAATCAAGATGCTATGTACATACGGTAACCAGGTGGGTTTGCAGACCTGGTCTCTGGATAGCGGCTACACAGTACAAAATGCAGTCATAATCTACACAGTAAACCTCACTAAGGAGACGATCAACATCACTCTCGCAAGATCTACACAGCAAACAAGCAATCTTCACATGGTGTATCCACAAGTATAACTATACCCATGCAACAACCATAGCTCAAGGCAGTCCCTTGCCAGAATTGACCGCATCAGCGACCTGACTAGTCCCCGGCCGATTCTCTATGAAATACCCTGCCATTAGCAAAATCATCCCAGCCTCATCAAGATCAGGATCAAGGAGGAGAAGGCGACTCACCAGCATATCTCTCATAACTGTCCAGATAAAGCTCATCCGTACTGGTCGTCGCCCTCACAAACTCGTTATCCTCGATCGCCTTCACCCACGTGCCAAACCTACTCCCTGGTTCCGGGTCGGGCCATCCTCGATAAGGTTTCAAGACCTTGCTCAACCGTATCACCCAGGGCGCGAACTGTACGTCAACGAATCCGAGGGAGGAACCTAGAAAGAAGGGACCTTCCTTGTCGGCTGCTTCGACGAGTTTGTTGATCTGAGCTTTGAAGTCTTGGGCCTTTTCGATTTGGAGATCGGGTGTTTGGGCTTGGATGTAGTGGTAAAACGCTGGTATGACATGGCGGTTGATCTTCACCTTATGGTTAGAAAGAAGGCAGTTGGTTGAGCGCAGATACATACGTGATCAGTCCATAGTCTGCAATGAGCTTTCTGTCTAGGATCGGCTGGAAACAGAGACTGACCCATACTCAAATCTTCCAGCTGTAGACAACCAGATTAGAATTATCCTCACGCACATGGTTCGTCACTTGAAGGCTTACATATTCCATCAAAACAGTGCTTTCACCACAACACCAGTCCTCGTGCTGTAGCGTGGGAATCAGGCCTCTCGGATTCAATTTCAAATACCAATCAGGCTTTTTATACGGATCAAGCTCGATGTACTGATAACTCAATTTCTTCGCTTCGAGGGAGATCCACACTCTCTGTACAAAGGGGCTGTTGAGAAGAAATAAGTGATCAGCTAATGGTAAATGGGGTGAAAGATCATGCTCACCAAAAGCAACCTCCATAGAGTTTGAGACTGTGCTCCTTGGAGTGTTTCTTCACTGTGGCCAGTGCAGCACCAGTGGCCTTGGTATGGTAGGACTTTTTCTCCTTAGATTTAGTTGCGTTAGTGTCGGACATGTTGCTGGCGTTGCTCGAAGAATGTGCTCGTTGAGTTAAAGCATTGCAGAGGAAGTGTGGAAGTAAACACGGGCGGCCAAAGTGGGAATAGAGCTCTTCGACGATGTATGACGAAATGCGCCCCGCAGTGATCTTCCTTTCAGCACCATCCATCAACCTTGACCACTGCTTCTCTGACAAGGCCCTGAGATCAACCACAACCCCAATGGCGTTGTTCTCTCGAAGTTGATGAGGAACATAATCTGGACCATTGCCGTCCTCTGCTGAGAGGTCTCCGTATATGATAGAGTAGAAAGAAACTTACGAGCCAAATTCGCCAAAACATGCAAGACCAAGACTGAGCAAAAAGAGAAGAGAAACATTGGATGGTACATACCAGTGCAACAGGCGCTTTCCGCTTCGGCGGTTCCTTACTAATCTTCGCCATCCACCTCTCAACACTATTCTTCTTAATCTTATCCGAATCCTCGATCGCATGTTTATGCGATCCACCCCCTTCTTCCTTTCCACTAGGGCCCGTCCCATTCACCCTCTGCAAAGTATAAAACCTCCTCGTAATCTGTCCATACCCAGCCGGACCAGTATCCCAACAGACAGCAGGGCTAGACTCAACCGTAGCCACCAACTGGTCCAATCCGATAGCCTCTCTGCGTGGCTGCTGGCTCAAGTGATTTTGTATCTCATCTCGTGTGGCACCAGGCAGGTACTCCGTTATCTTTATCTTGACATCGCATAGATCTCTTTCCCGGGCTACACGTTTCCGTTTCTTCTTGCTTGGGTCATCGGATTTGGCTGTTCCTGCCGGTCTACCCTTGAGTCTGCAGTCCCAGTAGTGTGATATGAATGGTTTCTTCTTGTATTTTTGGGTGGAGCGGTGCGAATATATATTATCGACGTGTGGGAAGTAGATCTGGAAGCTGGATAGGTGTATCAAGTCAGCGAATGCCAGCAAGAAATACCCGGGCAGCATACTCATCCTCACTGATGACAGTCATGTCGTCTATGTCGAACAGTCTTTGCCTCCATATTTCCAGTTCTGGAGGAGCCGGAACCAGCTTTAGACCTTCTAAATGGGCATCGGGTTTCTCCTCGTACTGCGGCTGTGGGGGTTGTGCATTTGCATTTACTTCGAGTTGCAATTGTGGCTCTAAACTCTCAACCTGGGCGGGAGCGATTGGCTGTTGGTGCTGAAGAGATATACCATGATGTTGGACTGGTATGGAATACTGCTGCTGCTGTTGGTGGTGTTGTACAGGAGGATGCTGAGCATGCTGGTGTTGCTGACTTTGTTGCTGCCGAAGCAGGTGAGGCGGTGAAGGATGAAGTGCTAGCTGTAAGTGACGAGCCTGTGAAGGATGGGCAGCAAAATTGGGAGGTATCTGGGCATGCAATGGCTGCTGTTGTGGTATGTAATGCTGCTGTGAATATTGTACGCCAGGCTGAAGAGGCTGATGCGAATTCAATGCGTGATAAGTTGATCCAGGACCATAATGAGCTGGCAAAGCATGATGTTGTTGGAGCGATTGAGGTGATTGCAGAGGGAGAGCCAACGGCACGAGAGTATTTGGGTATTCGGTGTGGTAGGAAGTGGAAGGGAGAGTTGTTTTATTAGGGTCCATGATTGATTCCCTCGCCGCTATAATGTTTTGCTCTGGCCGCTTTTTGGTTCTCGTTCTCAGCGGTCGAAGTTGTTGTAAAATGGCCAATCGATATCCTATCAGCATTTCATGAGAAGGCAAGGCAATATCTCTTTAAACGAAATTCACAGGTTTGACCAGGAGGAAAGCGGGAAATTGAAGTTTCACATCTTTCATTGAAGACGGACTACATACTGCATACAATTATACCCTCTATTGGTTCAAATGGCGAACTTCATATCTCATATTCGGACACAAGACGCATAGAGATATCGTGACAGGGTATCCGTAGAACGCCAGAATAGAAAAGAAGTCGAATCCCATCGTTGAACGAACAGCCCACCCACAAACTCCACGCAGCAACGCAAGAACAGTCGAATATAACTCAAGATATCATTCTTGGTACAGGTGCTCTTTCACTGGCTGGAACCTCTCGTCCTGCCGTATCTCTCAAAATAACGGGCCTTGGACCCTCCTCTCTTCTTCGACTATTTGGAGTCATGGAACCACTTCCAACCCTTCCCATCTCATCTGTCCATTCATCCTCGGAAACCCTTGAACAACGTCTCCATTGCTCTTTCCTCAGAATTTGTGTCCTTTCGTCGTCATCGTCCTCTTCGTTAATCAGCGATCCATCTACACTTTCGTATTCAGGTGGGGTAATCCAGTCGGTAGGAATAAGACAGGGCAGCGAAAGTCCAACACTAGCTGCCCTGTTCAACCATTTCGGTGCCGGTCGGCCCGTGAGTTTTTGACACAAATGTGAAGTGAAGTGGTTGCAATTATTCGTGAGGAGGTTGTAGGATGTACCAGGAAAGGTCTCGGAAGCTTCTTTTATAACGGCATCGATTTCGGCATCGCTGCGGACGGTGAAGCCTTGTAGAATCTCAAGTCGAAACGTGCCACCAGGCGGTTCTAATCTTGGACTGGTACATGTCAGCGGTTTGTTGCAGGAAGCGTTGTACAAGGCACCTGGTACCGTGTGTGATAGACTCCTGTTAGATTTCTTCTGTCGTGACCTCCAAAAGCGTATTCCTTATCGCCAACTACAACTCCCGAGTGAAGCAAAGAGCCCCCAATCGTCCACAAAATTGAGGAAAGCTTGCCAGGCTGTGCTGTTTGTCAGTTATCATCGCTTTGTCGAGCGCAGGTCACTTGGAACTTACAGGCAAAAGATCGTAGACGTTGATTCTGATTTCTGTCTTCTGAGCACTTAGCATGGACCGGTGGCTCCCATTTTTGTTCTGGGACCTTTGTCGCGAATGCGCGCGCGAGGAGTTGAAGTTGGAAGATACAGAAGGTCTTCCAGATGAAGTCGATGATTTGGACGACGGCATTGGCGCTGGCGAGAAGGGGGAAAGGTATGGAGTTGGTTAAGGGCTGCCCAGCAGTTGCTGTGGAGTAGAATAACGTCCAAGAAGCGCGCAATGGTAAAGACAGACTCGGACTAGGTGCGTAACGTGCCAGTGTGGTTTGAGACTCGTTCTCGTTGATCCCGCAGCTCTGGGTCGCGATGCCCGCGCGTGCCGTCGGGTAGTTCTAGACCACCAGCGCCCATCCACTGGCATCCACTGGTATGATACCTGAGGAAAACACTACATGTGTTCTTTGTGTTGTGTATAGATAGAAAGAATCTCCCATCTGCCTCACAAGGTGTCCTACTCATCCACCCTTTACGAATTCCAAAACATCCTCATTCCGTAAGTAATCAAAGGTCAGCACGTTCCTTTCCCCAGCGTTGAAAGTCGAGATCCTGGGACGCGATCATTGTGCACGTTTGGGGAACAGCAGGACATCGAGGTCCATCGAGAGCATGACTGGAGAAGAAAATGATATCTTTGTTGACATGTACACAGGGTAACAAACTGCCTGGACATCCACCAGTACAAGGAAAGACGCCAACGCCAACGCCAAAGCCAGCTTCACTACCGAAACACCATCCTCTCAGAACTCCAAAACGCTACACTTCAAAACTTTGGCAATACAAGAGCTCGTGAGTAGTCTTCACACGTAAAGCGCACATAACTTCATCATACACTGACGTTGCCCATATCCTCCTGTGAGGAAACGCCGTCATCCCATCCTCGTTTGGCAACACCTCGTCCAGCGTCGCCACTTTGCTCCAAGCCCATTCCTTCGCCTTCACCTCGCTCAACCCACTCTGCGTTGTTCACCTCCTTCCATATCTTTTGAAAGTAGAGTCGAAGACTGCGCAAGCCACGCAAGTAACCGTGGTCCACGCCATTTGGAAATTGAGGCGGGCAGGCTGCATGTGATGATGAATCTTCAGCAGTGACACAATTGGCAAAGTCAACAAGTCTGATCTTGACTTCCGCCTTCCTTCTCAGCTCTTCGGCAATCTTGGCGCGTTCATCTTCGTCTCCAGCAAGACATGCTTTTTCAAGCGCAGGAGAGTCGTCACCCGCGCCGCGATCATAAAGAATTAAGAAACTGCTGCTGTAAAATCTGTATCCGGGTAGGTTTCGAATCATGTTCTCTAACAGCGTGATTTTTTCGAGAATCATCGGAATGTGTTTGGTTGCGCTCGAATAGCCAATTCCGTCGAAGAAAAACCTGGTTAATGCATCTTGAAACTCTCTTCCGGCTTTCAAGTCACGTCCAAAATATTTATCTTCGTAAACATAGTCTTGTTGCTTGGAGTTCCAAACCTGCATGCCACATACTCTTACTCCGAGCTCGAGCGATGTAGTTGCTCGGCACTTTTGACGCTGCGAGCGTTGTTTCTTTGCATCTGCTTCAACGCCGTATTGCCGTGTTCCCATCTTCAGATCAAGCACACATGGCTTGGACATACCTGCAGTGAGGTCTTCAAGGAGTAGGAAGAGTTGAACACGTTCGTCTTTCTCAACCTGGGCTTGCCGCGGATTATTAGGGCCTGGAATATGGTCGGACTGCTCGAAAGTGCCTTGCTTGGCTTTGGAGGTTGCAAGGTTGGCAGCAGCACTTGGTTCGGAAAAAGTGGGAAAGGCAGCAGGCTCTCCCTTCTCGACAAGAACAGACAGAGATGTCTTGACTCCAGCAGATTCATGCTCCATCTCGAACACGTCTTCCTCGATATCGCCGCCGTATGCTTGTTCTTCTTCATGATACTCGAGATTGGTTCGCTTGTCGCTATTAAGATCCACTGCCCATCGACGGAGTCCTCCACCTGAGTGACGGCGTCGATGTGCCCGGGGTTGATCACCATTCGCCACAGCGGTATCATTCGCATTTTGAGCAGCTCGGTTGGCAGAATTTGGTAGCTCAGCGCGCATGTCACTGATCGAAGCACTCCGAAGAGACTCTTGTCTTTCAAAATCGCCCTTGAACAACCGCTTCCGCAGTGAATCTGGTGCTTCTGTCAAGGAGGAATGCTTACTAGACAAGCCCGAACTGCCGCGGCGAGTAGCAGGCGCAGATCCTGCAAGAGATGGGAGTTCTTGGATATGAGCACTTGCGGTTAAGCGGTGGCGATGTTCTTTCCTGTGGTGACGATGAATGGGTGGTGCGGAAAACACCTCACGGAGAACTTGTTCCTGAAGTCTGGTGTTCACGGTTGTGGCACCCCAGCTTGCATGGTGTTTCATTTCAGGTCGTGAGGTACTAGACTCACCCTCTTGACCGCTCAAGCTTTGAGCATGTAATTTGTCCCGTCGATGCATTTGTGACAATAGCGAGCCTTTTCGAGCATCGACATTCGGGGTAGCCGGTCGTGACGGCAACCTAAACAGATTTTCAGGAATGATGTGTCGATTGTTCTCCAAAATCACCTGGGGGGTAGGCATTACTTCTTGTGAATGGCTGACAATGCGAGGCTGAGAAGGAGTTGGTTGTGCACTGGTATTCTCTGAGCTACCAGCTCGACTAAGCTCACTGGATTTCGACTTGGTTTTTGAACTTTTAGAAGGGTCAGATTTGGTCTTCCTGCGCTTGGGCTTGCTGTAAGTCACATTCAAAACACCGATGTATCTAAGTAAAAATTAGCACATTATCAATAACCAAATTACAAACGATGCCTTCGAGATACGCATAGCTTCGCTGGTCTCAGCTTTGACACGGTCATGGATGGGCGGGCATCTTACCTCGGCAAGAACCGAAGCAACTCTGGATGCTTTCTCTCCACAACTTCGTAAAACTCGTTCTCTCTGTTATTGAGCTGCTTGCAGACAGCGCGCCTGGAAAAACGATACATTGTGCTGTGACCGCCGACTTGATGTCTATACGGCTTCAGCTCCACAGCGCCGAGTGGCGGCCTTTGTTGAGGCTCTTTGTAGGAGGAGATGTGTCTGGTAGACTGTTTGGGAGTCGTCCCAGTGTCGTCATCACTGCTGGATCCGTAGTACCTTGAGGATTCATCATATGTGTCGTAGTCTGATTCTGAAGGAGGTTCGTCGTGAGACGACGCGTATCCGCCATATTCCTTGGATGGTGGCACTGGAATGGTGGGTAGGTCACCATGGAAGTAGTCGGTTTCGCCCTGTGACTGAAGTGATATCTCTACTTCATTGTCGCGCTTGGCCTTCTCGGCTTGTCGTTCTTCGAGTGTCGGTGCCGGCTTCTCGTCAGACCCTCCTCGATGAGGGTCGGTAGAAAGGTTTTCTAAAGTTTGGGACAAAGAACAATCCCGCAAGCAATCTGGCTCGGTCACGACTTGCCTATGAGGGAAATAGAGAGCCGAGGAAATGTGTTCTTTTTCAGATTCCTCATCGTCGTCCGTTGGTGATACATAGTTACTATGATCACTCTCTTGCCGAAAATATTCCTCTCGCTCATCCCGGGGCGTCCTGATCTTGGGAGATGAATTACCAGACTTGTCTGCCTTCCTAGATGCCAGACTTTTCGCAAGAAATCTCTCTGACTCTGAATCAAGGTCAATATCATGAAGCACCCGCAGATCTTGGATGAGGCGCGACGAGGTGCTTTGAGAACACTCTTGAGAGGCAATAACAGGTGAAGTTCTTGGTCTTAGATCAGGATCAGCAGGCAAATCAGGCAGCTTCTTGAGAGCTACTGAAGGTTGAGGTCCACCGTGTGAAAGGGCTTGATAGACGCTGGGAGCCTGGACAGACGGAGATGCGGGAGGTTCAGAGAGGGATGGCAGACGAGGTGTGACGTCTTTGATCGTGAACTTCGTATCATTGAGTGCCTTCTCTCTCAAAGATGGCAACTGTTGTCCCACTTCATCGACAGGAGCGTTCTCTCCTTCGGCCTTGAGTTTATTTTTCCCGGCCCTCCGTTTCTGTTCCGCAGCAACATCCGTCTCTTTGAACAGCCCGAGATAATGACTCGATTTCCTGGTTCTTCCTGAAGAATTTGGAGGCTCAACTCGCGGCAGCGTGACTTGTATCTTCTTGTCCACATGGGTGTTATCCCCGCTGCTACTTCTCTTCAAAGCTAATGCCGGTTCTCCAAGTGTAGCTTGTCCAACTCTCCATGACCGGTATCGTGCCCTTTCTGCTTCATCGACATCCTGTGCTTCAAATCCGGAACCTCGTTGATGGTCCAAAGAAAATGGTTCAAAGTTCATGTCCCGAACGTGGTTATTGTGCTTGACTTGTGACATCATTGGAGGCGTATTCCGAATACTACTTGGATAGCGTGATTGTAGCAGCTCATGAGGTCCGTTTTGAACACGAATTCTGTTCTTGGAAGATGGTATATCAACACGGGGGCGAGGTGCTACTGATGCGGTGCGTGAAGATTGTCTCCGGGCAGCTGGCATTTGCTCTGTCACCTTTCCACTTTGTGAGTTCTCCAACACTGGCGCGTCGTCTTGCTGGTGATTCCCATTGCTCTTCTTTTCCGGATCAGGTGTGAGTTTGGGAGAAGATGGTGGTGAGGGCGATGTGTTATACGTCGTGGCAAAGATGCTGTCCCTCTCCGACAGCTGAGGGAACCTGACCGTCTTCTTCCAGAGCCCGTCGAGGGTATGAGGAGCGGTCTTCGAGCGGTCCTTGGGCGATAATGGTTTCGGCGTCAGGTCCGTACTGAGGGCAACAGTCGACTCAATGCTCGTGTCAGTACCCTGCTGGTCTGGGGACCTCAACTTGCTGGGAGAAAGTGAGGTATTATTGCTGTTCGGCACCGAGGACATGGAACCTCAGCCGGACACATTGGACACCTGGGTTGCGAGGCGTGGCTGAACGAGTGGTCTGGGTGGTATTCCTCCAAGTTCCGAAGAGTCGAGCGCAGGAACGCACAAGCGCAGCGGACAGAGGACGGTCACGACTCGACTGGCCACTATGGAAGCAGGCACAAGAGACAGCACAAGTGTACGAGTTGTATCAGAGGCTGTGGCCGGGCGCTGGTCGGATTTGCTCCAATTGATTGCGGAAGTGGGTGAAATGGTTGGTTAGAAAGTACGCCGTCATTGGATATGGGAATTGCTTCGGTCCTCTCCACACCCGCTGCGGTACCTCCGTAGTCCGTACCATACGAATACCTCCACCTTACTCGCAGCCTCACGGCCACCTCACGGCCACGGCTTATATAATACTGCGGCTAAGGTATCTTCAATGTGTACAGTACGTGGACCACAGTAGCCTCTGGGAGTGCCACGTTATCCAACAATTCGCCGTCTCCAGCCCAGGCACATGCTGATCACACATCCTTGCTTGTTCCTCGACTAGCAAAATGGGCTTGCTCAAGGCTTCAATTGCTCAAGACTTGCTCAAGGCTTGCTCAAGACTTAGGCTTGCTCAAGACATCAGCTATGTATCAGCCTTCAAGCTGCTTCCATGTTGCTCTCGGCGCCCTCACCAGACGTTCGCCCCGGGTGGAACGCGTCCAAGAACCCGAATCCCTTTCTCTGGGAACTTGGAACGTCTCCCTTGAATGCTCACCGCTGTGCACACATCATACCTCCAATCGATACGCCTCCCTCAACAACGTGCTCTACATCTCTGCAAGGCCTTCCCAATCAGCTAGGTTACTGAGATGCACAATGCTCTCCACCGGCTTACTTCTGCCCTCTTCCGACCCAGAAAGAGAGGAGATCGTTTTCTGATACTGGTACAGCTCATCAAGCCAAGAACTTTGCACCCAACGCCTTGCCATTTCCTTATTTCTCCCACCCGTGGCCCGTTGGAACGCTAGGGGGCTGCTTCAAATCTTGCTTTCCCGGCTATGCTTGCAGGGCTCGTGGGCTCCTTGTATGGCACCGCAGCTTTTTTTCCGCTTTCAGCAGGCCCCTGGTGAGGATATTCATTTTCGCGTGGTTTCTAGTACTACTCGAGGTTGACGATTTGCTGCTGCTTGCTGAACACTAACTCGTCTGGGCAAACTAGTGTCCTCATGCTGTGGAACGCGATCAGAGATATCAAACATATATTCAATATATTGGTCGTGAAGTGCACTAATGAAGGCTTCCCAGAAGAAAAGGCAGAAATCAAAGCAACTCAATTCAATAATCAAATCCACTTGTTGCAGATCCATATTTCGAATGACTCGCCCACCACTTTTTCTCGCGCATCTTGAACGACATCATAAGACGCAAGAAATCGACTGTATTTCCTGGATTCTTTACTGGAACTAGCGTCTCGTGGGATCGCTCTCGATGGCTTCCTCATCCTTGCTCTTCGCGGCTTTCGTTCTTTTGGTGCGACTTCAGGCAGTAATGTTATTAGAGCGACCGCAACTTCGATAGCTAACCAAAGGGTGGAATTGGACAGGCTGCGTCACCAAGCTGATTTGTATAGTTCCTGATCCAGGTGGTTACCTCCTCCATGTCCACCAGCGTCCACGCCATAAGACCGTCAAGGTCAACAATTCCCATTCAACGCAAAGCAATGGGATCTCCAAGTTATCAAAGATGCTCAAGACTGTTTGTTGCGGCACTTACTGGCTGAACGCAATATCAGCTTCGCTGTTTGAAGCCGTCGATCCTCGCTCAGATTCGTAAGCAGAACGAGTGCCAACAGGTCGAAAAACACCACCTCGAATCGATGGTCTACGAACGAGCTATAGAGTAAAACCCATCTGCTGCAGCAGTCAAATTGGTGGAGCTAGCAGTTCCGTCCTAATAGACCAAAGTACTTTCTTTGAAATTCTAGGATTTCACTACTATCTTGGTCACAACCTTCCCTGAAGCCTGACGCAGCTCAGACGTCACTGGGTCTCGACTCAAATTTTTGATCGCTGAATTCACTATTCTAGCAACACGATTTGGAAATACAAGAGCCGTAGAGACTTTTACTTGGCTCGAATTCGGTACAAAGGCCCCAAACGCACTTCATCTTTACCGTATCCTACTAGCTCTATCGGGCCCCCGTAGTGAAAGAAACATGACATAGGCTCCATTCAGTCAGTGTGCAGCACCTAATATATCACAACACTATTCGGCGCAAATTTACAAAATACAAACCATTTCGATCCACAATCTCCCAACTTATCCTTAAAAGTCTCCGTTGCTCTTACCACTATCCCCCAATCCCTAAAAAATGCCGGACCTATATCTACGCTATAGATTATCTAGCTTTTTAATAGCAAGAGGAATAGGTAGCATTCTATCTATCTAAATTATACTTATCTAATACGAAAGATTATTCCCGCTTTAAGATTTAACATATATAGTCTCCTCGTAATAGCTATACTCTTACTAGATCAGATCATTAGTGAATATTATAGTAAAAATGAGGTATCTAGAGAAGAACGGGTATTGATTATTAGTTTACTACGAAGACAAGTATACTCTCTCTCTCTCTTATACTACGCAAGTTTAGTCTCCCTTTTCGCTACCTCAATAATAAAACAAAAGTAGTACTATTAAACTATTATCTCGTTATAGTATATTACTATCGCTATATATCTATTAATCTTATTAACAGTATCGCTATGACTCTAGTTATTGGGAATCTAAAGTGGGGAGGTTCAAAGTCAAAGTAGGAATGTAGAGCCTTTTTTTCCAAAGGGGGGGGGGGGGGGGGGGGAAGGGGAAACGGAAGGTAATATCCAATGAGAAATGTCAAGTATCAAGTGCGAAACTACTATATACATACCAGACTACCTACACTCTCCCAAAGAATACTCACCAAGGAGAATACAACATACAACAAACACCTAAATTCAAAGCCAAGAGAGAAAAGAAAACGGTACGCCGAAAGAGAGAAAAAAAAACCCCATACAACGGATGTGATGTGAAGTGAATGTATTGGACGTTAGCTCGAAGGAGTTGATACAGGTGGTATTGTATATACAAGGAATAACCGGGGATTCCTCTGGGAAGAGAATAGACACTGAGCAGCAATGGTAAAGGAGAGAGGTTGATATCGTATCGATAAACGTGGTAGTGATTGACATCATTTGAATGAAGAAGTCTTCTAGCTACGTTGAAGATGATAAGCAATTAACTTTACCTGTGATTATTGCTTACTTCCAGAACTTCCTCGGCTCGCTGCGTGGTAGAATGAGATTAGCCTCCTCCGACGACGAAGAAAATGAATTATTCATTTTGAGGCAATCTTGCAATCCTCAGACCTACACTTTAGAAGAAAAAAACACAAGAAAGCGTTGAGCAAAAGCATAAGCAGAAGCATAAGCTCTAAATTGGTAGCGATTATGAAAACAATCATAGGGTATCGTGTCAGCAGACCTCCCTCCTTGAGCCACAAAGGGTCATCATAGCAGCAAACTCCATCCATGCTTTCGCTCCATGCGCAATGCAAAAAATATCAAAAACCCAAATGCGATGCAGATTTCCAAGCGCAACCACGCTAAATCTTCAAAACTCCATCTCTTCAAAGCTCAAGCGAAATATCAGACTCTGGGGGTGATGTTTGTTGTTTTCCAAACTGTTGCTTGATATCTGCCGGATCCATGGTATTCACAAATGCGCGTCGTATAAAGGCATACCAAATCTTGTTGGAACGCTTATTGTGCTTCTTCTTCTTCTTCTTCTTTTTCTTTCCCTTCCCGTCAGAATGTACGTCTTCTTCCTCTTCCGCTTGATCGCTAGCATCTTGTTCGGAAGATTCGCTCTCAATGTCAGCGCTCTTTCCGCCTTTCTTTGATCGGGCAATTTTTTTCGCTAGATCCACATAACTTCTCACCGTCAAGTCTTTCAGTCCAAAGACTTTATCGGAGAATGTGTCGTACTCAACTTCATATCTAAACTTCTTCGGATGTGGCTTGCCCTTCTTAACCTTTCCGTGATGGTGGCCTTCCTTCCATCTCTCAGAGCCGACCGGACTTTGGTCATTAACAGAGCTTTTTCCAAGGAAATCGTTGTTGATGTGCGTCAAATTCGCGAAGTACTGCGTGTAGCCTAGCCATGAAAGACTCTGTGGAGAGTATGCCGGCCCAGGAGGAGAAGACTTCGACGGTGGCTGAGGCACCTTGAATTTGTGTTGCTTCTTTTTTTTCCTTTGTGCGTCAGAGGAGGGAGCATTATTGGCCCAAACCAGTTCTGTGTCTTTTAGAGTACTGTATCGTGGGGTGGCGTCTGCCGATTGCAGTCCTGTCACGTCATACTCGAAGACCCTGAGCGTTGGGAAGTAGTTGGGAACCACGCTCGGGGATACAAACGACATGCTGTATCGTTCTGCGTACTTGCCGCCAATCTTGTCCAGTCCATTCTTGTCCTTTTTCTTCTTCGATTTCTCGGAATTCGAAAATGCTGACTGGAAATATTCATACCACGTCTGGGCCGATTCGCTATCCTCGGAGTCTTCAAGCTGACGGGTGGCACCCACGGTTGGAATTTTTGCGAACAGGTCTCGAAGGTCGACAAGGTAGTCACTAGCGCTGGCGATGGAAAGGTCGGTATCACCCTCTCCCTTTTCCATGCCCTCTGCGAGTGCCAGTCCTTTACGAATGTGTTTCTTGACATCCTTGAAGTCCTGTAGCATAAAGTGGTCTATATTCATGTGGCCGTAGATGGAGCCGACAATGACGTCCCTATATTGCTCCATCCAGAGTGCATATTTCTGCCAGCAGGTTTCATCCCAGCTCGCCTTGCTGTCGACGCGTGCAGGGGGCACATGGCCAGTCAAAATAGCCTTCATGCCACGCTCGCGTAAGATCTGCAGCTGAATACGCAGCCACTCGAATTGTTCGAATCCAGGCTCCGACTTGCCCGCGCAGCCGTCGACGGCAGAATTGGAATCGAAAAAGTATAAGGTATTGATGCTAAAGACTGCCAACTCGTTACGAATGGCCTCCACGTAGAACCAGCCGCCACTTTGAAATGCATGTCTCTGCTCTTCTGGGATGAACTGGCGCCATATGTCCAAATATTTCTTGGTCCACCTATTTGGACCTTCTGTAAAGATGTTGTGTGGGAGGATATCGTTGTTGCCAAAGGTTGGGATGATAGGAATGATGAAATCGTTGGTGGGATCGTGATCGTGGTGGTCGTCCTTCTTTCCAAAAACCTCCCTGAATTTGTCCACCACGAGCCGATTCTGTTCCACAACCTGCCGTTCGCTTCGCGGAATCTTGTCGTCATTGTCATGCCTTGCCGAGTCGCCTGTCCAGATGACAAAGTCAATGTCATCTCTTATGTTCTCCTTGATCCATGTGAAAGTGGCGTTGAGGAGAGTTAATGGGGAGTCGCAGTCTGAGGTCTCGGCTCCGTAGTAACCAGCGGGGCCATCTCCTCGATGGCATGCACCGTCTCCAGAAGTGGACGAGTAGGTCTTGTAGTATGGGTCGGGATGGATGTCTGTCGCGTTCGTTATCAGTATGCCTGTTGTTCTCCAGCACGGCGTCTGACATACCAGTGATGTGCAAGAACTTGCCCGTCAATCTGCGGCCTCGGTGGGCGTCGAGACTGGAGATTGCCTGGGTCGTTGACGTAGAAGCGCCGTGCAGCTGCGGTAGGGCTAGACCCAGGTCGGCAGCAAGCACTGGCAGTACGAGTAACGATTGCAGCATCCTCATGTTGTGCGTCTCGTCTGGTCTCGTCTGGAATATGTGCGTTTGGGCAACGTCTGGCACACGCGGCCTGGTACTTCTAATAATGAATCGGAGCCCCCAGCGGGTGCCAGTGGGTCTTGAGGTAGGAAGACATGCGCCAGAGGCGAGGGACTCAAAGCGAAGGCTAGGGTCCAAGGCTGAGGGAGGGTGGGGGGCAGCCAATGATGGCCTGAATCGTCCACACGAGACCTGTCGTTGGATTTTGGTTGTCGGAACTGAATTTGGAGGTTGGGTCAGCAGATGTGACTTATTGGATGCCAACGAGTCGAAAAGAGAGGGCGAATAGATATGATACCTAGCTAGCTGTGGTCATATAATTCACTATAGTAGATATCCCACTGGCATCTCATATGATACTGGTACTGACATTCCTTCATCAGACATGCACATTGGGCAGAAAAAGCAAAAGACATGGATAATCGCATGCATCTCCATCAGCATGTGGTAAGCACCATCAGACACCGTGACGCTCTACTAGAAGAGGCATCAGCAGTCTGCCATTGTGCCAGGCTCCGGCATCAGGTGGCCCTTTCACAAGAGCACCACACAGGGGAGGTGGCCCTTTCACAAGAGCACCACACAGGGGATCCCCCTTATTGTTAAGTATAGGCGGTACTGGTATTCTCGTCGATGCCTCTGCCTTGACCCACACACCGCCTATCAAAAACTCTGCCATAGGTAAGGACCATCATGGTCCGTCTTTGGCCGTCTCGGAGACTGCAGGTGACCGCCACTGGGGTGGAGATACAGCCTGAGGTGACCGCCGCCGGGGTGGGGATACTGCCTGAGGTGACCGCCACTGGGGTGGGGATACTGCCTGAGGTGACCGCCACTGGGGTGGGGATACTGCCTGAGGTGACCGCCAATGGGGATACTGCCTGAGGTGACCGCCACGCGGGATACAGCTGAGGTAAATCGCACAAACTCGGATCAACAATTTTCTTCCTCTGACTCTCAAATATGTACATCGAAGAGAAGCCAAAACTCCACGGTATTCCCATACAGTGCTGGTAGCACAATCGAAAACTGCAACGTTCTAGCAGCGTCCCCCTACTACATCCCCCGCCGGCCACAACTGAACTCAGAAGATGGCCGCTGCTGCAACGGCAGCGACCAAACCCAACATGCTACCGGTCACATCTCGGGGAGCTGCCGCTCCAGTAAAGTAAGCTGGCTTCGCACCCTCTGTCGTCGTGGCAGAAGCAGCACGAGCCCCTCTCGTTCCTGTCCCCCTCTCTGACGGAGGAGCCACCGAGTCTCGACGAAGCATCTCATGATGTCCTGCAGGAAGATGATCCTCCCCAAACTCAACATGCACGCCGGCGGCTTGACATTTCTGCACGAATGACACCTTGGCAGCTAGATTCAAGTCAGCATCATGGACCTCCTGCTGGGACATCACCATTACCTTCCAAAGCCGTCGTTTCGCAGGCAAACTCCAAGCAAGGTTGCAATTGCTTTATCATGCCAGGTTTTAAACAAGAACACGTCAAGTCGTTCGCCTCGCAGCCGGTGGCTTGGACGACCTTCTCCACACATTGCGACTGCCGAGTATTAGTCTCCATAAAATCTTGGATCCGCGATGCGAAAGCGGTATGAGACTCACAGAGCAGCTTCTCTTGTTCAACTGGGTAGCAGAAACGAGCCCGAAAAACAGCGCAATGATGGTTGATGTCTTCATTCTTGCGGTTTGGAAAGATTGCAGGGAGGGGATCGGACTGTAGGCTGCAAGGTGAAATGCGAACTACAAACGACTGGCCACACAGGTTTTACAACGGGAATTCGCTCCAAGAAGAACAAACGAGCAGTCTTTCTGCCCTTTGCTGTGCTACTATGTCGCAGACGTTTTTGTTTCTTGGTTGGTGAGTGCTTGATATGCATTCATCAAGATTCGATATATCAAGTCAGCTCTCCATTGGCTGTCGCAGCTAAAGCACCTCATGCCAGTAACGTGAATCAATTGTTTCCCGGGCGTGAGTGGTGGTTGGTCCGCCAACAGCATAAAACATCGTAGCAGCCGTTTCCAGGGACATCTCATTGGCTTCGCGTTCATTCACGGTATTGGTATATACTGAGGACAGAAGCACATCGCCGCTTGAACGATGAACACAAATTTTTCTACCATATCTGGTTCACGGGTCGCAAATTTCTTTCTTTGGCTATCTGTAAGTTCCCCTCTTTTGTCCACAGATGATGGTTTCAGGTATTCGAGTTTCAGCGATACCGTACTCTCCTTCCGCCTTTGAAGGAAGCCACACAAAAACAGCGAAATTGAAATTAACCTCCAATTCGCCCAATGGTTCAAGTACAGCCCTGGTAAGTATAGAAGCCACGGTCTATTCTAAGCATTCGATGATCCCATAAAATATGGCGAATTCCATGAAAACCATTGGAACTGCCACAAATCGGAATTGAAACAAACCAAACCATGCGGTCCACACCTCAGTTGCGCACTTTATTTTCAACGCGATTGGTCGCGCAAAGAAGACAAACGAGTTGATCTTTTCCCTCAGATTGAATTGGTAGTTCTTATTCACTTCAGCGACATGAATAACAACTGGCAGGGCTCTGTAACACCAGGTCGTCCAGCCTAAAAACGGGCCGATCCATGGGCAGGATAGTAACATCGGCCCATCCTTGTATCATTGTTCATCTGCACAAAATCATGTGCCACTTTTGATATTATGGCGGCCTCACTAAGCGCGCCCTCGCCCTCAACTCCACAACTAACCAGAACAGACAACTCTCCTCCCCTTAACGAAATTCCCACACAGAAAAGAAGTTCGTCTTGGTCAGGTTGGCTTGCATATATGACAAGCTTTGCATCGTGAACCCCAAGACCTGAGCCAGGCTCGTCCCATATTAGTAATCAGTATACTTGAATGAACTTGCGAGTTTCGTCAGTTCATTGTCATTGTATCTCGCATTGTAGACTGACGGAAGAGCTTGTTCTATCCAGCTCTTTTCCCAATGCCAACTGCAGTGATGAGAAATCGAGAGTAATTTCATACATATATCCGGGCCGCTACGTAGTAAGCTATATCCGCTTCGGAGCTTTTTGTAATTACTATAAGGTTGTAGTAGGAGTATACTTAACTATAGTATCCCTTTTTAAGTATGTATTCTCTACTTTTAAAGTTTTATTGTTTTGTACAGGCGAGCTAAGTATGAACTCAATACCCAACTATTATAAAATTATTCCTACGATCTTTTGGGTTATACCGGTCTGAAACATAGGATTCCCCTCTTTAGGATTTGGGGCTCTTAAAGCTTCAATTATAAAGGCTAGTATATAAGTCTTGTGGAAATATATAGATTTATTATAGTACTAAGCGTTAGATTTTATCTTAAGGGTATTACTACCTCTCAACTACTCGTGTAAAGATCTGTCTCGAGGATCTAATTAAAGAAGAAGAAAACTATACGCCTCAAATTCTAGGGACTTCCCTATTAGCAACAAAATATTGTATATTGTTATATACCTGCATGTTTCTTCTTGAAAGAAATAGTATAATATTATAGTAAAAGTTGTACATGATCTCATTTCGATTTCAAAAAAGGGTACATGAAGTAAATTCAACAGTTTCGCTTGCAAGTTTACATACTACGAAAAAGTTCAAACGCTGATAACGAAGATACAATACAGTCATAATTGATCCTTCCAGATCCTCATAGGAGTATTTAGTCCATGAATCCCTTCTTTCCATCACCATCAGCATCCTTCATTGGGTTCAATTTGTCCAACATGGATGGCTTGGCAGCAGTGGTACCAGAGTGAGTTGTGTTCGAAGTTGAGCCAACAACGCCGGAACCAGTTGTTCCAACATGTCCATGAGGAGCAGTTGGACCAGTATGGGAATGGTCGTGACCACCTAATGCCTTACCAATGGCGCGTGGCTCTCCTTCAAATCCATCGTACTTTTCACCGCGGCCACCGAGGACACCACCCTGCTTCTTAAATTCCGACATGGAAACAGCGGGAAGGGCGGATGTGGAGTGGTGTTGAGCAGAGTTGTGGTGCTAATTATAATGTTAACTTTTTTCAAAGTAACGACACAAACTATTAACTTACGACTTCGTGAATTGGGACGGTGGTGTGAACAACGTGTGGCTCAATAGTCTCCTTCTGAACGACTGGCTGAATGGTCTCGTGGACGTGGTGATGAACATGCTCGCCAGCTACCGTTGGTGCAGCACCCTCAGTGCGTCGTTCTGCAGCACGTACATGCTCATCCTTGAACTTGGCGGCTTCAGTCTCCAGTCTGCGGGTTACGTCTTCTTGGTTTCCGTGGTTGATTTCACGGTGCTCCACAGCCTTCAAGTTGTGGTGGTGTTGCTCAGGTAAGATTTCCCGGTCTTGAACAGGTTGCACCGAAGTGTGGTAGTGGTCTTGGTGAACCTCCTTGTCGATTGCTGTTTGGATCTCCTCGTGTCGTTGAGGAATCGTGGTGTTGTGTGTCACACCAGGAGCGACCTTTTCGTGAACGGTAGTATCATGCTTTCCAGACTTGGACATAAAGTCACTGACGGCGGCCTTGGCTTTATCCATGTTGATTTGGAGTAGGTTGAGAGATGAAGATGTGGTGATTTGGGTTGGTAGTTAGATGAGGATGTGATGTGAAAGTATGATAATGGTTGATTGAAGGGATACTGTTTACAGGCTATATACTTTGTAGGCAGCGCTTGAGGGCGCATGTACGTAATGTTTGGAGAGCTTCATTAGTTGATAAAACTGCATCATCGTGCCTTAGCCCTTGGACTGCAGTGGCCGACAGTACAGGGAAGAGCCACAAGAAGCCACAGGCGTGAGTCTTCCAGATGCAGACTATGCCTTAGCACTAGCCCCTCGGATCGACTGGAAGAGGTAGACAATTGGCTGGGACGGCACACGTCAGTCTGTTGCAGCAACCGTGGGAAAAGCATGAATGATGAGGATTACTGGGACCCCTATACCAGCGTTGAGGTGTCTTGCCGCATCATGACAACGAGGATGGTTTTTGATTGGCTTTCCGAGCTGCCCTCTTTCCAATTCCAAGCTCATTCAGCTCCCAGCTCTTTCCAATTCCAAGCTCATTCCACTTCCAAGAAAGGAACGAGATGTCAAGTCGGAGCGAACGAGATGGTCGGTGGTTGAGTGCGATGATGATCCCAGAGGCGATTGTTACTGTACGTGCAGATCCCTATAGTTCTTGGCCTCGCGCCCAGCCAACGGAGCCTTACAGCCCTAGTTTGGTCTAGACTTGGGTAGATGGAGCAACCAGACCAACGTCATTTTCTGTGCAGGCGGGCAAGCCAATGAACGTGGCATATTTGGGAAGCAAAATCGGCGGAAGAGGAGGCGTTAACGTTCTCGAGACGTTTCTCGCTACCCCCTAGCCCTTCTCAGCCACCCATGATGAATCTGGCAACGGCTTTGACATCATGGATCCCTTTGCTTTCGTGCAGCAGCGGAAGAAGCAAGAGGCACGGCAGCTTCGCCCGTGTGAGTTTCTCCTTCCCGAATCCAATCGCCGTGTGTTGATGAGGAAGTAGACTCACTCCTACCTAACAACCCACACGCCTCACTGCAGTATCCCAGACGCCTCCTCAATTCCCTGACTTCAATCGACAATCTCCTATCTCCTGCGCGAACTTGCTCGGCAATTATCGATTGGTTCCTCCGAATCCCTCAGCAAACATGAAAAGACTCCTAAAAAGGCTGCCCCACAGACGCAGGGATGATACCTCTGAGGATCACCACTCATCTCAGCCTAAGCCAACCAAAACCCCATCAACTCGAACAACATCAACCATCTTCTACGACGCAGACGACAACGACAGCACTGAGCCAACAGATTCGGCTAGCAATGGACAACCAACAACTCCTCAGTTAGACGACGCTTCACTCGACAATCGGCTCTCTCAGCAGTCCAAGGACGGCGTACATAACAAACGACTCTCTCAGCAGTCGAAAGATGCTGCACCTCACAACCCGTCGCGAAACTCTACCATGAGCGAACTCAACAAAAGAGGAAGCGGCTTGGTCTCGTATGACCGGCCAGTCGAGACATCGTCTCTACATTCAGATACAAACAAACCCAAAACCGAAGCAAACGATCTTGGCCTTCAACTGGGTCCTCAAGACACAAGCCTGTATGATGACCTAAAATATCTCACACTCGGCGGTGACGCTAGAGAACCGGTTGACCCAAGCCGAAAGGAATATAGTGAAGATGTTGCTGATCGCAACCTTTCGATCAATGAGAAGCGTCGTCTCTCCGGGCACACTGCTGGACGTAGAGGCAGTGTCTTCCATGTACCAGCACAAGTCGACGAGTTTTCCGAGGATGTTGCCAATCGCAACATGGAATCCCCACCACGATCAAGTACGTTCGATACCAAGCCGTATCCGTTGGAAACACAGCAAGAAATGAATCGGAGAATTGCTACCTCACCATTCTTTTCAGATGAGTTTTATGATCCTCGTTTTGAACAGCATAGTGCATTTAGTAACCCCTCGTGGCTTCCCATGGCACCAGGAATAGAGGGCTAACCATGTATATTAGACTCGCGCAAGGCGTCGGAGGCCTCGTCGCCACGGATGAGCAAAATTCCCCTGGGTCACCAAGTTGATGCAGATTCTGGTTACCTAGGTCAATTTGAGTCGTCTGGCTCTTCGTCTGAAGACAGAGCTGATCCGACCGCAACAAGAACTCCCCAAAACGTCCAGCAAATTAAACAGGCGTCTCAAGGCAAGCCTTTAATTGGCGCTCCGAAGACTGATTTCAAAGACCTCGATTTCAATGACTCGGAAGACGTTGACGTTTACACACGTTACGCACCAGCTGTCACGCACGAGACGGTGATTCCAGAGATCCGCCACGTCGAGGAGAAAGTTGTGACGCGCGAGATCCACAACTATGATATATTTCATAGGATTCTGCCAATCAAAGAGATCGAAGTTCTTCCTGCGAGGCATTTTGTTCGCGATCCAACCACTGGAGATCTCACCGAAATTCCTGCTCCCACACCCGCAAGAGAACAAGGCCATCAACAATGGCAGCTCGTAGCAACCGAATCTGACTCTGGTTGGCAGCCAGCAGCTCCAAGAACGTTTACAGCGCGAACGTTTGGAAAGGATGAGGGATTGTTCAAGGAATCTGTAGGCGAGGACGGCATTCCACGAACAGAGACAACCTGGGTACATGCACCGACTATTCAAGACGGTGCTTATAAAACAGGCCAGACAGAAGCATTGTTCATGGAAAAGTTGAATGATTCAACATCAAAGGGGAAGACGGACGGTGTTTCGGGAGGATGGTCAGACGGTGTCCACGAACGTGAAGGCCAATATCGTAATGGGTATTGCGACGGTCCGGAAATGGAGAAATTGGTGCAAAGACCCAAGGAGATAGCGTAGGGCATTGAGGTTATGGAAAAGTTTATGGTGTATTCTCTAGGATGCATTAATGTTTTTGAATAATCGGGTAAAAACATGATGCATGAGCATGGCGTGGGGGGGCTTTCCTTTTTATTCATTGCTCAGACATCTCAGTGTACAGTAGCATCAAATTGGCGTGTTCTACGTGTACGAGGCTTGATTCTCTCGATTGTACCCCGCCATCTGAAAATGAGAGGCGTCCTGGAAGCATCTTGGACCCCCCTTCCAATCAGGGTTACAGATTTGAGACGTTATGCCAACGCTCCAAACCACAAAGCCACCCATCAAGCGTCGATTTTGGAGATGACTGTCGAATTTTGAAGCGGCTTTCGTGATGCTAACAAGGCCAGCTTGGGGGTTTCGAGTGCAGTTGTGTGATGTGCAGGCTCCCAGAATTCGATCACAGCTCGACCAAAGAGTTCCGCAAGGTCCATATTGACTATGACTTATAAGAGTAGTTCTTGCGTGCTGGGTGGGGCGGTATATTTTGGTTCGGTCGGAACTAGATTCAGACGTGGGAGCAAAGAGCAGGCTTTCGACGTGTTTGGCCATCCCGTCCCTCATCCTGCATGTTCGGTGTCCAAGTGTTCGTTGATGTCATTCTCGGCGATTTTAACGTCGCAAATTGGGCAAGAGACGAGCTGCCGCTTGACAAGCTGGGCGGCCTCATGATCCTCACTGGTACACTGCCGTTTGCTGCCTGCCAACTTTCCACCATCTGTTGCGTGAGGCTTGTCTATGGATTCTGGGGCTTCTCGAGAACCTGCGGCTTTCTCATTTTTGACAGTCGTCTTCACCCAACTGTCAATCTTGTTCTTCTGCCTTCCAGCTCTCTCCTTGACGCTCAATGCCTTGAGTTGCTGCTTTGTGAGACCTGGCTCCGATGTCTTTGTGTATGCTCCTCCACATTCAAATTCGTGCTTCGTGAACCATGGATCACTTGATGAGGGAGCTCGATTCATGCTGCGTTTGACCAGGCCAAAATATGGTGGTTGATTCTGACAAATGCCATCGCACTTCCAGACATGAGTACGATAAGAGTCAACCTCATCGTGAAAGGTATGATAGACGGTGATATCGTAGTGGCCATGACTGTTGATGGCGTCGGCCAGCTGCAAGAAGCCTGTACCATGGCCCGTTCCATCATCGCCCCGAGAGTGCTGCCACCCAGCGGTGAGGAAGAAGTATGCGTGGATTGCTTCGTGTAGCAGTGTGTTTATCGTGTCGGAGCGTGGCCTGTACTTGAGCAGGGCTTCAGAAAGCTTCAATCGGATCCGTCGATATTTGCCCGCATCGTCTTTGACGAGCTCACATATTCCGGCACATAGAGTCAGTCTCGTCGACCAATACACCTCGACGCATGGTAGAAGAAGAGCGCGGAAGTATAGTGTGCTGTACAGGCCGAAAAGCTGATGAATATCCACGATTGGGTGCTTTTCTTCGTCTTTGATGATCGACTGAATCTGGTTGTGAGCGGCTTTCTGCTCGTCTGATAGAGCTGTCAGGGTTGCGATAGCAGCAGTGGCAGCTCCCTCGTCGGTGAGCAGCGCCATGTCGTCGAACAGCCGGTGGAATCAGACATTTGGCATGCCACTTGTCCCTGTACTGTACTGTCGGTATCGGGGTGCGATTGTTGTTTGCGTGGCGGGGTCGGCATATTTGTTTGTACTCGGGGGACTCTGATCGGAACCAAGGAAGACAACCGCTATGTCATGCAACATCACCACCACAGCTTTTCTACAAACCGCACATGATCGCGATTCCTTTCTTCCCCTTGCCGAAGCAATCTTTCTCTCTGGCCCTCGATTGCTTTGTCCCATGAGTGACATACGCCTTCGTCCTGGCCATCAACATACGCGTCAAGGGAGTTGGTCATACACACGGCAACGTCGACTTCTACGACTCATAACGTTCGAGGTGGGATCAGTAGCTTCATTCCCGCTGCCAATAGGCATTCAAATACATCTCGCTCGCTACGTTGACCTGTGCCCAAAGTTGCCACTCTATATTCTATGGACTCGCGAGGTTCGCCTGGTGCTGGTACCTTGCGTGGAGGCAAACGGACTTCGACAAGCTCTTCGACAGCTTCCAACAAGAGCCGTCAAAGCAGTCTTTCCGAAGCTGCACCAGCATCTCCAAAGGTCTTCACATCATTTCCAAATTTCACGCCGCCACCATCAGCCTCGCCCAAGAGGAAGCGCTCCTCAAAAGAGACTTCTAAGCTGGGGAGCAGTACAGAAAATCTGCAAGCTGGAGGTCAAAGTCGGAGACCGTCAGGGGACGAGATTTCAAAGGTGTCCATCACCAAAAAAGCTCCCGGAAAAGATGGATCGTCACAGGGGCAGATATCCACTTCTTCATTCGCAGGTAAGACACTGAAGGGAGCTGCAAACCTGCACAAGTCGATTTTAGCCAGTCTCACCTTTTCATCGGCTGCCCCACAGCTTTCTCAGGATGGTGTGTTTGATGATCCGGATTGGGATGCATCGGATCCATTGGCAGAAGCAACAGATGAGCAGATTCAGAGAGTCATAGATCGAAATGGTGGTGCTATTTCTTTGCTTAGGCAGTACTCGGAGGACTTGGCAGAGACCAATACAAGAGTAGCTCAGGAAAGAAACGGCAAGCTCGAAGTCATCGAGCGAAACCGACGACTACGAGATGAGTCAGATCAGATGAAGCTTCAGCTTGAGGACATGCAGAGAAAGTACAAGAATGTACAGAACCTTTTAAAGCGATTCGTGCGGCCGGACCAACCAGGACAAATTCAAATCGTGGATAGTCCAAATGGGCACTTCGTTCTCGACAGCACTACTGGGGAGATGATTGAGGCAACAAAACCGCTGCGAAAGCCTTTTGACCCTTCCATAGACACATCATCATCCACGACTGCCTCTTCTATCAAGGAATCTCCGTCGAAGTCAGCGCCCCCAGATGCAGCAACTAGCTTGAAGCAGTTAGCATGCCAGAAACGAACATCAAAAGACAGTCGCTCATTGAGAGGGGCTAGCATATCTGTGCGGCCAGATTCGCTTTCAACACGACCGGAATCGTTGGAGTTGACTGCTCCCATGGATGCTGAACAGTTGCCGCCCGCCCTTCGACTAGACAGCCCTTTCAGCAACATCGCCCCCGTGGATCGTTTGGGATTTTACTTCACTGCCAGTCGGGAGACGAGGCAGAATGAGGCGCTGGTGTATAAACCAGGAGACACATCAGAGACCTCCTCTTTGAGCAGCTACGAAATTGATCCTGATGACTTGGACGGCAGAACAATGAGATCGCAGGACGATGCCTCTTCTTTCACAGCCACACTGAATGGATCGACTGACGGAGAGCTGCTTTGTTACGCACCATCGGGACCTGCCCTTCGTTTTGTCTCTGGCCCAGACAATGGTGTGAGGATCTTCGTCGATGTGTCCATGCCCAGCACGCCATCAGAAGGCATCACGGTGACCTCTATCGAGGCTGCACAATCTGCGGCCACTGTGGCTCAGGCATCAGCGTCAGGCACCATGGTGACGCCCACACAAGATTTCCATAGCAGTACCAATGCATTGGGAACACTGCTTGACAAGTTCAATGAGGTCTTCGACAACCAACAAGCGACTCGAATGTCAGAATGGACAGCATTCCATAATCACTTACGAGCAAACATTCCCAAGACATTGAGCAGGGCCTCCAGCGACTACAGCACAGCAAACATTGCAAGACTATGCAGCAAAGGCACAGTCTCGGCCGAAACGTTGAAAAAATTCAACAATTTGATCCTATCTGGTATTCCAGTCGCCGTCCGCCGAGAAGTTTGGTTGGAACGAACTGGAGCCAACGCCCTCTCCGAACCAGGTCTCTACATCTCCCTCGTTTCCAGCGCCTCCATTCCTCCAACAACCCGCAACGAAATAACTGCAGATATAGACCGTACCCTCGGCAACAATATCTTCTTCCGCACTGGCGCTGGCAAAGCGAAACTAGAAGATATCCTTACAGCCTACGCTCAGCACAATCCGACAATCGGCTACTCACAAGGTCTAAACATTATAGCAGCGAATCTGCTTCTAATGCTACCATCTGCCGAAGACGCATTCTGGCTGCTAGTAGCTATCATCGAAAATATCCTTCCATTCGAGTATTACCACCACGACGGTAATATATCAGGACAAAGTCTTGACATAGATGGGAAAGTACTGACCTCCTACGTCGTCGATCATCTCGGCGCAGCACTACACAAACACCTCCGTATTCATGGCGTCGATCTGAGTATGTTCACACCTGGGTGGTTCATCTCGGCATTTGCAGCCTGTCTCTCCGGAGAACCTCTGTACCGGATATGGGATGTGCTTTTTGGATTTTGCGATGGGAGATACATGTTTTGCTTTGCACTTGCTCTGTTAAAAATCAATAGGAGAGGACTTTTGGCATGTGAGAGTGCAGAGGAGCTGATGCTCTATCTAGGCGGGAGGATGACGAATGCGGCTGTTGGGTTGGATATATTGATCAAAGAGGGTGTGAGGATGGGTAGTATTGTCACAACTGAGGACTTGAAGAAAAGAAGGAAGCAATTTGAGGAGCTGCAATGAATGGGGACCAGTCTCGAAAGATAAGAAGAATACATCGAAGCAACAACACCCGACACGTCACCCTGATGTGAATGAAGCCACATGCCAGCAATTGGACTTTGCCTTATTGCCGGACTCAACACCTCACATCTCCTCCGTCTTTGCTATGGTCTCGCTTGAGATCAACAGAAATGGAACCTCAATGGATGACTTGTCTAATGAGTTGCTCAGCATCATAATCTTATTCGTACCTTACGAAGGAGACTGGATGGTGTCGTTGCCCCTTTTATTGATTGCTTTCATGCTCTTTTACTTGTGCTCATAACGGCTTCATGCGAACACTGTATCAAGTCTTTCCCACACTTTCGTCGAGGATAATATCTGGGCTTCTTCTGGGCCTCCTTTGAGAAGAAGTGTCTGGATAGATAAATCCAATGAATATATCTCACTTGCAACTTAGGAACCTGAGGAAGGGAGGAAGGGAGGAAGGAGGGGAAGGAATGACATACATACGACGTTCCTGGTTATGTCTCTGTTCAAATACAACAGTACACAGTTCACGCTGGTTAAACATTGTATCTATTACGACACTTTTGGACGAGACTGCTACTGCTAGTCCAAACCGTGAGATCTCAAGAAACCAAGTCCATTACATGAAGTCACCGAGGGCGCCAGGGTCATGGTTTTGTCTTGGTCTTCGCGGAATGTATGGCTGCTGTCGATACAGAGACACATACTCGTTCAATATGCTTATCAGAGGGCAAGAAATTGATGATAATCCTGCGAGGTAGAGGTCGGGCGAGCGTTGATGAGGCTAGAATGGCGTTGGACAGGACGATCTAGAAGGCATAGATCTATCCACCACAGTACACTGCTGTGTGGAGCAAATAGAAGTATTTGGAAAGCCCAACCGTTGAAATAGTGTCGAAGTTGATGTGTCAGGGATTTTTATAAGTTTTTTTATTATTGTTTGTAAACTTGGTTCTGGGTTGCCCGAAAAAGCAAGTCGTGCAGTGGCGAAGCTACGGCCCCATACCTCTCTACCTAATTATATTCATGCCATTCCAATGCCTAGTGTTACAATCCCACCGAGCACATTGCCATGAAGTCTTGTTTGTTTTCGCCCAGGCAATAGCAGTAAAGGAGTCTCTGCCGTTCCGCTGCCCTGCCTATCTGTGGCTGAACCCCCTCACGGCCGACCACATACAGCCGGATGGCTGAACCCGCAGCTCCTCGAGGTGTTCGCTTCACGGAATCCGAGGCCTCTATATCTATGCCCACTCGTCCCGGAAACAGAACTCAAGAATCCTCTTCGTCATCAGGCTCCGAACCAGGTCAGAAGCAGCACAACAGCGACGACGACGACAATGAGGGACAGTTCCACTTCACCCCGGCCGTGGTCACCACTCCTCTAGACGATGTTCCGGCCATGGTCAGCAGCGGCTCCTATGCTTGGAATGCGCCAGCACAGAATCGCGGAAGAGGTGGAAGTTCGGGGGCCAACAGCATGATGGAACCATCTACAATTGCGAACAGCAATGGCGCATCCAGCTCCTCACGCCCTGCAAGGCCAAATGCTGTCAGGACACCATCCAACGCGTACGCTCCCTCTTCTGCCAGACGGCCTGGTCAGCATTCCATAAACAGCACATCGAGTCGACATCGCAACAATTCAGCAAATCGAAGACGGAATCCAAATGCCGATTATCGTGCACAAGAGAAGGCTTATGTTCAACGCATCCGACAAGATGCGCCCGATCCGGACGATTTCTTTGACGCGGATATGCGGACCCCCAGTCTCGACTTCAGCACCGATTCTGGTTCCGAAGGAGAATCACCCTCTACGACCGATTACATTGACGACCCATACGACCAGGAAATCACCTTGTACTATGGGAATGAGGACATGCAGCCCTCGGTGGAGGAACTGAAGGTGCCCGAAAACAGGGAGAGACTCGAGTGGCATTCTATGCTTGCAAGTGTCTTGACTGGAGACGTCGTAAAGCAAGAGAAGAAAAGGCTGATTGGCGGGAGTGATCAACATGCTGATGACGCGCTGAAAGCTGAGGTATGGATGGGCATTCGAGCCAGATGCTGTGGACGGCTTTTGCAGGCACAAAGGAGGATGGTAGAGGAGGGACGAGCCAAGGCAAAATCCACCATCGAAAGCATCATCACGTTTGAAATCAAGGGAGAGGCGGAAGTTGGACAAAACCCTGCGCAACAAGTCGAGGATGTGGTCAAAAAGATTGAAAAGTGTGAGGCGCTGTATATGACCAGACAGGCCATGGGAGCTGCTCATCCACGAGCTGCTTCTGTTGGCTATACGGAGGCATGCGATGCTGTTATCGCCTGGTACAACACCACACAGCTCATCAATACCGAGCTCCAGATCCTTCGCAATTGGGTTGGCAATGACGAACTTGATTTCTCAAAGCCACGACTGCAGGACGACTCGGACCGTCTGTCTGATGATTCCTCTTTCATCGAAAGAATTCTCAAGGAAGATGGGCTGAAATCTCTCCAAGGAAAAGACAGTCTTCTGGTGAGCTTGAACAAGGTCATCAACAAGGCGAAGATGACTTTGATCGCTAATGCTCAAGCATTCGCTGAGCGACATCTGCCTCCATATATTGAGGAGCTGCAGACCTTGATCAATTTTCCCTCTCGTTTAGTGCAAGAGATCATCCGAGTCCGACTGTCGTACGCAAAGAAGACAAAGAATCCTACCGAACAGGGCCTCATGATGACTGAGCAAATGATTGTTCAGTTTCAGATCCTTCTCAACCTGGCCGTCCGTATTCGCGAGTCATACAACCTCATATCCCAAGCTGAGAAGGGCTGGGATCCTCCCGAGTGCTTGGAAGAGAATTTTGATGATGTTGTCTTGGAAGCTTTGAAATTCTACTTCAAGTTGCTAAACTGGAAGTTGATGGCAAACAAGAACGCTTTCAAGGAGGCGGAAATTCTTGAAATGGAATGGGAGTTCTCCAACAAACTAGGCAGACATCTCGAAGGGGGCGATATCGAGGTCGCGGAGCAGTTCTGGTGAGTTTCGTTGTTCCTTGTTCGGCTCCCGTGTATTAACGACGACAGTTCCCTGACCTCTAAGTCTCTCCTTCGCTTAAGCTCGCAGTTTGAGAAAGAGCTTGCTAGACGACCCGACGAAGTTGCTGGAGCCGAAATGGACAAGCGGTACAAGGCCATACTGGATTCTGTTCGTATCAGGCAGCGAAAGCTGTTCCGTTTCTCGCGCATTCTCACCCAGCGCTTCGAGAATTGTGCCGAGTATAGTATCAACTTGGAGCACGAGCAGCTCATGGAGTTTTACGACACTTTGATTTATTCCGGCCATTTTCTCATTGAGACAACTCAACACAGCATCGACGGGGTTTACATTCTCGCAAGCCCAGTGCTCAAAGACAGGCCCAAAGACGTTCAGTCATTGCTGGGATCGTGCTACCATGCGGAAGACAGTCCCGAGGATTCGAGCAACCCCTACCTATTGATACTACGCCCCGAGCATGCGTTGCTGTGGGCAGGTCCGAAGGTGGAGTTCAACATTCGTCAACCTCAATTCGAAGTTCAAATTAACCGCATGCGTCTGGTTGCCGACGGGTCGCAACAGCGTTTGGCTGACGCGAAGATCGCATTTGGTCAGGGAACTCAAACCGAACTAACGGTACTGAATGATCAAAGAGCAAATTTGCCTCGCGTAAATGCTGAGCTGAAGAAGATCAAGCGCACTGCCTTCAAACTATCGAACACCATCATGGAGAGCGTGGAAATTATTCGGACACAAACAGCTGGGCTCGACTGTCAAGAACTCATTCAAACCTGTTTTGCTTTTGCCACGGAATTCGGCCAGCGTTCATTAATGTATATGGATGCGAATCGCAGAGCCCTGAACAACACCAAACTCATGAAGCTCGCTCTTGACTGGGTGAGTTTCATTTGCGACGATTGTGTACCATCAGACAGGAAGACCTTCCGTTGGGCTGTCGTGGCGCTCGAGTTTGCTATGATGATGACCCGAGGACAAAACATTCTGTCCATTAGCGAAGAGGAGTATTCCAAGCTTCGCGCGAAAGTGGCTGGATGTATGTCTCTATTGATATCACATTTTGATATCATGGGAGCCCGATCGACCATGGCTGCACAAGCAGAGAAGCAACGCATGGATGCTATGCTTGGCAAGAATCGATTGGACGTCAGCCGATTGAGGGATGACGAAGAGTCTTCCTACGCCGTACAATGTCAGTGGGTTGAGCAGTTGGCCGAGCTCGACCGGCTCAGGATCCAGCGTGAGTCTGAGAGACAGGCTCTCGGACGTGTCTTGGAAGACACCAATGAGGCAGATCGTGCTCTTACCTACCTATCCTCATCAGCTACCAATGTCACTCTGAGATGGCAACAAGGTCAATTCGTTGGTGGAGGCACTTTTGGTTCTGTCTACGCCGCGATCAACCTCGACTCAGGCCAGATGATGGCTGTCAAAGAAATTCGTCTCCAAGATCCCCAGCTCATCCCGACCATTGTCGCTCAGATCCGGGACGAAATGGGCGTTCTTCAAGTTCTCGACCACCCGAACATTGTCCAATACTATGGCATCGAACCACATAGAGATAAGGTCTACATCTTCATGGAATTCTGTGACGGTGGGTCTTTGGCGGGTCTTCTCGAGCACGGGCGCGTTGAAGATGAAACAGTGATCATGGTTTACTCTTTGCAGATGTTGGAAGGTCTTGCGTATCTTCACGAACGTAATGTTGTCCATCGCGATATCAAGCCTGAAAACATTCTGCTAGACCATGATGGTCTAATCAAATTTGTCGACTTCGGAGCTGCCAAGGTCATCGCTCGTCAAGGAAAGACTCTTGCAGCGGAGCACAGCGCCACCCGTCAAGGTCGCCAAAACAGTATGCAAGGTACACCAATGTACATGTCACCCGAAGTCATTCGCGGTCATGCTTCTGGCCGCCTCGGCGCTGTTGACATCTGGTCTCTGGGCTGTGTGATTCTCGAAATGGCAACAGGTCGTCGTCCTTGGGCATCTCTTGATAACGAGTGGGCCATAATGTATAACATTGCTCAAGGCAACCCGCCACAGTTGCCCACACGCGATCAACTTAGTGACCAGGGTATTGACTTCTTGAAGAGGTGTTTCGAGAAGGATCCGGTGAAGAGGGCGAGCGCTGCGGAGTTGTTGCAGCATGATTGGATTGGGATTATTCGGAGTCAACTTGACATTGAACCTCCGCCTCAGACGCCATCGAGCGAGAGTGGCAGTAATGGCAGTTGGGCCAATAGTAGGCAAAACTCCACTTCCTCGCAGTAATAGTTTGTACATGGAAAATTGGCATGGCATTAGCGAGGAGTCTTGATTATGGGACGTGTGTTTGCCCCTTTGTTTCCCTTGATTCATCATCTCCTTTTGGTAACAATAGCGCTTTACATAATTTTGCGTGAATGGTATTGGGGTTGGGAAATAGATCATATAATCGATGTAATTCATGATCACTTTCTGACAAGGGCCTCCATCTTTCTTGGTGCATGGTCGCTTGTCTTTTTTTTTACCCCCCCCCCATACGAAAAGCAGCTATTTACCAGGCCTTTTGATCGTTCGTCCGACCGCTTACATGCTTGAGGGTGACTGGGCGACACCTAGATCCGTCCGTGGGCGGCGAATCGTAGAATCCTAGCTATTGGTCGAATAGAAAGTATGATCTAAGTAGCGTAGTCACTTCGCCACGGGACTTTTAACAATCGAGATTCTGGGAAGGGTAGGTATCTCGATGGCGATCCGGATGGATATTGTACGGATCCGGACGGATTGTTAAAAGGGCTTTGGTATTGGTTGCTATGTTGACTTGCTGACCTTGGAGAGATTTGAGGATGTTGTGTGGGATCGTTTCCTTGACTTGGGTACTAATTACTTATCATGAACTGTGATGATTGCTAGCTATGTGACACGGTACCGTGGAAGGGGTTTTCCGGCATTAAATACATTCACTCATCCCATCGGTGTCGTTTAGTTCGTACTGGAACCAAAACAGATTGGAATGGATTGGAATGGAAGAGAAGTGAATTACTATGACTGAATAGCAAAAACACATAAGTGCTGATTGTTGTTAATTTATGGATTAATTGTTTAGGGAGGGGGTTTAATTAGTTTCTAGGTTTGAGTATATAAGTAGTTGGTTGACTGGTGATGATTCGTGTGTATAGGACATGAAATCATATTTCGTTCATAGTGCAGCTCGATAATTCGTCCACGTAAGCTGCGTTTTGAGTATTAAGAGATATGCAAGAACTGAGACCATGGAACAGTTCTTATGGCGCTACTAGTGTAGGGGTTATCATTCCAGCCTTCCATAAATCCTTTCGTCTGGGTGATGTGCTGGTTTTCATTCCGGCCTATAAACGCTCCCGTCGATCCAAGGATGAAGTGCATGACAGCTGGAGATCCAGGTTCGAGTCCTGGGTAGCGCAATCAGTTTCCTTTTTTGGGCTCCGGGTGAAAGAACTTTTGCTCGTGGCAGCGAGGGTCGATCGGGAAGAGTGGGTGGTAAAAGCCAACAGGTGGCGAGGAGGAGAGGATAGGAAACAGGGGGTTTGCCACTACAGCCACAAATGTTGTTCTTACCAGAATACATCGATTTCACGCCCATTTCACAATAATCACAACAGCGTTACTCAATCTACACAAATTGATCAATTTTTTGTGAAACTACGTCAAATCTATATCAAACCCTCGTATACAGCCTTTTTTATTGTTGCAGTTGCAGTCACGTGTTTTCGCCGCAAACTAGTTTAACTGTTGCTATCCCATTACTACTAATATCACCACCAACATCACTACTTATCTTTATCGTGTTTAAACACTAAAAAGCATGTTCTCTAGACCCCTATAATACGTTGAGATAGCCTAAACTGCTTCGCTATTACTACTACTAGTTCTTTATGCGGTGCGTAGTTAATTGCCGTAGATCCCTCTAAACCTACGTAAGTTCTACCCTGTAGACTTACCATCGCATTCTTACTTAATTAAGCTAAGGCAACGCGTTGAGTTGATACTTTATTAGTAGCTTATCGCCTTACGGCCTCAGTATCACGATCCTTTATCGTTTTAGCGACTTTATAGCTAGCCGTTTTTGCCCTTTTACCCCTGCCCGTGACAACTGGTGTCTTAGATCCAGCTGGCCGACTCCGCTTTGACGTAGATTTGGTAGTAAAAACAGAGGTTTAAGGAGTTAAAGAGCTTAGATCAGGGACAGTTATTGTCTCTAGTACTAGAACTAGTTTTGGGACCAGTTTCGAAGCGGCTAGAGATAATAAAACCACCGCCCTAGAGCCATGCTATACTTTAGATGACGTGTAACCGTTGAGTTGCCCGGCTTAAGTAACCTTAGCGGCGCTATCCTAGATATCCTTATCGTCGTATTCGTCGTTAGGGCTCTCATAATCGCTATTCCACGGGCTATTAACTATACTAAGACTACTAATCTCGCCGCTATTATCGTCTCTACTGTCCACCTCGGTGCTATCATCTTCTAGTGCGTTGGTTAGATCTACTTAATCGATTTGAGATAACTCTACAATTATATACCAGCTATCCGCATTAGGTTCCGCATCGGGTTATATTGCCAATCGCTCTACTTCTACTATCTCTGTAAATGAACTACTATATAAGGCCGCTATATTCTAACCAATAGGATTCCTACGTTGAGGACGAATATTACCACGTATATAATAAATCTTTATACGAAATAGATTATCTAGAAGCTATCCTCCAGTGCATTTTGCAAGTACAGGGTGATTAGCTTAGACCTTTGCTATTACACGTCGCCGCTTCTTAAAATCCTATTACTGCTACTTTAATGGCTTCTTCTTCATCCTAGGATCTCTTAGTATATTGGTTTTAAAGGGTAATATATGACTTATACTTCATCAATCTCTCTACCTAAACCCTTTACAGGGGTTATTTTAAAATCTAGATCCGTACTAATTACGTCCTTAAAGTTAACTATTAAGGTAGTCCAAGCCCCGCTATTATTACTATATAACTCAAGGGCAACTGGATGCCGATCTTAATAAGCCTTAGCGCTAATCCAGGACTCCAGAAGCTGAAAAGTCGATGTCTCTTTGCGGTAGGGCCTTTGTAGGACTGTAAGGTGTGCTATAGCCAAAGAATTAAGTAGTAGCGGAGCTTTCTTCGACCGTGGATTCTAGCTTTTTCTCGTTGAAGCCATATTTATATATAGTTTTAGTAGTAGGATAAGTAATAGTAGAATGGTTAGAGAGATATATATTAGTTCCTACTCCTTTTATACCAGATTCTTACTAACTCCTCGTACGTATATTTAGGTATTGACCCACGCTATTTCAGTACTTAATTAAGACTAGAAACGGCCTTATTTTGAGCTATATTTCGTGTTATATATAGCCCTAGCAATGTATTATATAACTTTATATTGCAAGGCGATTCTCTTATTACTACGCTATCCCCCTCTTTTTTTCGAATCTACTTAAAAATCCTGTTTAGATCCTATCCATTTGACTTACTTACTATTCAACTTACTTAATATGCCTCCCAGTTCTACTACCAATTGCAACTGGTACTACGATGTTACTAGAACCGTTTATCCATACAGCTATACAACAAGGTCTCGCCACCGCCGTGCGTGGATTATACGTCAAAACCTTAATCCTATAATGTTTATTACTCAAACTATTACCGGTACCAATCGAGCCCCTATTTTCGAACCTAACGGCCATGGCATTAATAGCAATACAAACGAAGATCCTAGCGCAAATGGTGGTAGTACAAATGGTGGTAGTACAAATGGTGGAGATCTCGAAGATAGTAGAGACGAAGATAGGATCGATTTTTTAATAAGTAAGTTAAGCTACTAACTACTGGCTCCTCCGCTTCGCCCGCATAGGGGGGTATTCTAGTGTAATTTCAGTCATTTTGAGCAGCATCAAGGAGCTATAATTCATGTAGATATTTACATATTAAAAAGATCCTAACAGCCTTTTTTTTAGTCAACTTAATCAATCGCTATACAGACCTCCCCTACCTACACTTATACGAATAGATCGATAAAAGCATTAGTAGGGATTAGTATAACTCCCTCCGTCGCATTGTCAATAATTACTATAGCTATAAACTGCTAGATTTGAGGCGCCGTGACGAGAGATTACTCGAAATAATAGGGCTTACACGGCAGTTAATTAACTGCTGTGTTAACAGTTATATAGCGTTTACTAGCAGTTATTCTGACAAGCTATATTGCGATTACTATATATATCCTCATATACAACTAGACCTAGGATCTCCGGGCTACCTCAAGCCATTTCGTACTTACCTTTATATTCCAATTGGCCAGAGACTTCGGTACTAATAGGCTTTACCCCGTCGTGCTTTTACGCTTAGAATATACAACAATCGCTATATTAATCGAGACGTTAATGAGCCAAATACAGTATTAGATAACTAGTAGGCTAGATCTCGTTACTAAACCCTCCGCTAATAAGGCTACTTTATACAGCCAACTGACGTGGCTTTAGTAATGCATTATAATGGGGTTCAAGCTATATAAAGGGGTAATCATACTACCAGTCCGTTCATCCTCATTAACTATAATCTTCCGCCAAATTTACGCTACTAAACTCGAAATATCCTCTTATCCTTTGTTATTCCTAGCCCTAGCAAACACAAGGATATTAACAGCTTTATACATCCTCTTATTAAGGAGCTAATTGAGCTAGGGACTACTAGAATCGAAGTTACTAATAGCCTTCGTAATAAGGACTTTATATTACGTATATAGCCGGTATTAGTTTGCGGTAAGTTTAGTTCATCTTTACCCTCCTTATAATATCAATCATTGTATAATACCACCACATTATAATCACTTAATTGCAACGCGCAATGTGATATATAGCATTATCCTAACGCTTATTAATTTTTTATCAATTAATTAATCGGTTGCGGTAGATGCGCATTGTATGCCAGTTAACTACTAAATATATAGTAAACTAAGGCCGCACTAGTTGGCGCCGTGTAATAGTATAATTGGTCCGTACTCACCTCCGGTTTGCCCGCAATTACATTTTTGTAGAAATATAATATAAAACCCCCCTATTTGCATAACCATAACAATATATATTTATATATATAAGTCCGTAGTTGTACTTAGAATTAGCTATTTAATCAGCTTCCTACTCAACTTAATTATTTGCACGTTATATTGTGGTTGGTAGACCCCTTAAAAAAAAGACATTTTCTCAGTATACTATATATAAGTCTTCAACTGTTCGAGCCCTATTAACCCTCGCCGCATTATATATATACATTGTAATTACCTGCTAAATATGGCATAACAGGTAATATAGCGTGGATTTATACTTTCTTACTCTACCTCTCGCTGCTAAAGCCTAGCGATCAAGCTTATGCTTTAGTAGCGAGAGGTAGAGTGAAAAGGCCTAACTTAGGCTATATTACCTATTGTTTTTGATCTCCTCTTTTTGTGGTTTCTCTCTTCTTTTTGGTGTTTAATTAACTAACTATTTACGTAGGTAATAGCCCTGCCATCTCTAAACTCATCGGTATGAGGACCCCTGGTAACGCTATTAGTCTATACTGGTTTTATCGAATTGAAGCTACTCAATCTTCTCTTAATAAGCATTATTACTATCCTCATTCACCCCTGCAACGTGCTGGTAGGTATTATTTACGGTATAACTTACGCTATGACATTGAGGAGGCTACTTTAGCGGATAAAGCCGTATATAAGTTATATAGTAAGTTAGATATTTATTATTATATCTTGATAATATGTTATACCAAGCACAGCTATTACAGCATTTTTAGCCTAATCTGCTAGTTAAATAGCCGTGTATTACTGTTACTTACTCTACAATTATAAGTACTTATCTAATATCGATAAATCGTGCCAGGAATTAACCGAAAAAGTATACTTTTACGGCTACCTTCTCTCTACTTTCCGGATAGCTTCCTAATCGATATGATGCATGCAGTCCCCCTTAATATATTAAAGATGCTGTGGGGCATATAGAATAGCAAGCGATTAGCCGTTAATAATCCTAAAAAGCAACGGTAATAGGATCTAAATTATAACCCCGGCAACTATATTTTTACTAGGAGAACTAAGGGGATTATTAATCAAACGCTAAAGGAGGCTAGGGCTAATATACTAGCTGCATTAGGCTTTATACCACTTACGTTTGATAGCTTCAAATCCATGAAGTCGGCGGATTAGTAGGATATACTAGAGTATACATTAGTCCCCCTTTTACACGAATATATTCCTGAGGATTGCCACCGAAACCTCTATTACTTATACGAGATCTAGACTATGTTAATAGCCTAATCCATCCCCCTATCGGATTTATCGAAGCTAGAACGGGAGATCCTTACATTTATCACTACGTGGGAGGATATTTACTACTAGGAGAAGCCAAATCGGCTTCAAGTATACGTAATTAACGTTTATTACTTAATGTATCTTTCGGATTATATACGAAAAAATGGCCCTGCTTATTACTAGTAGTCCTATCCTCTTAAGAGATTCTGTTTTCAAACCAAGTATTACGCGAGATCTAAGTCCCTAATAGGCATTAACGTCGCTAATGCCCTGTTTAGGATGGAGTAAATAAACTATATTTAGTTATAAGAAAGCCTTAATCTAAGTCGCCTTCATCCTAATGCGCTAGATCTCAAGGATTTTCCGGAAGTTTAAGGCAGATTATCACACCAAACGCCTTAATCCTATTATCTAAACCGTTATTAACGGCTTCAACTTACGAGGATCCTTTATCGTACTAAACAGCTAATATATAGTTAAGTTAGCTATTATCGTCGCTGCAAAACCTCCGCCGAGGCTGCTTATTACGGATTAGAAGCGTTATAATACAAAACATTAGCTAACCGCAGGGACCACTTCATTTATTACCTTCTACCAGACATTGACGGCTGCTATTTTGGGTCAGTTCTCGTCTATATTACTGCTTTTGATCGCCAGTTTATAGTGGTTCGTAGATGGCGAGGGGCTATACTAGATCCTGTTATTCAACAAATTATGTATATAAACGAAAACGGAAGGCTAGACTTCGTAGAGACGTGTCACGTACAGGGTTTGATCGGTGTATTGCGAGAAGAAGATAGTGGTCGGATTAGGCGTTTTATAAGGCTAATTATAGGTGCCCTGCTATACGTGAGAAAGCACGGGATTGCCTAAACTGTATGCGTTGATTGGATTGCAATGTATATTAAATACGAGAATACGAGGGCTTCAAACGCACGAGATCGAGGGCTTCAAACGCACGAGATCGAGGGCTTTAAACATACGAGAATGCGAGATTGAGGCTAGCCTAATATAGCTTATACAACGACTTATAATAGCTCGGTTCATACTACTTAATATAGCTTATAATGGCTCAGTTTATGCCACTAAATATGGCTTATAATCTCGAGATCTCGGCATTATATTATGCCACCGGCATCGCTTTATACCGTCGGCATTTTATTACTCCATGTATATTGGATTCCAGCCCTCTGATTGGTTAGAAGTGGCTACTTAAATAATAGTAATCTCCTCGTTACACACTTATATTATATGTTAAACGTTGTGCCGTGTTCACGCCTTAGTAACGACGTCTTTTTATAAATCTAGTGTCAATCTAACTACAACTGTGTAACGGCGATTTCACGGGTTTACAACGGCATTTGTGACTGTAGTGTGCGGAAGCTTGGTTTTGATATGATTTATACATAGTTGGAGGATCAGGTTGGCTAATGACAAATAGTTTTTGATATATATAGTAGAAGACCCTTAGTAGCGCAGTTTCTCTCACTTTTCTTGATACTATTTGTATTTGTATTGATTGGGTGGGATGATACCTTTTCTTCTTCTCCTTTTTCTTTGGGGTGAGAGGCCGGGGGTGCTTTGTTAGGTAGTCCCAGTTGAAAGTCGGGATTAAGAAGATCATCCTTGCAGTAAGATCTATTGAGGTTATAAGTGTTAGCCGAGAGGGATTACTAAAATTTATTTCTTGGTAAGATATTCAGGTTTTGAATTGTAGCTAGTTATGTTATAATATTTATTTCGGCTTTGATATAATACTTGTTGGAGTGCTTGGTTCTCACGCAACGAAGAAGGCTTCATTAGCTCGTTCGATATTCAGTTCATTGTGAGTTGAGCAAGGTAACAATGAGAGTTGCTAAGAGACAAGGCATAACACAAAAAATATATAGAATCAAGGCACGTCGGGAAATATCAGACTTTGACGGAAGCTAAAGATTGTGATATGGGCTGTAGGTCTAGTACATGATTGTAACTGTTCTCTTATACTATGTTTGTCCTTCCTTGCACTCCGCTCTTCGCCCCTACTGTCGCGTAAAGAATGCAAAAGGCTATATAGTAAGTAGTAGGAAACGGCAGTTCTCAACTATCGCGGAATATACGGGGTGCTTATCTCCCCTTGCATACGCCCACATTCCAGCCTCGCATAAGCACTGATAATCAACCAGTGTCAAACCCATCTCGAGACGTTTGACTCCTTGATTCTAGAAACCGGCACCAAATGGAGATATCTCCACAACCGGAGCCATTCCGTTCGTATTCGAGACTCCCAGACCAACCATACCATGTATAAACCGTGTCCATCCATTCCACGTAAACAAAGGCGTTTCGGGAGGCTCGGTACTGTGATTATAGCTTTTCGGATATTTTGATGCAAGGGATTGATAACGGAGAATTGTGAAGCTTGAGGTTCCTCGTGGTGGTTGATACTTAGTACATAGACTATTGAATAGTACGTGAGCTGTCGTGTAACGGGTTCTTTTTTTGTGTTCAGATTGTGAATGCTTTGCAGGATGCGCTCTAATAGGGTTAGACTGCTTTTGACAGTGACATCGTGTCAAAAGGCGTCGAGCTAGATAGATTGTTGACAGACACGTGAAGCTGATATTGGTAGTCAACGTGACTGAAACGTGATAAGAATATCGAAGGAGCGGTGTGAAATTGAGTAGGACCGATGCTATAACGACGTCGAACAAGACGGAGAGAAAGCTACACAGCTGCATGGCGAGCCAGCGGTTCCTAACCCTCGAGGATCAGACTTCAAGTCGTTGAAGTCAGCCTCTGATCGATATTCTTACATTTCTGAAACTTGAAGCTCGCGAATTTGGATCGGAATATTATGATAGGAACCACAAGATTTGCAGCCGCGCTCTACTACTACCTAGGTACCGTTGGAAGAAAGTCATCCGAGTGCGCAACAGGTAATTGTCGACTCGCACGCGCAGCAGAAGCATGCACCTTACAAGGTTTTCTCGTCACCAACGGGTCACAGCAAGGGGCTCCATGCACAGCCACTGATATTTACTGTGTACGATATCAAGTAAGTACCGGCCGACTGGACCATCCCCTTGCAGTTCCGCTTCACATCCTGAACATCATGTCTAGTTCCAAATAATGATGGCATTCTTGGGGGTGCAGATGTTGGACATGGATATTGAACCACGCGACTAGGTTTCTAAACAATCCTGGAACATAGTCGATTTGGTATATACGTCTTCTTCGAAAGTAGGCACGTAGTAAGCATTCTCCTCACGCGCTCTATAGATGACAGATAGTGCCAGTGTAGAATGACGAGAGCTACTAAAGATATCAAATTGCAGTTTCCAAAGCACAGGGCAGGCCAGAGTTGATACTCTCCACGGTCTTCCCCGCGATGACGAAAAGGACGCACCATTGCAACATCAGATGACTGTTGAAGAATCCAAAAGCGGTCGTTCCACAACCGCCGAGTCCTCGCGGCGAATGAGGTGGCCATTGGATGGACGTTGCGACATCAACTAAGCGAACGAACGGAACGGTTCCCTCACAGGCTGCTGGATCAGAGCGGGAATGCATCCATCGGCCACCACCAGTTGACAGCTCTCTTGAGGCTCATACTGACCAATCCAAGACGAGCGACAGCCGTTTCCAGTATGGATGGCGAGCGGAACGGTTGCATCTCGGGCGGGCGCTTGGGTTGGAGGAACTCATATGGTACTCGACAACAGTCTACGGCACCAGATTATTGCTACGTTTAGATTATGGATGGCCTTTGCCTGTTTGGGGAGTCGGCTGTCGCAAGGCTGGCCCAGTCAAGTGTTCAGATCGGCGACAGAAAGCATGCAAAGACGCGAGGATCCCTCGACTCGGCGGGAATGAAGTGGTAGCGAATTAGCTGCGAGAAGCCCACTACTACTACTCCACGCACCACGGACATTCATCATCAAAGGACAATTTCACGGGAGGCCTCTGCTTGCTTTAGTGGCATTGAACCTCATAATGATATGATGGATAATAATGATGATGAAAGTCGAGAGATTGCTTGCCATATTACTATGATTATTATTGAAAAGGCGTGCCCGGCTTAGACGAGCCTCCATCCTAGCAGTTGGTCGGCCTGATGGAGAGACGTTCGTCGTTTGATGCTCGATGTCTGGATGAGCTGAGATCGGAATCGGACTTGCTCACCGGCTAATCACAGGTGGCAAGAGGGCCAGGCTGTGCATCGTATTGGACAGGCGAAGACAAGGCTTGACTGGTGGCGCTCTCTGCAGCAGAGTCGTAGAGGTCATCTGAAAGGAAGGAATTCACAACAGTTAGGAGCTTCAGTTAGGCATCAGCCGGGTCTCGAATGCGCAATAATCCATCCTGCAGCAGCCTGCGATTCCTCTTTGCTTTTTTCCATCTTGTACTCCATAATTGCAGTAGAGCCGTCCCGCTCCGCCGCTGGTTCTGCAGCTGTTGGCTCGATCTTGGGGTCCGGATTGGGCCCACTTGTGAAGCAAGCGAGCAATCATCCAGGCATCTGATGGGTGGTAACCAATGACGGCTTGCAATAACCCCAGCCTAGCCTTGCACTACACCGTGAACAGAAACTGGAACTTTGCCATCAGGTGTCTTTGGCAGCCCTTTGCTTGGCTCGGTGAAGAAGAGGTTGAATGTGTTTGCCTTCATTCCATTGGAAAGATAGTACTATCAGGTACTCAGGTGGAGCCGATGCTGTTGAGCGATGATGATCTATTGCAACAGACTCCGGAGATCCAATCTTCAAGCGCGCGGAACATTGCCTCATGTCATGGAATCACTGCAAAGTCGTGAGCGAGGGAGCGCGCTTTAGTCCGTGGCTATTACTAGCCGGTAGCTTACGGAAGCATATCATCTTGGCCGCCTTTTTACCAATTATCGGTGATTCCGCACCCACTGGCTTCTACTCCCTCCCTCCCTGCCCATCACCACTCGGCTGCTGGGGTTACATCGGATAGTTCTCTCGATAATATCCATCTTACCAGGACGACTCGCCAAACCTTCGCACAGGCACTTTCCCCAGGCTGCCTTATCAGGTTCAGGATCGTTCAGATAGTTCGCCAGGCCCCCCTCATTACCTCGCGCATCTCAGGCTTCCGCACAGCCTCTGCTCCAATAACTTTCCTCCACGCCCTCACCCGCCGCCTGCTGCAGCCATCAAGGCGCTCGACTTGCGCGCCGTGTGTGTGTCACCGAACGACCGACCGTCCGTCCGTCAGCGCATCTCGAGGTGTCGTGGGACTTGGTGCAATCCAAGCCCGGCCCGGCTAATTGCAGAGAGCCCATTACAGCAAAACACCATCAGACCAACCTCCAGCCAATCAATGACATCGGGACTCGAAGACCATTGTCATCCATCATCAAGTGCGCGTTGAACGACGCGTCTTTGCCGACTTTACGAACATCCTCGTCCTATCCTGGCCACTGCGTGGGTTTCAATGTACTCCTCCATGTCGCACCATTCAACTTCTCAATCGCTTAATGGCAGTTCAAATATGGACAATACCATTAATCCCGCCGCCTTAGGCCTGAACAGTGCTCCCGGTATGTAGTCCAGATAGTCGCAGAGTTGCGCTTGCACAGCGCGCTTCACTGCTCGTGGTCGGGATTGTACACCCACCATCAAACATTGCTTCGTGCGCTGACCATCGCCTCGATCCTCTAGTTCAGCCGCCGAATCTCTCGACCTCGAACCTAACACAATCAAGTCCGCGTGGTGTCAAGCGGAGTAGATCGCTCGAAGTACAGGGCGATTCATTGGGCTACGATGACGGTATGTGGCAAGCTCGTACTCGATTGCTACCATTCACGGCAACCAGATCGTACACGAATTGCTTTGGCTAATCTGGTGACACTCAGACGATCTTACGAAGCCGAGGAAAAGAGGCCGGCCTCCCAAATCGAAACATTTAGAAAGCCCTGTATCCGCAAATCACTCCATCCCATCTTCGGTACATCAACCTGTTCAAACACCCCAGCTGCCGACCCAATCATTGCCACGGCAATCTCCCTCGCAGGGATCGCCGGTCAAGACACCCACGAAGACGGCTGTTGTGAAGGCTCTGCCAACCGTGCGAGACCATACGACCGACCAGCTCAATCCAGAAGGTGATGAATACATACCGCGCGAATTCGATGAGAGCGGAGAGAAGAAGATAGCAGCCAATGGGCGACTTCAGGACGGCAGAGAGTACAAGTGTCGGACCTTTTTCGTGCCAAACAGAGGTGACAAGCTTTTCATGCTCGCCACGGAATGTGCGCGTGTACTGAGTTATCGGGACTCCTACCTTCTTTTCAACAAGAACCGCTCCCTCTATAAGATCATTGCGAACCAGACGGAAAAGGACGACCTTATTCAACAGGAAATCCTACCTTACTCGTACAGATCTAGGCAAATCGCAATTGTTACAGCAAAGTCCATGTTTCGGCAATTTGGCAGTCGAGTTATACAGGGCGGGAGAAGAGTTCGTGACGACTACTGGGAAGCAAAGGCAAGGAAGCAGGGATTCACCGAAGAAGATGCCGCCGGAGAGAAGCGGCCGGGCGCGCAAAAGGCACGAGAAGCTGCAGCTGCGGCAGAAACGGCCCATGTTGCTTCCCTCACCTTGCCTCAAGGTCAGATCATCTACAGCAGCGCAACTGAAGGCCACGTTCCGTCATCGACATTGGTATCGCAACCTCTTTTTGAAGAGATGCGGCCAGACTATAGCAGTGTCCAGCGACCGCGTCAGGAAATCACCGGTCAGGCATACCAAGACAGAATTGCTCCAAGTGCGCCCACGGAAATTCTCACCCATGCCCAACAGACCGCAGAGTACAATAGATCTCTGGTGCAACAACGAAACAGTCGTGCCAGATACCTCGACGACATATGGCAGAAGCCCCATGAGCCCGCCGTGCCTGCAGGCTCAGCTCAAATACCTGGAGAGAGTGTTCCTGCATCGTCCCAGGCTGTACAGTCACCGCAAATACCTACGGCCGGTGCTTCACATGCCGGACAACAGACTGCAATGCCGCATCCACAGCAGGGTGTTCAGCAAATGATTGGCCATCAGTATCCGCAACAGCCAGGCCCACAGAGCTTGATCGCTCAATCGCCAGTTCGACCTATGAACACTCAGATTCCTGGTTCTCAAATGCATCAGCGCTCGCCTGGGATGGTAGCGCATTCACAGCAAAACGCGTATGCATATCAGCAGCAAAATCAGATGTGGCAGCAAGCTCAGCCATCTCCCATGGGGCAGCCACAACATCCTAGCATGCAATACGGACAGCACATGCCTTCGCAGAGTCCGCACATGCAACCTTCACCAATGCATGCCCCTCCACAACTCCATCATTCGTCAAGTACAGGATCCATGCAAGGAACACCAATTGGGTACCCCGGGATGTCTGGGATGAATCCTCCTGGTTACCCAAATGTTCAACAACGCCAACAGATGTACCCACAAGCTAGTCCAAGCCCACACCACTACATGCAGCAGACTACTGCAGCTGCACAACCCGGTATGCAAGGCTGGGCTCCTCCGCCTCAACAACAACAACAACAGCAACAGCATGGTCAACAACCTGGCTGGCAGCAAGGATTCTGAGCGATCCTTTGTCATCGCACACATTATAACCTCGTGCGCAAGCTCTCTTTCGCAATGCCGGTGTCAACACTTCAGTGCTAAACATCGCCGTCTCATTCTCTTCACTCTTCGCTGGCGCTGCCACTTCAGCTCCAGCCGACTGCCCTCACACATATACAGTAAATCATACCCTGTACTTACGCCATACCCTCGCGTCGCACGGCGCACCTCTCTGGCGACCTCATCATCGGAGATCGATTCCACAACATAGTCCTTTATTTTCTTAGTATATATTGGTAATGAAGGGCAAGTCCATGGGAAAGTGGAAGGACGGGGAGATTGCCTTATTTTTTCGAGTCAATCCGGTCATCCCGAGTAATTTCTTAATTTTATACATCTGCTACTCAAATTTCTATCCCCAGTGTTTCTTTATTTGTATGGTACTACTAGTATTTTGGATACGGACGGTGAATCTAGTGGTTCATTGAGGGTGTGAGGTATAATTGGGGGCGGAACGGGCATTCTTGGATCCAAAATTGGTATATGGCAAATCACGGCTTGGCACAATCTGGACAGAGGATGATGAATACCACGCCCAGCGATACACCCGATATCCGATCACCTACGTTTTGTTTGTTCCATACAACTTTTTAGTTTGGCTGTTTTTAGCACGTAATCTCCTTTGCCCTTTCCCCCCTGTTGTCATCATCATCATCATCATCATCATCACAATGTTTTTTAGTTCGTTGGTATTACCCCTGCCGCGATCTCGGCTTCCTTTGCATCACATCATCACCATTGTCCTCAGTTTACGTTTCTGTGGGTGGGTGGATCCTTTTTCTGTTTTGGGTAATGGGCCTATTTTTGTTTCGGGGATACGTAAGGGACAAGAGTCTTGTGTTGTGTTATGGTCGGTCGGTTGGTTGGACTTTGCAATAGATACCCCAACATATAGTCGTTGCTTGTCGGTGGTGTGAGGAAGGAGAGATCGATAATTCCAATGCTTTTTTTTTTTACTTTGATGATGAGGATGAACCGAAAGGACTGATTGGAGTTTTATTACAATATATGCGCAGTAGTCCCTCTATGCATCTCTTGCCCGTGAATGTTTCTCTTTATGGAATTTCTATCGTACATGCTTGAAGCTGTTGGAGTGGGCTTCGCTACGCTGTGGAGACATTTCTCCAGCCCTCTTGTGATGGTTCGGTTTTGATGCTTGCAAACTTCTGTGTGCCCTCTCGGTTTTGGAGCAGATTCTTGCCCATGTAGGAAAGACGCGTATCGATGCTGTTCCTGCATGGGGCTTATGAGTATAGGATATGCACATGTCTTGGGGCGCCATGAGGCCTTCCGGCGGCGGTCATACCACGCTCACCAACAGAGCTCGTATTTCCTGTGCAAGCCGACCCAATCTCCCCAGACGCATACCTTCGTGTGTCGTGATCAATCTAAGCTTCTCATCTCCTTCCACCAGCTGGCGCTAGACCAGGAACGCCTGCATATCGCTCCTCGCGCTCCGTCTTGAAGGACAGTTGGATCCAAAACTCCTTGTTGTCATCATCCCACCAGGTCCAATAGCGGCCATCCCGCTTGTCCACCTCTTTCTGTTGAAGCTTGAAGCCGCAGGTTTCGTATGGCTCGGCTGCTACGAGCAAGTATTGGAAGTTCTTGTCCGGCTCCTCGATCCTCTGCTCGAAAGCGCTCATGAAGCGGTGGCGTGGGACTGCTCCAGGGTTGATCTCGGGGAACTGCAGTTGAAAAAGCAAGCCCATTTGACGAGTCATTGGATCCCTCGTCTTCGTGACTTTGAAACCCGGACGACCGATTTTGATTGTGTTCTTTTTGACCGCGATCTGGTTCCCTATCGGTAACACGCCTTCTCTTTCTCTGCCTTCTTTCTGGTCTCTGGCTGCGCGGCGGGCGAGGTTCGTTTGATGTTTGCGGCCTTGGGTGTGGGCGAGGTAGGAACCGTCGTTTTGATGGACTGTGAGGCAGAGTCTGCATTCGAAGCTGCCGACGTGGTTCTTGAAGAAGTAGGGGTCCTTGTCTAGGTCGATGGTTTCGAGAGCGAGTTTTCGGAGACGCTCGCGACGGTCGGCATTGGATGCTGAGTGGGATGCGACACCACCGCCTCCGAATTTGGAGCCGACGCGGTTTTGGTAGTCCATGGGTTGGTTGTTGATTCAAGAGATGGGTATGGAGGGGTTTGGCGACGTGTGTGGAACTCTATCAAATATCAGCAAGAGTCATCCACGTAAACGAGCTGCCTTAGCAAAAGCCTGCAATAGCGCGTGTTCTAGTAATGTGAAGACCACAGTTCGGGATCTCATTGAGGTCGCGACTGAAACGCAATGCCTGGAGCTGTAGCCTCGGTATCTGTCGCTCTCTGATCTTTCGATTCGGAAGAAGTAGAACAAGACGTACCTAGTGTTTTCCTCCCGTTGATATGGGTGATGTTGAAATGTTGGTTGAGTATGGGGTTCTGTTGTCGACCTCGAGGTCCGGGTGCTATGTTCCCACTCTCGACTAACCCGATATAGAGCCCCGTTTGGCAAAATTTCGATACCCTCCAGACCGCCATTATTGGAGATCATTTTACTCAAAAGCAAGTGACATGGGCAGAAAGCCCAATCCCATCCTGCAGCGATTCTTCGAACGAGGCCCCAAGATTCGAGATGCAAGCAACAGGTATCAGCACACATGCAGAAGATGCGGAGAGAAGGTAGAAGAGACAACTGCCGGCTTCGACATGTATCAAAACACTGATCCATCCTAGTTTGAGAAGGGAAGACAAGAAACTCTCGTCGTCCATATCACCCGGAAATGTCACGTCGTAACTACGGAAGAAAGGGAGGAATTCCTTCACGACATCACCCACACCGCACCCGTTCCGAATTCGACCATCAAGCAAGCTCAAAGCGCTCTTCAACTGACAACGGCCAACGAGCGTCCTAGCAAGTATGTCACCCGACTTCTCCAGCGTGTTTCGACGGTTCCCACTGGTCAAAGAAGACTGAAATGTCATTCAACGTGTGATGAACAACATCTAGAACAAAGTTCGGCACATGATACTGCCATGAACAGTACACACAAATCTGGTCTTGTAGATTACACGCTGACTCAACATCTAGCACACTGTCTGGACTCGATGCTCTAGCAGAAGTGTCACGACAACATGGCCAGATAGAACATAGCACTCCATTGACGGAGGAGTCACTCAATACCGATCACAATGGTGACGCTGTTGCTCGTGAGCATCCTAGTCTGCATCCGATCTTGGCTCCGATGTCATCTGCCTCCTCTCATCGGATAGCAGCGAATGCTCTAAACACTCTGGACCCTGGCCCACTGGGCAGGAGTTTGGAAAATCATCGCTCATTGGTCGATTACAGCCATGGACTTCCACCAACAATCGATGAGCATCGTTCTCGTCACGCGTTACAGAACTTTACTCTCGAGGCCTCTCCAGATGCTGAAGACGTGCCATCGCCCCATTTGTATGCCCCAGCGATTCTTCCGGTGTCGGCACATCATATGCACGATCAGCCTGGAAAACCAATCTACCTAGTGAACCCACGGCAGCAAAATATCCAGATATCGCCTCGTGGAGAGGCTAGCGCTTACGAACAGCTACAACAGGCATCTGAAGCTCTCCCGGATAGACCCAAGAACTTTGTGGAGAATCTACAAGTTCACCAGTGGGATGGGGCTAACTCAACCGAACCCATTAACGCTCAGGGAAAGAAAGTCCGAGGTGCTTTTGCGCCGGATCGCCGATCTGCGGTCAAAGAGGTGCGGAAGAAAGGAGCTTGTCTGCGTTGTCGAATGTTGAAGAAGAGCTGTGACTCTTGCGATCCATGCAAAGAGTGTTCAAGGCTCGACAATGCTCGAGTCTGGAAGGGGGCATGCCTAAGGACGCGACTGGCACAGATCTTTGAGCCTTTTTCTTCTGGTCTTTTCCTGGTAGTTGGGCATCATGAGGTGGAAGCTACCAAAAGCCTTGGTCCCTTAGAGTTGATGCCTGGACGACTCGAGGTGTCGTATTTTCCTCGGTCTAACATCGCCATGACCTTCCCTTACGCCAAAGTGCAGTCGGGACGACATGACAGGTCGTTCAAATACATGATCAATCAAGATCATGAGGGCTTTGGCGATCGCCTCTTGTTTGGGGGAAGGTTAACGACATATGTATCAGGCGTCCTCTCCAAACACATGGAAACTGGTGGTAAGGTCTTCAGGACATCCAATTTCATGTTTTCGACCATCAGCTTGGCAATGACAATGCGAAGCCGAGTACTCGTTGTGAAAGCTTTGGAACTATGGGTATGCACGGAAATGTTGGCCTCTAAACCTACCGAGCTTCAAGCCTTCATTCACCCATCATTGCCTTCAAGCTCCGCAGCCGCTGAGCACTTCGAGTCCACCGGAGGCACTCGTATCGCCGTCGCAGTGGATGTCGTTGTATACTTGCAGCTCCGCAGAGTTGCAGAACGACAGGCGGATGATCTATTTAAGTCTATCATGGTTGAGCTTGAAAAGAGTCTTATACAGCGCAAAAAATCCGACAACTTCGAAACCTTCATCGGGACGGTACTCCTCCTCCGCTGCGTGGAGAAGATGTGTTATCTCTATAGAAGTTTCGACTCTCTAATCAACGACCCTTACCCTCATAAAATCGATCCATCAGATCTACCGAATCCCAATTGGACGCCGCAATGGCCATTAGAGAGACCGCCAAGTTATTTCTGGCTCCAAGGCGAGCGCTTCTCAGATTTGCTTGCAAGCATGCTTCGATTACGCCGGGTGGCTCCAGAAATCGAGGTCAAGGAAGGTGTACTCATGGCAACTTCTGATCAACCTGAGATAGTTCGGGGCTATTTTGATGCTATAGATCTTCGGGTTGCTACTCTGGGCGAAGCCGCTGTCAGGCCGATGGACAAAGACGATAGAGCATGGGAGTTTAGATATTTGGCGAAGGTGTTTGAGAAAAGTCCCGGCTTATTCTTGGGTGATATCTCCAGTAGAGCCTGATCTAGTGGCGAGTAATTTACTATGGACCGACTGCCATTGTCGACGGTGAAGTTTTCTGTACACATAGGTCCTGTTGGAACGAATGTCTCAATTTCTGACTGGCGTTGATCATATGAGTTTTGCAGACTGACGTACTCCGAGTCCCATCCTGACAATGGAGTTGATATGCTTGATTACGAATGCTACTCCGGAGAAGGAAAGTACCCCACGCAAACCGAGCACGTGATATACAGCGAGATGCAAGGGATCGAAAATGGTACAGATGCCTCGACGAAGATGGAAACAATATTGGGACGCAAATCTTACATGGAATGCTGAATATTATCAGACGATGTGTATCCATCCCCACGGTGCCTTCGTGATCTCCATTTTTATTGATATACTTAATAAGTTGCGCTACTCCTTTCGGCTAGGGAGATCAGCCAATGACATGAGATATGCCAGCATATACAGCCATTGAAGATTATATGTGAGTTGTTGGCCTCTCCTTACAATTCCCATCCCCTCCAAAGAATTCAACATCTCCATCCATATGGCCGCGCACACGCACCCCATATGACCGAATCCGTCCTTCACTTCCTGCCTCCTTTTGTGTTACAACCGCAGCCCAGCATCCGTCGACTTTCGCGAACCTCGATATACCCCCGTAGACTCGTGGCCAACATTTGTAACCGCGACCCCTTCGAATCTATACACGCGTCGGATCTGGCGTCTCTGGCCTCTCAGCATCCTCTCCGTCTCCGCAATCTGTACATACGCGATCTAGAAGATGCAAAGGACTGACTATTGATGAATGACCAACAGTAAAGAGGTGGAAAGGCTTTCGCCAGAGCTGTCTTCGTCACCACCACGTCCTGCTGAGTCTGAGCCTGCATACTCGGAATACTGGACTGGTAGCTCAGCTGCGACCTCGCCGACATTGACTCTCGGCCATTCCAGCCCAGAATTGCCGACCCTTCCTCCATTACCTGCTCTGCCATCTAGTTTCTCACATACACCAGCTGTCCTTCCACCGGCTAGTGAAAGCAACAGTTCCTATTACACCGCGAGTTGGGGGTCGCCATATCAGCGCCCTCCTACGACGTCGATAGCAGGGAGTCTTGGTTCACATCGCCGATCGATTACAGCAAGCAGTGAAGCGGACGAGGACTCGCCCAATCCACGGTTTGGGCTGGCACATCTTCTTCCGTCCCGACTTCCAACTGTTTTCCCTACATCGCCTACTAGACCAGGTACACCTTCAGTTGAGAGCCCACCTTCTTCGCCTACTCGCCTTTCGTATCTGGCGAATCCAGCACGGTCTATCAAGCAGCTCTTTTCTCCTCCACGTTCCGGAGTTGACGCTTTGCAGCGGCCTCCGGCACCGAGTTGGAGTCTCACTACAACCAATTGGAGAAGGAACTCGAATCAAGACGGCAGAACAAGGGAGGTTGAACTTCTGGCATCTCCTCCCCAACGTGATTCCGGGGGTATAGAGAAGAGCATTCAGCCTTTCTTGCTTGACGGAACAGCAGATACAGGAGCACGCACAGATCGGCTGAGAGAGAAGGGACACAAGTCCAGAGACAACAACTTGACTTTGACCCAGGAGGATTTCTGGCCAACTTTCAAACATCAGGGAAATAGCGCTCCCTCCGCAATGTACACCTCACGCTATGCCGTACCACCACCTCCACCGAAGGATCCGGAGCCTGCACAGCTGGCTGCCAAATCGCCGAGTCCTCAGCTTCCAACGCCTTCGACAGTGGAGAGAAGGTCACCGAATCTAAGCGTCCAGCGAATGGATTCCACAACCAGCGTCCCTTCTCGCATACGGAAGAAAATTTCATACAAAGGCAAAAATGTTCAGATCTGCATACCTTTGGACGACCGGCGAGGAACACAAAATGTACGTACTCCACTTCCCATTTCTCATGTGTAGTTGCCCCGAAGTCGATGGACGTGAACCATTACGATTATGTTTCGCTCCCGGCGATTCCTTCCACTTCGACCAATGTAATCATGACATGAGTTGACCATTTTATCATCTTTAGGGTCCGCCGATGCCATTGAGCCCTGCGGCTGTAAAGGCACGACTGGAGCATTTTGAGTCTGCTGGCTATGACATTCGTGGTTTCGGAAACTGGAAATATGCTGATCCCTTCTTGGAACAAGAAGACCGCGCACAGAATCGAGGGATCTGGCCGGACCCCATCGAAGAAACTGAGGCCAAAAAGGAACGTAAATTCAACGTTTCTGTCCCTGACCGACGGCAATGGCAAGCCTATGTCGATTTCTTGCGAGAAGAGAAACTGCGCGCTCTGGGAGTCAGTCTTGGTGAATCTGACGGAGGCACTGCAATGTCTCGCCAATCATCGTTTTCTGCAAGCCTACCATTCTCGCCTCCTTTGCCAACTTCATCTGCTGGAAGTCATCGCCATGGTCATCACCAGAGTGTCTTCACTACAGGTTTCATGCCTGGCTCATCGAATCACACATCTACAAGATCCATTGCCTCCCCGATTTCATCAATGGGAAATCCTCGTCACATGCACAGGCAGTCCATGTTTACCTCACCGCCCAATTTTGCTCAACAAGGCATGTCACCAAACGGTTTCGCTGCTTGGTCACCTCACCAAATGTTGAGTCCCACTGGACTGCCAAGTGGCGGCTCTCCAAACTTGCCAGACTTCAACAATCGACGATCTCCTGTTTCACCATTTGTACAGCAACAAGGCCAACAATCTTACCCGTTTCCACCACAGCGAGATGACCTCCTTGTGCAAATGCAACGCCAAAAGCAACAACAAGTGCAGATGCAACAGCAGCAACTCCAACATCTGCTGTCTACGCGTCCTCCATCGATATTGCAGGAAGTGCCAGAGGCAGAGGATGAAGAGGAATTGCCTGCACCACAGCGTAATTCGCCAAGGAAACCTGCACCGGAAATCATTAATCCCAAGCCGAGCCATAGGCACAACATTAGTCTCAAGTTGGAGGAAGACATTCAGAAATCCGATTATCATCTGGAAGAATCCATGGCTAGACAGCTCGATGAAGATGACACATTCACCCCTGATACATCTGCCGAGTGGGAGGAGACCGAAGTCAAAACCGTCCAACCTCAAGCTTTGGACCTGCCACCGCGAACCACATCTCTCCAGACGACAAATGGTGCCGTTCAAGCCCCAGAGACCACTCAGCCAAGCGCAAAGGTCAAGAAAGCATTATCCGTGGTATCAGATGTGGATACGAACCCAAGTGAGACAGAGAGGTTGGCGAGCGTCCCCCTGCCTCCCGAATCCAGTAATACTGTCAGCGCAAATCCGTGGGCAGATGATCCCACTTTCAAGCCACGGTCGTCTTCTCCTGAGAAGGAGAGACCGGCGATGTCACAGCACTCGTCCAAGTCATCAATGTCCAAGCTCAATATCGCAGCCAAACCATTCACACCAAGTGGAAATCCAAGTGCCACATTCAATCCCGCGATCTTTGGACAATCGACGTTTTCTTTTCAGCCGGCCAAAGCCAAGGCTTTCGTGTCAACGTCCACCGGCGCGTTTGCTCCTGCAGACCGTGGTTCCCGTCACTCTTCGAAGACTTCAGCAAGTGGTTTGAGTGCAGCTGCACCCGCGTTCAGTCCCAGCGCAGCAGTGTTCGGCTCCCCTAACTTTGCTGCTCCGACATATAACGCCTTCTCACCACCAAACTCGGACTTCAACTTCATGACCAGCGGTCCATCTTTCAGGCCTACCGCCATCACCTTTCAACCACAAACTCCGGCTGCCGTTTCTGAAAACAGCGTCAATCCCACATCCAAACTTACCGACAAAATATTCTCGAATATTAATCTTACTGATGTTATGCCACCTGGCAAGAAATCTAAGGCTCTTCCAATAATGCCACCGAGCGCGAGTGCGGCTAGAGATGCCAAGGACGAGGTGTACGATGCAGAGGGGCGCCTTGGACGTGCCGATGATCGTATGAAAAGGGCAAGACGTGGTGGTGATGATGGCGACGAGGTTCCTCGCTTCGCATCACCAACGCCAGAGCCGACTTCGAAATCAATCATTGAAAGCGTCCTGTCAGAACCTGCGACGACAGAGACTGAAAAGAAGGAGGTTACGAAAGAGGAGCCTGCGGAAGCTGCTACAGATGTTGAGCTTGATGATCCTGTTCCGGAGCCAGCTCGAGTGGAGACTCAACTTCCGCCTGCATTAGATGAGATCGAAGAGGCCGAGCAAGTATCCGAACTCGTAAATGAAAGCGAATTACCCGCACAAGATGCCATGGACTCTACTTTGGGCGATGCCACGTCTGGTGTAGAACCTGGCACTAGTACATTATCGCCAGTCAGCAGCATGGACGAAGAACCTCATGATTTGGAGAAAGAGCTTGGTGGACCTGAGGCCCGCGTCTTCTCTAATGCCAGTACGCTCTCCGCTGCTGCTCCAGCCTTTAAATTCAAACCAGCATTTGCGATTGACCCCGCACTCAAGAATCTTGTTGCCACTCGACTGTCAAGCACACCGAAGAAGGAGGACCGTCCTTTAACCCTTGCCTCTCCGAGATCCACGTCGGATGGATCGAGAACAGATACCGACCACTCAGACAATCATGCTGGTGAAAATGAGCGTGCATCTGGACATTCGCCAACCCGAGAGCGTCTACCCTCGTCCGTCCGCTACTACGACGACCTTGATCAGCCTTCTTTCCAAGAGATTGATGCTATCATGCAGCACTTCAACGAAGAAGGATCTGACGCTGGCATTGAGCGAGAACACCCTTCGTGGCCCAACTCAAGCCATGGTGGAAGCGGCTCACCTCAGGTTCAGACACCTGAAGTTCCTGACTTCGCTCCTCCTAAGCTACGTAGTGATGCACCAAGTCCTTCTCCGCGACACTCCATCTTTGCGCAACCTCTTCGTCTGCCTGAACTTGATTCTGCTTCTATCACTCAGGATCCGTTCAGTGATGGACGGGCTGTTCCAGTTGATGACTCTCCAATTCACCATCTGAATGGGGACAATGACGCGCCAATAAGCGATTGGGACGACGTTGTATCTTCAGCCGAGGATGACCAATTACGCGAACGCAGTACTTTCTTTGACAGTCGCGTATCTGAGGTCATAGGTGCCGCCGTTGAAGATCGTTTGGCCCCTCTCGAGAAACGCCTCCAGGAAATGATGTCAGAGCAGCTTGCCCAGCTTCAAGCACCTTTACAAGGACGTCGTGTTCGCTCTGGGGCCACAATGGAAAGCGATGCCGACGACGAGGATGATGACCTTGAGACCGATACTTACTCACGGAGTTGGTCGCCCAAGCGCGACAGGAGAATGGAGAAGTTCAAGAGTATGCTTCAAGATGCTTTGTCATCACAGCAACGCAGTCATAGTCCAAACCAAATAGGGCTATCCGAAGTTTCTGCGCTGCATGCTGCTCTTGAAGAAGTGAAAGCTTCTGTTACCAAGTCAATGACCGCTCAGCCTAACCTGGACCATTTCAGAGCAATTGTGGACGAGAGCGTATCACAACAAAATGAAAGGCTCATTAAAGTTCGTGAAGAAGCAATTGAAAAGGAGGCTGCTGATCGTTTCTCCGACTTTGCCGAGAAATCGGACAAGATTGCTGCGCAATTAAGCCAAGAGCTCGAGGCCCGCAAGAACGCTGAACAGCGAGAGCAGAATTCGCAGCGACAACTGGCCTTGGCTGAAGAAGAATTAGCACTGTATAAAGAGTCGCTGCGTGATGCCAATGGAAGAGTCGCTGCTTTTGAAGCCGCTGCCCGTGATGCCCAGAAGGAAGCAGCTGAGGTCGAGGATACCCGTGCTGGTCTTTCCAAGAAACTGATGGCCGTCACCAGCGAGAAGGATGCTCTCAAGCAGACTCTCGAAGAATACAGAATCTCCAGTGATAAATGGAGGCACACCATCGAGCAAGCGGACGCTGAAAAAGAGCAGATTCGTGTGTCCTTTGGAGCACTCAAGATCCAAGCTGAGGAAGCCCTCCGAATCCGTGAAACGATGCGATCCCGGATTGAGAAGCTGCAAGATGGTGTCAGTGCGGCAGCTGGGCAAGCTGCCAACGAGCGCTATAAATGGGCTCGAGCTGATACTGAACACCGCACTCGTTACGAAATATTAAGCGCACGAATTGAAGCTGAAGGCAGAACTAGGGAGCGACTCGAAAGGGAATTGGAGAGGCTGGAAACGCAAGAGATGGAGGCAATGAGGCTGAGAGTCACACTTGAACAATCACAAAAGGAGGTTACCCGGCTTGTATCCGAGTGCGAGAGGTTGGACATGCAAGGACGGGAGATTCCATCTCTCAAATTCGAGCTCGTCCAGATGCAAAAAGAGAACTCCAGGCTCGAGGACCTGGTCGACAACCTGAGGTCAGAGTCCTCTGAGCATCAGAAACTTGCCGACAAGTATGCCTCCGAATTTAGAGAGGCTCGAGACGCAGCACGATTGGAGGTGCAAAGAACTCGTGGTCTTATGGAGGTTGACATTGAGACTGCAAACAATCAAGTCAACATCGTTCGTGCTGACCTGGAAAGCGAGGTTGGGCGCGTGCGAGCAGAGCTGGAAAATGTCAAGATGGATGCCGACACCGCTAAAGCCAAGCACGAGCTTGAACTCGAGCAAGAAGCTGATGCTCGTCGCGATGCACTTCGCGAGTCTGCTGAAGCTCGACAGAGTGCCCTACGAGAACTTCGCGAAGCGTTTGAGGAACGCATAGAAGAGCTTCGTACCCAACACCAGAGAGAACTGGAGCGCAGCATCGAAATTAGAAATCAGTCTGAATCCATGTCCAGAGAAGCACATCAAGAACGACTGAGCGAGATCGAGCAGCATCATGAAAGAGCTCTAGAGCAAGTCTTGACTGCCAAACAGCAATCCGAAGCCATGCTTAATGAGCGCCTTGTCTTCGCTGACTCCAAACTTGACCTTCTTCAAGACAAGGTCCTGCACTTGGAGCAGAAGCTTGAGGTGGCCAAGGCTGCAGCCAATGCCGCTGTCGTGGCAGCTCAATCTGCCAAGTCACCTGTGTTAGCGACACCTGCACCCGCTTCCCGTGCTTATGATAGGGCTGCAACTCAGGCCCTGCGGGAGTCCATTGGTGTCTTACAGGATCAACTTCAGGAGCGGGAAGCCAGGATTGAGGCTCTTGAGCATGAATTGTCCGAGGTAGACAAAGAGGCTCCAAACAAACTCACAGAGCGAGAGACCGAGATTGGGTGGCTCCGAGAACTTCTGGGAGTGCGACTTGATGATCTTTCTGACCTGGTCAACGCGTTGGCCCTCCCAACATATGACCGCGGAGCTGTACGCAATGCAGCCATACGAATCCGTGCAAGCATTCAAATGGAGCAACAGGAAAAAGAGCGTCAATTAAATGGTGCCCCCGAACAGTCACTTCCTACCCTGGCAAGCATTTCAAATTTTGCGTCACCCAAGGCAGCTCAACTCGCCGCTGCCATTGGAAATTGGAGGAAAGGAGGCACTGCGGCTCCAAGCGGACTTTCTCAGTCTACGCCAAGCAATTCAAGCAGTCGAACGCAGACTCCTTCCAAATCATCTTCAGCCGCACAGACCTTTCTCAACGGTCTTATGACGCCACCTGCGTCCAACGTTCGCAAATCTCCCTCGCCGGGAGCGTCGATGAGTCCAGGTCCGTCTTTGGGCCGTCCTTTGAGCTCACTCAGTCACGACAATGGTGAACGCCCGTCCCGCAATCCCGAGAAGAGGCCGATCAGCCATGAAGAGGACGATTCTCCAGCCACACCTCCTTTGCTAGGAAGGGCTAGCTACGACGAAGATGCCGAAGAAAGTGCCAGTGGTTACTACGACGACGACGAGAGTACCATAGACGGTACGCCGAGAGCCGAAAGAGTGAGAACGTTCGAGTCTCTCTCGTTAAGAGACGATTAGTTTCCGATCCTCCCATCCTCATGTGGAACAGACATTTATATCTATCATGAACGAAAATTACTTTTCCTTTGTCAATCGTTACTTATTTATTGTTATTGGGCGAGGCGTGACTGCTTTTTCGTGAGCCTGCCTTTCAAGATTGTACTACCCCGTTCTATACCAATGCTTTTCTGATATATAATTCAAGGCTATCGGCCAATGCACGTTATTTTTCTACTATATAGTTTAGTCTTATTTACGTCATTTAACGCGTTCCTATCTTTAGATTTGACTTGAAATTGATACCTATCGCTATCTTTAAATGTATAGTAGATTCCTCCGTCTACTATGTAGTAAAAAGCTTTAAACGATGTTGTCCAACTTTATGATTCATGACATACCTAGAGAATCTACTGGTAGAAAAAAGGATAATTACAGTCTGAAAGGCAAAAATAACAGGAGGGAACTATATCAAAAACTAATGAAAACACAATCATGAATTTTTTTGTGATATCATTCATTCTACAATTTCGCATGATGAAACCCCAGTAAGATTGACATTGCTAAATGAAAACATTTCCCAGACACCACCGCTATGCCAGGACAAAAAAGCAGACGAACAAAAAAAGGAGGAAATCTAAGTCCCGGTTGAGTCATTACCACCACCTGTTTTCCTTCCAGTCGGACGTAAGACCGAAAAAATATCGAGTATGACATGTTCATACACCACCGCCAGAACACACTGCATCACCATTACACCATGTCTTACTATTACGCCGTCCCTCATTTTGGCGAATTCGCATCTTTCTCGTACACCATAAAAAAACATGCTCTTTTGCCAAGATGCAACAAGAGCGCAAAGTAACAAAGAAACCTGCCTGCCCACTCCCTCTCTACCTCGAAAATCGAGGGACACCACCGCTACCACGACCGTCGGGATCAGGATCCGACTTCCTCGTGCTGAAGGATTTGCGTATACTCTCACCCCAAGCACTGTCTTCGAGAACTTCGAGGACATCCCTTGCAGACACGTTGCTGTTCGCTCTTGATCTCGCTGCGTTGGAGCCTTCGGCCGGCTCGACCCCGAGAGGACTGGACGGTCTGCTTCTAGAACTTGGACTCATTGCGGCCGCAAACTGCCAATTGTCGCTGGTGTCCGACCCGGTGCGCTCGTGACTTTGTGGCGTGTGCGGTATCGTGAGAGGCGGGGCACGCGGACGTATCGGTGACGGATCAGGAGTCTGTTGTATACTGTTGGTACTCGATCTCGAAAGAAGACCCAGTGTTGGTCCACCCACTTCACTTCCAGGTGGTGGTGGTGTAACCGCGCCCATTCGAGGCGAAGATACTGCTGTTGATGGCGCAGAAGAGTGAGGTCCAAGACCAAAGCCTGGACCATCAAATGGCGACGTCCCATTATCGTCGTGCGCGGCCTCATCATCGACGAAAATTTCGGGCACAGTGAACTGTGGCACCATGGTCATTCGGCCTGCATCCTTGCTTTGCCTGTGATTTTTGAATTGACGAGCCCGATAGATAGTGTCAAAAAATCCGATGACGACGTTTCTTCGCACTGCCTCCTCAACTCGTTGGAGGCGAGCTCGGCGACGGAGGAATTCATGTAGTCGCAAGCTTCGGTTATCATTGATGACCTTGTAATGCGCAAGGATCATGAGTAACGAAGTAAATGATATTCCTCGATCATGATCGCTGGAGACCAAGACCTCCTCGTAGAACTTGTTCATGCGGTTGCGTCTTCGTTGAATCTCCTTGATGGGAAGCTCAGCTAATCTAGCATTAAGCTTTTTGATGTCAATCTCTCGCGGCTCAGACTGGCCTTGCACTGGCAACGACGATTGTCTCCGCGCCACGCTACAATCTTCGATGAGAGAAGCAACGCTGAAGTCACCGTCGTAGATGCGCATCTCGAAGACACCAGAAAGTTCCTACATGATGTTAGAGCCATGTATGAGATGGAAATAGTCTCCGGACTTACGCCTAGCAATCTTGGAAACGCCTCTTTGGAGATGTAACCCGTGCCTTGAGGATCAAATTCTGCCCATGCTTGCTTGAACCTACGAATCTCCTCTCTTGATATCACCGATAATCCACTGCTCCGCTGGTACACATAACTGAAGCTCTCGTAAATGAGCGAGACGAACAGATTGACAAAAATGTACATGCTGAGAATGTTCCAAGCGATGAACAAGAATCGGGCCCAATTAGGGCTGCCGCAGTCTCCTTCGCTGAATTGATTGCCCATGACACAGTATGGAGGTCGCATTTCTGCAAAGTCTTCCATGACTTGGTTCCAGCCCTCACCAACACTAGTGCGGAACAGAAGTATGAGTGCTTTTGGCACTGTGCGGAAATTTGCGTTGGCGTTTTCGTTCTGGTTGAACTTGGTGAGGCCAAATGTTTGCGTTAATGCTATGGCGAACGTAAGGAACAAAACGAACCAGGTGGCCAGTAGGTTCAAGATTAGAGGCAGAGACGCTGCTGCTGTTTTGAACAACTGATCTAGCTGATTGTTGCGTGGGATGATAAGGAGGGATATGGAGACGAGCACAAACTTATGCATGCGTCCCATGAACCAGTTTGTGGGATTGGCAATTACAATAACAGAGGTGACTACGGCGAGCGAAACGGCGACGGTGGCGTAAAGGTCCCAAGAACTTCGTCTGAACCTGGTCCAGGTGAGACCAATCATGCGAATCGTAAGATTGGAGGCATAGATGAGCGAGAAGATGAAGAATACGACGTCTGGTCTGTTAGCAGAGCCGTGTTATTACGAGGGAACGAACATACCTCGGCCGCGATCCCACCACGTTTTTGTAGGATAAAATTCGACGCAAAGAAGAATAAGATGGATGACCAGTATGACAGTCACAAAGCGTTGCCATTTGCCTGTCTTGCGAACTGCCCTCCTGTAACACCATTCCTTCCAAGATTCGCGCTTCTCATTGGCAAGTGGACGTTTCGAAGGAGAAATCTGTCGCAGGAGCTTGCGCAATTCTAGCCATGAGCGTTGGTCCGTTGTCAGGTAAGCAACTCCAGTTTGTTCGGTGTAATTCCTCATGAACACCGAAACAAACAAGGTCAGCACGAACACGGCGCCGAGCAAGTTGAACACAACGAAGAACACTGCGTTGAAGTACGAGTTGAAAGGTTGTGGCTGCTGCCCGACTCCGACGATCGAAATGGCTCTCCACATGACATCGATCCAGCCCTCTTGTGACACAATCTGGAACAGGATGAACAACGAGGAACCAAAATCGTCAAACGAATAGTAGGTATTGGAAACCACCCGAGGAGCCAGAATGTTCCAGTTGGAGGGACTGCTATTGGTCATATACTCGCCTACACAATCCTGAAGATTCGATATTGATGAGGTATAGTTCGAGTTCCAGGTCGGATTTGTGTCGTTACAAGCTTGCATTTTGCCAACGAAGAGGTTTAACCCGTATACCGCGAAAGGGATTAGCAGAGCGATGGCGACGAACGCAGCCTGGTTTTGTTAGCCACCCTAAAACTTGAAACACTAAGCAATCTACTCACAGATAAGACTTTCACTCCACCACGCACAATCACCGAGTGGAAGTTGTTCCGAGCGCTGTCGCTAACATTCAAAAGCCGCAGCGCCCTGAGCGCCTTGAAAGCACCAACGGCTCTGGAGACGGAGCCTTCGTTGTTCAAGGACGTTACAACATTGATCAACAGGGTGATGAGCACAACACCATCGATTGCGCCCCATGATCCTCGAAAGTAGGCATTTGGTGTGAAAAATAGGCCATCGGCGATGACCTTGATAACCGCCTCCACAGTGAAAAGGATTGCAAATCCCATGTCGGTGTACACGAACCAATTCTTCACAGAGAATTTATGGGTTTGGAAGTACACCTTTTGATACAGTGGGGTAGTAACACAGGCCAGGATAACCATGGCCACGATTGCGCAGTATATAAAGGCAGAGAAGGCATACCATACTGGAACTGATGGCGCCACACCCTCGATCCGATCACCGCCACGACCTGGCCCAACAATTCTCTGACATATTCTCCGGATTCGGCTGTTCGGGCGAAAGATGAACAGTGAGACGTTGTATTTCGGGTGTTTAAGAAGATAGTCCCGCTGTGCGCGTTTCCTGCGGTCGCGAGCTGACATGACTTCTTTCGCCATCATCCGGGGATCTAGGTCCTCATAAGCGCGAGAAAATTCAAGACGTGAGTAGAATGGATTGGGCTCTCTGTGCCGGAAGCGAGACACAATGGATCCCCACCAGGAGGACATGATGCCGGAGTCGACAACTCTTGTGGTAGGGGCAGATCGTAAACCAGTCCCGGCATCCAAGGGAGGACTCATGACTTCAGGCGCTTCTTCATCTTGATCCAGGAAATCCTTGACCACAGCGTCTTTGAGCAGCATCTCAGTGGTGGCGGAGCCGAAGTTAAGCGGATCACGCTTTCGTCCGCTGATGAGACTGTACTTGAAAATGGTCGATAACGACAGGTTGCCGGTGGAGTTCCCACCAAGGTCTTTTTGCTGAAGGAACGCCTTGACTTGTTGCAATCGCTTTTCATCCTCGGAAATGTCAAAATTTTCCTGAATGACAGCAATAAACATATTCAATACAATGAAATTGGCGAGAATGAACCACAAAATGAAGAAGGCGGCCCCCATCCATGCAGTATTGTAAAAGACGTCGTAACTGGTGACATTGTACATTATCATGGTCCAATTCTCGCTCGAAAAGATTTGGTACATGCCCAGGAAGGAATTCCATATCCCGTTGAAGGTAATGTTGATCGTGTTGCCTGACGAGTCAATGGGGGGCAGGGAGCCGCGAAACATCTGTGAGGCCAGAATTGCGGCTAAGAAAGTGAGAAGAAACACGAACAGGATCAGATTCAGAAGACCAGTGAAGTTGCCCAGGACGGTCATGATGAGGTTGCGTGTGATTGGGACGGCCAAGACCACACGATATGTGCGAAGGATTTGAAAAATCGTCAACCAAGGATACACTTGCTCGGACTTTTTGATCGGCGGCAGCTGAATAACACTCGTGATGATGGCCAGAGCGAGATCCATGATGTTCTGTTTGCTTTTGAAGAAGTGGCGCCAGTCTATCACGAATCGAAGAATGATTTCCAGCACGAGTAGAAGAGTGACAATGGACTCAGTATTCTCGATGAAGTGCTTTCGCTCTAGTCCCATCTCGGCACTGCGCAAGCATTGGACTACCAAATCGAAAGCTATCAAGACGATCCAAAACCACTTCGTCATCTTGAAGAATTTTTGCAGGAAACTTATCCTTGGTTTAGCTGCTTCTTGACGCTCTCTTTCTGCTAGAGAGCCCGCATCACTATCTTGTCCAGTGAAAGCACTAGCCCTGCCTTCTTCCCGGATAACCGCGAAGGACGAAGTGATGACTGCGATGAGCAGATTGACAAGCCAGAAGAACATGATGATGATTCCGCAGGCGAAGAAGAGGGCGGCCGAAAGATAGTCGCTGTTGGTGAGGTAGTACATTAAATCTGAGAACGTGTTCGAGGTCATGATAACGAAGACAAGTTCCAGAGACTGGAAGATGTTGTCAAAGCTCACAGTGCCATTGTACGGGTTGCTTTGCTCCAAGCATTTTGAGTGCAGAGGACAAATGAAGCCTTTTGGAGTGGTCGATCCGTTGGCCCAGAGTCCGTTGTCATCTTGCAGCATCCAAGGTTGAGCGGCGAGATTCTGATCCAACCAGCCGCCGCAAAATTGCATATTGTTGGTATAGTTTCCGGTTTGGTTGGAGGGCTGTGAAGGATCAAACCAGACGCACTGGCGACGCAAACTGGATTTGAAACTTTGCAAACCAACGACCGCGAAAAGAAGCCAGAAGAAGCCGATCAAAAAGGCGACATTCGTGAGTAAGCCGGCGGCCTTTTTCAAGCTGCGCAAAATGATTGTTGTCCCACTCGTCAAGAACAGCAACCTCAAGATCCGAAGACAACTCAGCATACGGAAAATGTACAGATGCCGCGATCCTTCCAGATGAAAAAAGGAAAGAACAAAGCTGATCCAGTAGGCGGTGACAGCAAGGAAGTCCAGCCGGTTGAAGGAGTGTCTCAAGAACGCCCTATGAGCCAATCGCGCACGTTGATGTGCTTTTGAACTGCCTTTAACATCTAGTATGGCTGTCCCCGTCATATTGGTTGTGAAAGAACGGAGAATGCCTGGGTTGTTTGGGCCAAAGGTCGATTGAGAGGTATCTGCTTGACCTGGTCGCGTTTGAGGGGTTCCCAAGACGTTCCCAAATTTGTCTTTCACAGCTTTGACGAGTCCCACTTTCCTGTTGATCGTGCTGTACTCAACTGGATTGACGAGGAGGCCCGAAACTATGCTTCGGATGATGATCTCCACTGTGTAAATGGAGAACAGAACAATTAAGAACCAGTCGATCCACGATTGACCCCATGGCGGGGGCGTTGAGTTGTAATACACCCGCATGTTGGAATCGACAGCAAGTATGATGGTTTGAAGCACGATGAGAAGAAAGACCAGAGGCTCTGTCACAGGATGGACGAGGAGGTCACATAGCTTCATGCGTAGCTTGTTGTCCGGTGAGAACATGCCTAACGATTTGCCTTTCAAAGGATTTGCATCTCGCGTCGATGATCGTCTTCTTGGGAGTTCCATCTCCTCCAACGAAGGCGTCTTCTCGGGACGTTGATAACGCTCTTCATCGCCAGGACCATCCAAAGCTATGGCACTCGCGGAAGATCTTTCGGATGCCTCTGACCCCCTAGACGGCACGGAAGATTTTCGCTTGAGCGTTCGATCGACTACATCTGCTTCGTTACTCAAATTGACGATACGAGTTGACATGTTCCGGACGATCGTTCCAGCTCTTTGCAATGTTGAACCCGCTGCACTCGGCGAAAGCGACCTTCGTAGTGATCCAGAAGTTCGCGTTCCATCACTGGAAGTTGTGCCTAATTCCGCCATTGCCAGGTCATCTCCCAGTCTTGTTCCTCGAGTAGGTGTCAAATGGGTCGAGAATCTTACGCTCCGTGATCGACTGCTTCTATTATCTGACCTTCCACTGGGCGTTGAGGGCGTGGGGACGCCTGCTATGGGCTGGAGGTATCGTGAGTCCGCTAATGGTGTACGGTCGTTCGACGAGGTCGAAGGCGTAAAGTAATCATCCCCTTCTCCAGACTCCACGTCTCCAGAAGCCTCGGCCAGATCTATCGTCCGCAGTGAGGGCGAGCTGTCATTGCGACTCCAATTGGACATGCCAATTGGATCAGACGGAGGGCTGTCACCACCCCCAAAGCTCAGTCCAGCAAATCCTGACGTTGCGGCCCCGAAAGCAGCTCCGTCTACCGGGGATGTCGGCGACACATCCTCCCCTCCATAAATTCCTTGCCCATCCTGGGGTATGGATAAATGTGCTCCAACTGGCTGGCGCATTCCATCTGGATCTCTACCTCCCAAGGCCGTGTACGATGGTCCCGGAGCTCTTCCTGACCAATTTCCAGACAGACTATTTCTAACCAGATCACTGATAGCTCTTCCACGTATGATCCTTAGATTGTCGCTGTCTTCATCGGAGCCATTGCGCTGAGGTGGTGAGAGGTCTTGGAGCGGGATATGCGGCGTAGAGCTGTTCCTCCGGTGATTTTGATCACGGGAGTCCATTGGATACAGACCAGCTGTGGACGTTCCTATATCTCGTTCCTCCCTTCATCTGGCCGCGGCGCAATCAGATTTCATGTGTACCTGGAATAGTAGTCTCGAGAGTATGCGGAGGACAGTACTAAACGCTTGGCCGGGCAGGGTCTGTAATTGGAGGATTACAAAATGGGGGGTTGAGGTGTGTGGTCTGTAGGGGGTTCTGGCGTACGTGTTTGCAGGTGGGTAGATGGACGTTGTTGTTGTTGCACAGAATGTCTCTCTCCTTCGCCGCGTCTTTCTGTACTGGTACCTAAGCTGCCTCGCCGCGCAAGTATTCTACAGGGACTCCCGGGTGAAACGTGGGATGGAAGGCCGGTGCGCAGCTTACATTATCATCCCCTGAGGGGCTGTGACCTTGTTTACTGATATAAAAAGCCGTTACGGTCGTTTCTTACCGTGCTTACTTTGTTTACACAGTCTCGCAGCCCTGCCAGTGCCTTGCATATTCCTCACGACTGCAACCGCTTCGCGTTCACGTCGTCTCACACAATCCGTACTCTTCGGACATGCCGTTATCGACAGAGGTGGTGTGTCGACGTCTTTTCTTACCTTAGGGGGTTCGACCTCTGCTCCGCCCCCACCGAGACCGACACCGACCAATGCAATGTGCATCTCCCGTTGATAGCTCCCTTGCCGACTACCACAGTCCGAATGTGCACTGCCACTCTACCTTAGTGTTACCTCGCGAACAATCCACGGGTTTGATGTCAACAGGGGCGGGGAGGCTCCTGGAGACTATAAACACTCTCAACTGAAAATAGGGGCGTCAGGATCTGTAAATACATCAACAACGATTCCATGGAGTCGATAATCTGAAATCCACCTGCAGCTTCAATTTCACGACAATTTTCGAAGGGCCGAATCATGTAGCTGTGGCAAGGGGCAAGGGCTCTCACAAAAGCTTGAGATGTTCGAGATACTCTCTATGCTGGAGTACAGAGCAAACCGTGGGCCCCATCGAAACGAGGCGTAATCCCCAAATCCCCACGATCACGGCTCTGAAGTGAATGAATCCATCATTCACAATTGAAAGGCCTGGGATTTGAACTTGCACAATAATAGCAAAATGCCCTGCAACGAACAATTCGACTCGACAGGATACGAGGCTTGGCTAACAAGGAAAATTGAAACAGCCTAACCTCAGCTGTTTTGTTTTTTCAAATAATGGTTGCGGAGGCGGTCCAATTTTTGGGCAAAATTGACGATGTGGAGATACGAGTAACCAATGTCAAGAGTTAGCGGTTTGGACGAAAAGACAGGACAGTCACCAAGTGGAAAATACCTAGGAGCTGTTAGAGATTGCATCATCTCACGAGCAAAAGAACTGACAAAGCATTCATAAAGAGGTACTAAAAGTACCAAATAAACATACCATCATCCACCTAATCAAAAACTAAACTAAACTACAAGAACACAGAGATTCAGATGATGAATGAAATTTGCGTGAGTTTCTTGCGCGGGTATTATGATTCAGCCTTTGCACCATCGACATCGCATCACATCCGGAGTACCAACACACGTTCCTCTCCCTGTTCTTCCTCTTGCTCTTGCTCTTGAAACCGGTTCTTGCTAGGAAGAAGAAGGGAAAAAAGTGACGAATAAGAAATGGCGCGACCTTTCCATCAGTCCCATGCCTCACCCTCTTACCCCAACCCTCCTCCACCCCTTCTTCCCTCGCCATCAACCTAACACTGCTTCAACATAACCGCGTTGATAGTAACAGGGTTGCACTGCGGCGCCCACCACCTATCATATAGATTATAGAAATCCCCACTGCGGCACTGATACCACGTCGTCGATCCACCCAGGGCGAGAGAGCCATTGTTGCAGACGGAGAAGCCGGCTGTGTAGATAGAGCCGGATTGTGGTGGGGCGTCGAATCTGTTTGGGGTTGGTTAGTTGGGGGTTTGTGTGGTTGTTGGGGAAGAGAGGGCTGGGGAAAGTGGAGGGGAGGAGAGGGATCGAGGGGCTGAGATCAATGATATGAAGTTTCTCAGCTTTACTGAGAACTCCAAAACATAGATCTCGGCGTCCCGCAACACGCCTGCTGCAGAAAATCCCACAAGTCCTCTCNATCGACTTACTGAAACTGGTAATTACTAGCAATGTAGCCCGTCCTCCCCTTATCATCCTTCAACACACCTCCATCAAGCGTCATCGTCAACGTCCCCTTGGTAATACAACTCACAAACTGCGTGGCCGGATTCTCGGGCGGCGCCTCAACACCCCTCTTCATACTCATGCCCGCCATCGGCGCCATGGCCGCAGGCGGAGGCGCATTCGCAACAGGCTGAGGAGGGAAAGCAGGCGTACCAGCAGCAGCAGGGGCTTGAACCTGTCCATCCCCAATCTCGCTACCGGCAGCAACAGTCTTGGGGCTCTCAGGAGTCGCAGCAGCAGGCGGTACCGGCAAGGCTCCAAACGTCGTTCGCTGTAATACCGTTGGAGCAGTCGGAGCTTGGATCTGCCCATCCCCGATTTGCGAAATCAAGTAAACGCTCTGTTTCATTTCTTGGCCGACGACGGTTCGACGCACCGTTACGGTACGAGTGAAAGTTCGGGTGCTCTGTGTCGGGGCGGCGCCGCCTTGGTCTGGAGGTGGTGAGTCTGCATCCACTGGTCCCACGGCAGGAGGAGGAGGCGTAGTCTCTGCTGGCGAATCCACGGGCTTGACTGCGTTTGGGACGGGGACGACTGCCGGTACTGCTGCAGGTATGACGTCCAATCTTTTGGCTGTGATATTTTGGACCGCGATGCCAAATTTCCCTACATAGGCGGGATTGCATTTGGGTGGTGGACCTCCAGGTGGCGCAATCTTCTCGGTAACTCCAGTGCCAATACCTCTTTCTGGTGTCGTAGCGGCTGCTGGAGGACCAACGCCTTTGGGTTTTGTAGGCGGTTCAGACAAAGGTGAAGCGATTGCTGCCGCAACCAGTGCGAACAAAATCGCGTGTCGCTTCATGGCAACGACAAATATTCAAAAAATTAGCTGAATGAGAGTGGTTACCAAAGTGGTATACTTCAACGAGGGACTGTCTTCAGAAAGAGCCAGTGAGCGACCGTGCCATGTAGTTGTGGTTGGGAAGGAAGAAAGTGGACCAGCGGCTGAGTGAAGATGCAACGGGCGTGAGGAATCGACAAGGAATAGAAAAGAACTTGTATGCGAACCAGATTGAAATTGCTCAGGTACTAAATTGCAATGACACAGGCCGGTGGAAGAGGAAAGTAATGAGACCAGGACTGGGCTGCCACATGCTCTATGAGAACCCACACTACGGTACACGGTAAAGTTAGGTAGGCGGTATACTACAGTAGGCAATATCGCGAGCCCCAGTGATGGAGGAGCATGTTCCATGCTTCGACTAGGTACGAGATTAGGCAGCTGGGGGAACGCTTTGACTTGCCTAAATTATAAAGAAGACATCGAGCCGGATTTTCTAGAAGTAATTAGTATGGGCCAGTATTCCAGTTCATGATACAGACCATGTTGCACAGGACATCTTCCTTTTCAGCACAAAACGAGGGCATGTAGTTTGTCTTGTCATTGCATTATTTCGGCATTCTATTGAGAACCCTACCGACGTCATTCAACTTACCCGCGTCCAAGGTCCTTCCCATGAACGATCAAGCCCATGGTGCCGCGCCAAGCCAATATATTTGCGACAATCGCACTGGATATTCGGCGTTGGTGAATTCTTATTAGAAGGTGGGCATATCTGCGCGAAACAGAAGCCCCAAGATTGCGGCTGGACCACTGGGTCTATTGACAATGGTAATGTTTGTCGTAAAGTGTGTGAACACTGCGTCAATTGTGCGCAGCTCAAGTTGTTTTGACACGTTTATACCCAGATCGATCACCAGTAAAATGTTTCCAGATGATTTCGATCAAGCGGGATCCAGAATGTTCGAGAAGCCAGCATCGTGCACGCAGTATCTCGAGGAATCATTTCGAGTTGGGAACATGAATTCAACTTGAAGTTATGACTGGCTGGCCTGTGTCACATCGGACAATTGATTGGGGCAGAAGAACGGTAGAACCATCCGAAACATGCAGGGACGTTTCCAAACGTCTGCTCATCCCAAGCGTCCGTATTGTTAGCGGAGTGGTAGCGATCAATAATTTGTCAGCTCAGCACAAAAGGCTCTCAAGTCGCTTTCTCGCTTGCGGACAAGAAAGTCGGGTAATCTCGTCGTGCGTGGTCATGCCTTTGATGCACGCCACAAGCTCGATTCCACGATCTCCAAGAACATGATCCAAAGAATCATCCGGGAGGCTTCCATTTCGCACTGCGTGCAGCGTTGCTTGACGCTCCATGCGGGTGGGAAAAGGGAACAGGAGTTCCGTCGCGATAATTCCCAACGCGAACACGTCCAATTTCTCGTCGGCGTTTGCTGTCGCGATTGGAGGTCGGTAGAGTTCGGTCCCAACTGCTTTGGCTTGTCTGGACTTCAATGGATCCGCTTGAGCTATTGTTGTGACTAGCCCGAAGTCTCCAATGCGAACATTCAAGAAATGATTTCGATTTTCTTCAATACTGCCTTCACATCCAGTGCATTTCGACAAGGCAACACAGGCCGGGTAATAAGAACGGTGAATGGAGAGAAATATGTTGCTCGGTTTGAGATCGCGGTGGACCACGCCGTTCTGATGAAGATATTCCACCCCATCCATGATACAGAGCAGAATTTGAAGCGACGGCTGGATATGGAAGCAATGCCTCAGATTTGCCGGGTCCGATTTGTCGATTGTGGTTGTTTTTGAGAGGAAATCGGCAAGAGATAGAGGATGCAGTGACATTTGGATATGCAGAGTGAGCTGTGTTTTGACAGCATGGGCTTCGGACTGGGAGGTCTCCGCATGTGAGGACATTCCAGGTTCTTCGGTTTCGATGTAGTTTGCGACAACCGAGTCTGGATCTCTTGAGTCTTCCACATTTTCTCCAACGCTGTGAACAGTGCTGCGTTTCGAGCTAGTTGAGGTGATGGTACTTCCACTATTGGCCCGCTGTCGTCTTGAGCGCATAGGGCCTTGGACTTGTAGCTCAGGAAGCTCATCACCGTCCTCGGAATAACCATCAACCTCGCCAAGTATCTCGCCGATACTGTGCGTGCGCTCGAAGACAACATTGAGGTCCGTGGGTGAGTCGGGAACTGGGATCTCGGATCCGTTTGCTGCATCAGATCCAAGTCCTGGCGCCTCAAGGAGTCGTCGTAGCGAGGGCGAGTGATAGGATGAGGAGGGTGAGGAAAGCGATTGTGGCGCAGAATATTCGAGCCATCCGCCATAGTAGCGTACGATATTCGGGTGATCGAATCGTGCCAACATCCTGAGTTCGCTGAGAAGGATATCAAGCTCGAGCTGGCCTCGCTCCTGAATTTTCTTGACCCGAGCTGGGCTTAAGCCTATTTTTTTCACAGCATAATCGGATCCATCCAAACGATGTTTCACGTGGTACACCCTGCCATATCCCCCCTTGCCCACGATGCACACTTCTTCATAGTCGCGGCGGTATCGAGATAGCTCTACCATAGGATGGTCGACATAAGGTTGTAGAAGTGATGGCAGTTGATAAACGCCTTCCTGGCTCCGAGAGATGAGTTCGAGCTGATGGGAATGAGGCCTCGTACGCGTACCTGCGTTCGGAATAGCGAGATTGCGCATGGCTGTTGTCAAGGAAGTCTGACTGCCGGGACGGCTCGTCAAGGCTGGGCGTGACGGCAATGGCCCTCTCCTTGACAGTAGATCGAGACCCTCACGATAGGCCCCTCGAAGGGTGCGTTCGCTCTCTTGCTCTGGACCGCGAGGGACAAGGTTGTGGCGGCCTAGTTGCTCCACCATGTGCTGATATTTCTCCTGAGCTAGGGCTTTAACCTCGGGGTCCTCTTGTGAGTAGAAGCGCTCGCGTCCATGGTTTTGCTGATACCACGCGAGTGCCTCGTTCGAACACCTCTCTTCCAGGAGAGCATGAAGAACATAGTTTTGGTGTACATCATTATTTCCGGCTAGTTTCAAGGTTGAGTTAACATCTTCTGTGCTCGTAGAGGCTGAAACTGCAGGACTTTTGGGCAGCTTCTTTACTTTGGCCAGATATTGTGACTCTGATTTGGACAATTGATGTTGAGATTCGGTCAGATGCTGGCCATGGACGGACTTTCTCTCGGCGTGATCGGAGCTGGATTCGTCGTCGGAACTGGCATCGGAAGTCGAATCGTCTGTAGAGGCCGTGTCATGGTTGGCAGATCTGAAGAACGAAGACATGGTTTAGTGAGAGCAGGACGAAGTGGTAGCGAAGCAGAAAACCATGGCCACTGACGTGAGAGAAGGGCTGCAGGCTGCAGGCTGCAGTGGAGGCAGGGTATTTGGCTACTCTCAACAGCTGCAGGACGTGTTCAAGGGAGTGTCGAGGTTGGAGATGCGACTTTGTATGTTGTTGTTCGTAAGTTCCGGGCCAGCTGTAGAGGGGGAAGCTGCAAGCAAGGGAAGGGGTAGTGAAGAGTTGGCTGGTTCTATGCCAATGGCATGTAGGTAAGGTATAATATGTACAATGGCAATGCTTGACTCCCGTTAATGCCAGTGGTGTTGAAGTTGGAGTGCCCACCTCAGGCACCAGGCACTCAAGTCAAGAGAAGGCAGCTGATCCAGTAAGGAGCCTCCCCACAAACTTAGACCTGGCTTGGCCTGGCCTGGGAATCACATTTCGAGACGCGAAAGGCGTTCACCACCATCTCTTCCCGTCGCTGAAACTGGACAAGAGCGCGTCAAACATTGTCGCGACCTAAGTGCTGCCTTACGAACTCCATCTACCGTCGTGAAAACCCCCCTCTGCGCATCTTGGTCAAACCACCTATCCAGTTTCGCTTTGCGGTGCGCTTTGCGCCCCCGAACACCATGAGTCCCGCTCCGGGATACAGGATACACTCACCGCAGGCCTTCCTATCCAGCTATGCTCCGCGCATTCGGACCTACGGCAATTCATTGCTCGCTCCAGTGATACCTCAAACCACTGCAGTTCCCCAGCCACGGATCACGAAACGAGGAACGACGGCCATCAACTATGCCGAAGATGGCTACGATGATGATTTCGAGGACAGCGAGGGACCAGGGCGACGGCCGACTGGATTGAGGAGTCTACGGCGAGAAGATACGGAGCAGGACAAGGAGAAGGCAAGCCAGTTGGGCAAAGAAATACATGCGCCTGTCGAAGTGCAGGGAATATGGAGAGACTACATGGGCAAGCCGAGGAGAGTGCTGTAGGTTGATACTACCGTGAGGAATCATGGGAAAATAGAAAGGCTGATAGTGTTTTTGCGACAGGACGGAGCGACAACTACAGACCCAAGCAGTGCTTCCCTTCACTCCGATTCCTATCAAGATTGATATCGACGTTCAGCCCTTTCGACCCGACCCTGCCCTTCCAATGCCTCAAAATGCACGAGAGTTCGGCGTTGATGACTCTATTCCCGCCTACAGACATCCAGAGGTCACGCCCGCATTCAGACTGACCGACGCCTTCTTATGGAATTTACATGAAGGTTTGATCACACCTGATCAATTCGCAAAGACCCTGGTTGATGAGATTGATCTTCCAAATGATCGTAAACCAGCAGTTATCTTGCAGATAAGTGGTTTGATACGGACCCAGCTTGAGGAGCATGCTCCAGTAGCTCTACACCCTCTCTTCCAATCTGCTTCGGCTGTGGCTCCTACTGCAGCCATTCCATCCATACAAGAATCATCATCGGCACTAGCAGGAACGCCAGCGCCATCGACCCCAGGCCCAAAGACGAATGGTGCAACTCCAATAACAAACGGACGGAATGGTGTACACAATGGCGATTCGCTCGGAACACCGGGAGCTTCAGGAGCGACCAATGGTATAAGCAATAACATCACCAATGGCATAACTGCAACGGCCACCGTACCGACAAACCCAGAAGAGGATGTCCACAATCCAGATGACACTTATCGATGCATCGTCAACCTCAACATCAACCTAATGAACCGCCTGTATAGCGACAAATTCGAATGGTCTCTTCTGCACCCTCCAGGTTTCGCAGAAGCCTTCTCCAAACAAACCTGTGCTGATCTAGGATTGCAAGCAGAGTGGGTCCCTGCTATGGCCCATGCCATTTACGACTCTGTTCTTCGTTTGAAAAAGGAGGCCTGTGAAAATGGAGGTCTAGTAGGATATGGAGACATCGACAATGATGCTGCGGAAGGTGTAGAAGCTGGCTGGAGGTACGAACCCGAACGTCTCGCAGCGGAGTGGGAACCCATTATCGAAAACCTATCAAAGGATGAGATCGAGAACAGGGAGAAAGAGAGGGAGAGACAGATGCGAAGGCTACGGCGAGAGACGGCAAGGTTTACGAATCCGACTGGGCCTCAAGGTGGAGATTATTTTGGCAACACAGGCGAAGAGACGCCCATGGGAAGGGGCGAGCGCAGTAAGAAGAAGAGAAGGTTCAGAAGTTTGAGTCCAAATGGAAGAGAGACACCTGATGCAGGCGCTGGGCCGAGCGGCGATGGTGGTTTAAAAGATTGGTACGCAGCTTCTTTTGCACAAAAATGGTGGTTATGCTAACAACTTCTGTTAGGGAACGAGCGTCGTGGCGTTGCGACCATTGCAAAGTCTGGGGCTCAGCCGTCTGGGGCGTCAAAGATGGACCCAAGGGTGCGAGGACTATTTGCCATAATTGCGGTTTGCTCTACGAACGAGATAAGGCTCTGCCGCCGTGGTCGAAAGATTTGTTCATTGCCGATCGACCTTTTGGAAGGTAGCGTTGCAGTTTTGTGTCAGAGGCGGAATTGTTGCTTCGAAACGTTATCAACACACAGTAGCTAGGCGTTTCGGGATCGAGATATGGCACTGTATAAGTAGCTGGGAACTAAAGAACCTGATCTAGAGTGTTGTTGCTCGACAATACGAGGTCCTGTAAGATCGTACGCGTTGATAGCCATCAAAAGGGGCAATTAATTAGGAGCCTGCTAGCGCAGCGGGTCTATCACGCAAGTTCCTCCCGTCCCGTCCTCTGTTTTTTTCCAACGCCAACAAAACTCATCATCTCGAACTTGTTCAGTTACCCAAACCCAGAAGTCCTGCAATATCATCTGAAAAACAAAGCAAGACAATGGCAAGCTTTGCAGAATTCGTCACCGGGCGACCGTATGTCGTTGTGGATGGAGCCCTTGCTACTGAACTTGAAGCTCGAGGTTGTGACCTCAACAGTGCCTTGTGGTCTGCAGAAACATTGATCCACCAGCCTGAACTCATCTACCAAGTCCATCTCGACTACTTCCTTGCAGGCGCCGATGTCGCAATCACGTCGAGCTACCAAGCTTCCGTGGCGGGATTGCAATTGCATGGACTGAGCGATCACGAAGCTCACGATTTGATCCAAAAGAGCGTGGAATTGGCGAAGCAAGCGAGGGAAGAGATTATCCGACGCCAACCGGGCCGGCAATGTTTTGTCGCTGGATCTGTTGGCCCTTATGGAGCTTTTTTGTCTGACGGGTCTGAATACACGGGCAGATATCGGCTACCCTCACAAGAGATGAAGACGTTCCATCGATCACGGATCAGCACGTTGATTAAAGCTGGAGTGGATGTGCTCGCCTTCGAGACGATACCGTCATTCCACGAGGCTCAAGATCTCCTAGAGCTTATCCAAGAATCTCCTGCAACAGTTTGCTGGTTCTCTTTCACTTTAAGGGACGAGAACCATCTCAGTGACGGAACACCAGTTGCAAAGATTCTCGGCGTGCTCAACGATTCACCTCAAGTCGTTGCCGTTGGCGTCAACTGCATCCCGGAAGATCTGGTTAGCAAGGCGAAAAGAATCATGTCAGCATTCACAACAAAACCGTTGATAGCATATCCAAACTCCGGCGAGGTCTACGATGCCGTCAGCAAGACTTGGAGTGGACAGCGTGCACAAGGAAAAGAGCTGGACGGTCAAGTCAAACAATGGTTTTCCTTAGGTGGGAAACTAATTGGGGGTTGTTGCCGAACAACTCCAGACGATATCCGCACTATCAAGAAAGCGCTCCAGGAAGTGACGGGCGGGTCATAAGTCAAAGCTTTACAGCAACGACGTCAATTGTAATTACTGCTGTAGGTGGTAAAGTTGCAGATCTACGGTTGACCATTCCAATTACATCGGTATTTCATCGCCATGGTCCTGCCAATAAGCACAACGCTCCTCCAAATTTTGCAACCTGGCCGCCCCGATCCCGCTTGGTGTGATAAGGAACTCCTTCCCAGTCTCGATCTTTGGAAATGTGGCTGTTCTTGCTCCTGACATCGATCTATCATCAGGGATTCCAGTCTGCAGAAAACGTGCCAGGATTCCTGCGTAAGACTGGTAAACTAGGGTATCCGAGGGTTGAATAGCACTAATGTTGTGATACTAACAATCCGTGTGAGCATCCTGGCGTTCTTCATACCTTCCAAAAACTTACAAATGGAGTATCACTCGCGTGCGTCGCTGGGGGTACAATATATTCTCCCAGCCATCCTTTCTTCTCCGGGGATTTCGCAATCCACAATGATGGGCAAGCGAACAGGATATCCCGAAAAATCATTCCAGCTCGTGTACTGTCATTGTTGTACGAGATAGTCTCAGTTTTTCCATTGGGTGGATATAAATCTGCAATCTCTTCATAATCCAGCCCAGGAAGGAACGCTTTCACCCAGCTCTCAAATGACGGCGAAGAGCCGTTGGCTGGCAGAATGAGTCCCGGTGGTAAGAAGTCCTCCCCCTCGTACGTATTGTAGATTGTCAATACCTCGTCCACATTTATGCGACCTTTGCTGGCAGCTGTGCTCAGTGGCTCGCGAAGAAACTCTCCATCGATGACGGGGGCCCAGTTGGTTGACGAGGTGGTATATTTCTTTAAATCAGTGATGGTCGATGCTGCGACGCGAATTGTCTGAATATCGACTGTTTTTAGACAACGGAGAGAATCTTCAGTAGTTGCGCACCCTGTCAATGAAACCAGTTTATCGTAGAGTGCTTCTGCTTCTTTCGAGTCGTATCGATAGGCCTTGGGCCACCAAGGGGAGACCGGTAGTGCTCGCTTAAATAGCTTCGGTGAAGTTTCTCCGCCATTCGCAATCGTCTGCGCAACAACTGAACCTCCTCCAGCACTCTTTCCCCAGATGGAAACATTCTTGGGGTCGCCACCAAACTTGTGGATGTGTTTCTGCACCCACCGAAGAGCTAACTGTTGATCGAGAAGCCCGACATTCAGATCTGCGTCTGGAGACTCTTTGACCTTCCTTCCGGGCAGAAATCCCAGAGCGTTAAGGCGATAGTTTGGATATACGATGACATAATCATTCTCTTTACTGACATTGAGCACGGGATATTCTGGGGGAGGAAAGCCGAAGGTAGTACCGCCTGTAACATAACCGCCGCCATAAATGTTCACCACCACTGGCCTCTTGACATTAGGATTCGTCCAGGGTCGTGAGTAAAGACCAAGATAGAGGCAGTCTTCGGTTCCTTCCGCCGTGCCTTGAGGACAAAAGGGCAAATCTTGGTCGGAGTCATATATTCCATTGGTGATGGGGAGTGGTGGCTGTGGAGCACGGAACCTGTTTTGACCAGTGGGAGGTGCTGCGAAAGGGATGCGGCGGAAAAGGGTGATGTTGTATTGCTCGTTGTATTTCCCTTTGAATGTGCCGTAGTCAAGTTGTACGAGTGGGTCTTTCGAGTATACAGGCGTAGCTTGACAAATCTGGAGTAGGAGGAGGATCAGGCCGAGACAGTGTTGGAGGGGTGACATGACTGAGTGCGGTAAAACAGAGAACACGCGATGGAAATGGAACAAACGTTCTTAAATGGAAGGGAACAACAAACGTGCACAAGACAAATTGCTCGATAACAATTTGCGTGGGGAATCAACACATAGGATCTCCCTTCGGCTTCCATTTCACTCTCCCGGACAAGGAGGAGTACCGCGGGGACGGGGACGGGGCGGGTACAGTATGTTCCGGCTGCAGTCCTGTACTGTGTACTGGGACTCCTGGTGTGGGGGAGAGAAAGGGCGACAATTATAGTACAAGGAACTCTACCGAGGTAGTGTACGACTTTGACCGAAATGCATGGAACGGTAGAGAGCCGGGACACCGGCTACCTGGAAACAACGACGTACACAGTAATGAGCGAGTCTGCAGGTCGGCGTGGTCGCATGGACATTCGCTTGTTTATGGTGGCATGTCCTTTGTGGTGTGCAATGGCTGTGTGCTGTGTGCTTTGGCAGTGGCTGTGGCTGTGGCAGTGGCAGTGGCTCAAAGGCTGAAGACCCCATTCTCAGCCTAGCGCCACAATTGGTACAACATCGCTGTATCACTCCAACACTCTCAGTCACCACCAAAGTGCAACGATGGAATGTTTCATGTTTGGAATGGCGGCAGCTCCCGTCTTTGTCGTAACCACGTCCCTTGCATCGTCTTACCTCACTACGCACAGTAATGGCATGGCTGAATTTCGTCGAGCTCATCGACACACAAACGTTTGCAGACGAAGAGACAGCCTTGGTGTTGTGTCACTGTTGGCGTCCACTCCAATGTCGAGGAAAACCCAATTCCTAGGCCTTTGGGAAGGGAATTTGATTGCAAGCATGGAGTGTTGAGGGCACACATTCCAGTATGATGCACCGAACCTTCCTTTTTCCTTCCTCTTATCCTTTTATCTTTGGCCTGCTGACCTTTCCACAATCCCGTACCTTCACATTCGTTCTTTGAAACCTTCTTTCGCAACGCGGGCCGTCGCCCTTCTCCTTCCTCCCTTCGCTCACGAGACGCATTATCCGTATATCCTTTTGGTCATGTCACGGTCAATCATCGCCGAACGTGCCAATGGAAGCTGTGCTTCAAAAGGATATAGCTGGTTCAGATGTGCTGCACCAACCAACTTCGTTGGCTGTTGTAAGAACGGCACCTCTCCATGCGACAATGGCTGTAAAGACAGTGAGCTCGATCCACAAGAAGTGGCTTCTTGTGAGTTCATCCCATTCACAGGCGAATCAACACAAGCGAAAGTATGCCTTTGACTGACTATCATCATCAGCTTCATCAAACACCCAAACAAGTACAAGAACAGAGACCACACTCTTCACCACAACGAAACAGTCATCGATGATGTCGGAGAAAGCTACCGCTACCCAACTCACAACGCAGGTACCCATCGGAGGAATTATAGTCCCTGACACCCTCTTATCGTCATCAACAGCAGCAAGAACCAGTGGCAGTTCAACAGATAAAGGCGGAGCCATCTTCCAGGTCCCAACATCCACAAACACCTTACCATCGCCCACTCCACAAACCACCGAGTCAACCTCAACATCATCAGCCGCACCCACAGCTGCTCATAATCAAACGACAACAAGCTCAAACCTCGGCCCCATAATCGGCGGTGTCGTTGGTGGTCTTTCAATTCTCATCCTAGCCCTCGTCGTTTTCTGTTGCTGGAAAAAGAGAAAAGAAAAGAGAGAATTGAATTTGCATACAATGCCCTACTCCGTCGCCGTCCCTTTCTCCGTGAGTCGGAAAACAAGACCAGAAACCATGTCAACAAGCTCGAGTGACGTGCCGGGTTTCATCCACGAAAAACGTGTCACAGCAGACACGATGGTAGAGAGGAACGATAGTACGAGAGTATGCGAGGAAGAACAACAGGGACCCGTGGAATTATCAACGCACAATTCTCGATCTTTCCTACCGGATATGGGATCAGGGGCAGGGACAGGACATAGCAGAACTCCAAATGAATTACCAGGTCCGATAAACCTGGCCCCACCACCCTCAACACACGCCGAACTACCATCCCAAGATTCACGTACTCCCCAACAACCTGAGATGCCAAGAAATATCAACGTTTCTCCCATCGATCCTCCCACGGCGTCTGTGAGAACATCAATCGTTTCACCACTTACTGCCAGTGCCTCCGTAGCATCGCTAAATCCCCCCAATCCTCCTCATACAATGACCTCGATCTGTTCCGAAGGCGATCCAACCATAAAACTTCCAGGAGAGACGTACCCGGGAAAACGAGCGTATAGTACCCGCAGGGAAATGGAGGGAGGAGGAGGAGGAGGGACGCAAGAGCGAGTAAAGGGTCCGAATACAGAACCGATTTGGCCTGTGCAACCACGAGATGCGGTACTGCCGAAAATGAGACAGGGGATCTGAGTATACTGGATTATGAGCTTCGATAAAAGATGTAAAGGGTATGTCCTGGTGAAGCGCGAAATGGTTGATGTATACGGGGGATTGAGGATAGGTACGTAGGTGGATGATGATATAGATACACTTACCGAGAGAGACAAAATGCGGAACAGCAAGACCAGCTCAATCCTAAGCTCAGAAAAGGAAGGAAGACGGAAACACAAATCAGAGACTTTCGGATAAGATACTTACTTTCAGGACCTTCTCTTTTCTCGGGTCGATGACTTGGACTTCTCGGTTCATATTGGTTACTTTTTTTCCGAAAATGGAGTATTCGGATGGAGATTAAATGATACCTAATACATATAGGGAAGAGCAGAAAACAGGCGTTCTTAGTTATAAACTTTAACAAGGGAGGGAAAGGAAAGGAAAGGAAAGGGATCAAGTATCAATTTTCGTCGAGAAGGTTATCTATTATAGAGTCCAGTCTCGTAGGTAGTTACATAATCGCATCTGCTCAGTCAAAGCATCATGTTCGATACAGACTAACATAATAGACGTCGAGAAATCTTGATGTTCTAGATGAAAGGCAGAAAGAAGTCAGCGCTTCGTCGCATTCGTAGGATTCCAGAATACAGCAGATACCATGGTAGACTGTTTGTATTCCTAGCCTTGCTATTTGAATTCGCTCTCATCACACAAGGCTCTTTAACTAAGTTTGCCGGATTGTTTGTTCTGGTATCAAAACTTAATCACCACCTCTACCACGTCCCCTGCCCCTCCCTCTCCCACGACCTCGTCCTCTGCCACTATCCGCAGCACCTCCGCGACCACCGCCTCGACTACCCCGTCCGCCTCTTGTATTCGCCCTCGGCCTGCCACCTCTACCACCACGAAAGGAAGCCTCAAATCTCGGACCAGCCTTCAGCCTAGCAAGAGCCTCTTTATCCGTAATCTCAAAATCATTTTTGATGCCCAACATATCGCAATAGGTGGCAGTCTGTGGATTTGCGTACTCTCTCGGATGGTCAGGTACCTTAAAACCTTTGCTAGCATCGTAGACTGGCGCTAGTATGACAAAGTTTTCTGGAACGACAAGTGCAGCATCGGCAGCATCGACCAAATTTTCCTGTACCCATTTCTCTTCCGCTTCGATGAGGGGTCGATAAACCGCTTCGCCCTTATCTCGTGGAACATTGGCGTTCAGGTCACCAAATGGAACGTGTTCGGTTTGTGCAAATATGCGAGTGATGGCTAGCCATTCAGGATCGTATTCGAGTTTCAGCGGCCGTGTTATTGGTTCTTTCAGCCCTGACACAGGTGGTATGGACAGCACTTGGAGGAAGTCACGGTCTTTGAGGAGTTTATCGAGAGCGAGAAATCGAGTGGTCTTGTTCGTGATTGCGTCTGGAAAAGGAAGAGGTTTTGGAGGAGGCTCTGACGGAGTTTTCGTGAACGAGGCTGGGAGCTGGGCACGGAGATCTGAGGGAACTGCTGAGGTTGATGACTTGCGCGGACGGCCTCGTTTCTTGCCTTTCGGAGCATTGCTGTTTATGATAGCCTCAGCTACCAATGCTTTGACTTGGTCCTCCGCCGTGGGCTGCACGGCTGGTACATCGTTGTCATCCATGTCTAGATCGATCTCGTCTTCGTTCTTGGATGGAGCTGCTTCCGGTCCCGCATCGTCGTCTATATCAAGGTCAATCTCATCCTCGTTCTTTGATGGAAGAGCCTCGCTCGAGCTCTCGCCTGCGGCTTCTTCTGTTGGCTCGGCTCCCTTTGCCGTGTCCGAGTCCTGGTAGTTCACGATGGCGGCATACTTGACATGCATGTGCGCACTAAACCAGTGAGGAGGTCGCAGTCTCTCCATCACATATTTGGCGGCGGTACTGCCGAGTTCACCTGCTTTTGCCTCCTCTTCAAAATGGTTCTTCTTTCTGAATAGTAGCGAGTGGTTCCCTCCCCATTCTACACCCTGCGGCCAGTCGTGACTCAAACATATATCAACCTGAGTTCTTACTTGTAGCAATTTCCTGACGTCTATTTCTCTGACGTGGTAGAAGCTCTTGACATCGCCATCCGTGAATGGCAACCTCTCGTAATGTGGCTTTCGGTAATCATGACCTTTCCATATTCCACTCATGCCAGCTATTCTCAAGGGTCCCAGACGCAGAACATTGGCAGCTCCCATGTAGTATATATTTGGAGCGACCCATCCGCCATAGTATAATTCGAAATGGTAATTTGAGGCTTCGTGGTTCCCACCGACGTATATGGTGAGATAGGGCGCAGTGCGAGCGCCGGAATAGTATTCGTGGAAGTCGCCAATCTCGCGATATTTGACTGGACAAGACATGACATTTAGGTCGGTAGCATTTCGCATTGCCTGGTATGTTCAGCAATAGCTTCGATGTTGGCTGTCAGGACTCAGTACCTGGAAATCACCGCCGATGATGACGAGATCGACACCCGGCCAGTCTTTCAGCTGAGCAGCCTTTGTGACGGAGGCATAGATAGAGTTGAGCACGCCGTGTCCCTGCGTGTTGTTAGTATACTTCTTCTGCTTCCAACGATGGTATACCTACGCAGCCAATTACGGCCATGCGCACACCATCCTGCTCTGACAGCTCGGCCATCTTGGTGCTCCTTTTTCGAATGCGTGGATTGGGTCGGGAGATGGAAGCTCCCAGTTGTTCTCGAGCCGCGAAAGTGAAAAGAGCTCGAGAGGGTGTTTGACTTGAGTGGTTCACCCCAAGTGTCGTAACATCATCGAAGCTCAAGAGCGACGCGGCAATTGTGAACGAATGACTCTTGGAATTCCGAGGACTTCTGCGCAGAGAGAGCATGCGGCGTGAAGAGGCGATTGTGGGATGGGGATGGGGATTCAAAAGAATCGAGGGACAAATGACAGGGATCAGCTTGAGCTTGCAGAGCCGCAACGGGCCTGTTGATCATCACCAAGCACCGTGCTGTGCTGTGCTGTAACTCTACACAGTACCCTACCAACCCACCATGGATCCCACCATACAGCATCTGCGCTATCTCAGCGATGCTGCGCACAAGCTCACCCTATCCTCGCCTTCCATAGCTGCCGCCTTCCAAGCTCGCTACGATCTTGTCGCCAACGACAAGGGCATCGATCCTCCAGCCACCAGGGCATGCGAAATCTGTTGCGCGTGTGGGCATAACATTCTTTCGACAGCAGATTACACAGCTATTCCACGAGGCAAGAGAGGGGAAAGAGGAGGGAAGAGAAGGCAGAGAGACGAGACGAAAGGCGATCGCCCAAAGGCAATGGTCCTCGAGTGCAGCGCATGCCTGTCCAAGACCATTATTGACCTTCCAAAAACCAAAAGATCGAAGACAACATCACTACGGACAGTCAAAACGACTAGTGCATCTACTCAGCCCATTCCAGCTCCAAGTCGGGCGGCCTCATCGCAGCCACTGCCATCGACGCAAAACGGCCGAGCGAAGGCCAAGAGGGCAAAGAATCGCAACAGCCTTCACGCGATGCTGGCTAAGAGCAAAGAGGAGGCACAATCAGGAAAAGGGTTCGGATTTGGCCTGATGGATCTCATGAAGAGCGCTTGAAGCATCAGCCGTCTGTTCTCAAGCAGCAAGCAAACAAACCATCATAGGGCTGAACCGCCGCTTGTGGCGGGGTGCAAAATTTTGGTGGGGCATTTCCGTCACATTTCGAACCGGCGAGTCACTTCGAACTTGACAAACCACAGACAGAAGTCTGCGACTAATACAACACTTGAACATCCTACACTCATTAGGACCGCTCGCATATTGGCAACAAGTCACCCAACACCAATCAGCACACCACAGACCATGGCAAACCCAAAACTCGGTCTTGCGAAAGACCTTTTCGAAGATATGGGTCGGAAGGTCGCCGATGCCCAACAAGCTGGTGATGAAGACGATACCAAGGTTGTTGACGAGATAGAAAGTCTTTGCATGAACTGCCATGCCAATGTTAGTACTGTTGCGCGATTCTATGAGAATGTCTGCTAATCCAGCTCTCAGGGCATCACCCGACTCCTCCTTACCAAAATCCCCTTCTTCCGCGAAATTATAATCATGTCCTTTTTCTGTCCCCACTGCAGCTTCAAGAACTCCGAGATCCAGCCCGCTGGCGAAATCCAACAAAAGGGCCACAAATACACATTCAAGATTGACAGCAAATCGGACCTGAACAGACAATTGGTCAAGAGCGACACCTGCGTACTGAGAGTTGAAGACGTCGATTTGGAAATCCCACCGGGAAGAGGCCAACTTACGAACCTCGAAGGAATCCTAAGCATGATTGCCACAGATCTATCTGAGGCGCAAGAGGATCGCAAGGACGTGGCACCGGCCATGTATGAGCGCATTGAAGAGATCATCACACAGCTCAAGGACTTTGCTTCAGGCTCAAAATTGCCATTCACACTATTCATCGACGACCCGGCAGGAAACTCGTGGATCGAGCCTTCACCGTCGGATAAATCAGGCAAATACGCTCGCGTTGATTACAACAGAACACCAGAACAAAATGCATCTCTGGGTCTCGGAGATGCGCCAGCAGATAACCCCAATGGTACTAATGGTTCCGAAATCCGACCGGAATATCAAGCATCACATATGTACCCCGAAATGCCAACGGACCAGACTCAACTCGACCAGGACGCGCCTACGGCGGACGAAGATATCATTGAAAACCAGGTCTACACTTTCCCAGCTTCGTGCCCGGGTTGTACGAAGTCCTGCGCTACGAATATGAAAATGGTCAACATTCCTCATTTCAAGCAAGTAGTGCTGATGTCTACCGTCTGCGATCACTGTGGCTACCGATCCAACGAAGTGAAGACTGGTGGAGAAATTCCGGAGAAGGGCAGGAAAATTACAGTGCAAGTGGAGAACAAGGAGGACTTATCAAGAGATATCTTGAAAAGCGAGAGTTGTGCCATGTCGTGTCCGGAGTTGGATTTGAGCGTCGAACCTGGAACTCTCGGTGGCCGATTCACGACAATCGAAGGTCTCCTGACCCAGGTGCGAACGGACCTTCACGAAAACATTTTCGGAACTGAGGACGGTGCTGGTGGTGATTCCATGGCTTCGACTGATAAGGCGAGGTGGACTGCGTTCTTTGCGAAACTCGACTCGGCTATCGGTGGCGAGGTGAAATTCACTATCGTTCTGGAGGATCCGCTGGCTGGGAGTTATGTTCAGAGCTTGACGGCGCCAGAACCGGACCCGCAGTTGGCTATGGAGGAGTATGAGAGGACTGCTGAGGAGGAGGAAGATTTGGGACTGACTGATATTAGAGTCGAGGGCCAAAATGGACAGTATGAGGGCACACAGAATGAGAAGGGTGGTGCGGCTGAAGTGAATGGGACTACGGTTGGGGAGCCAAAAAGCTCGTAGCGTTACTTTCAAGTCGAAATAGAATCTTCAGTCTGGCGCACAGCATGACACCTAAAAGTTGACAGTCAAAGTCATCAATCGCAAAGGCCAGTATACAGAGTAAAAAATCACGATGGTAATTTCCTTTTTTCATCATGGAGAAATTATCAGAAGTCACATCCATAGCCAATACCATACAAAAATAACAGGTTCGAAAAAGTTGACATCGTGGTATAGTGCAGTTCCATCCATCCTTTGCTGTCCAAAAGCCATGCCTATTGGCATTTTTCCCACGCTCCGCTCCGCTCAGCCTCGTCTTTGCATGTGGATATAGGAAACGATCCCCTCCTGGTATAATCTTTCCTCCTCCGCAACAGCACGTAAAAGTACATCCCTCATCTTCCCTCCTTGCTTTCGCCCCATCCCCTCGGCTATCGTCACCAGCGCACGGCTGCTTGTGCAGGATCTCTACCGGACATGGTAACGTTATTGAAGCTTCATGTCCAGCATCTCACCTTTTAGCGATTGGCTGCTGATACTGCCCCTTCTCATGTTGCTACGCAGACATGTTAGAGCCCTAGCGACTGTGCGGGCTGCTTTCTGTCCGAGCCTCCTTCATCGGTTGAGCCTAGGTCAGTCGACGTGGCAGATCTCCTTCGATTCAATGATCATGATGATCACTCATTCTATGAGGACTTTTCTTTCACCTCCCACCATTTGGACTCCCAAATGTCGCATTCCACTTGGATCTCCCGCTTTGATGACGACTTGCGCTGGAAGCATGGGGTTCTCTTGTGAAATGTTTGACGCATCCTTGGCGGCCTGTTCGATCGCTTCCATTTCCTCCTTGCATCCTGCATGGTCAAAGGGACATACCACGATTGGTTGACGTAATGTGATATCTCTTGCCGACGAGAGCTGTGCCTACCTTCTGTTAGCAGATCATTTGGGAAAGGGCTGATCGCGGCCTACCTTGACCGTGAGATAGTACTCGATTTTGTAGAGCGTCCCCGTCGTCGTGAAGCCGTTGATCGCGTACATTGGGAATGCGCTCTTACCTCTCGGCACAACCCCATCACTGTCTCTCAGATCTTTTGCCGGAAACACCAATCCCAGATTGGTGAAGTAGCCAGCCTCAGGCATTTTGACATTAACCTGTTGCTTCGTTGCCGCTAACGTCTTGCTCTTTCTCGACGGCTCGTCCCCTTCATGGTTGTAAACGATTTCCTCATCGATTCCCACGGTTATGGATTTTATTGTGACGCGTTTCGCCTTTGTAAGCCAATCTGGGTTGGGAGAGAGTTTGATATAGACGGAGACAGGGTCAAGGGGACCATATGACCAGCGTGGTAATGATATGCCAAGAGTGACCAGATGGTCGGAGACTTTGTCTGCGGATTCGGGACGATTGTACATTCCAAATGTGCTCAGGGTGTCATATCTTGATATCGGTACTGGGCACTGGAACTTCTTCTGCTCGGCGTGTCCTTGTTGCAAGCTTACCACCAGCTCATAATATGTCTCCGCCGTCCGACTTGGGAGCTGTAACGAGGCTGGCGGCACTCGTCGTGCTACCTCTTCTCCTCCTCGCCCATACGGTATGAATATAACGAAGGGCAAATCCATGGCTAGAACAGATTCGAATTCCACGCCCGCCCTACACCGATAGAGTAGCATCTCTTTGCCCACTATATCCGTGATCTCCTTCCGTGGCGCAGCAAGATGCTTCTTAATGTTGTCTGCAGAGGGGTGTATCGTTTCGCGGCGGTAGAGAGCGATGGTGACGAGAGAGACCTTGACAGGAGCGCTGTAGCCAGCACTTGGCCGTATCTCAACTTTGCCTTCTATACGAGGCTGTGAAGAGCTGCATGTTAGCTTTCGCGCGTCCTGGAGAGGCATGGAGTACATCATACCAGCGTCGCAGAGATTCCTGGATAGCCAACAAGGAAGTTGGAGTTGGGAGGCCCAGAGACACGCACGAATGCAGGGACATGGACTTTGTCGGCCGCCATGTTCAGCGCAAGACAGGTGCGGTATTCGTAGGCTTAAGCGTGGTGACTATCAGGCGTGGGAGCAGCATGGAAGTACTATGCGCCTCGAAGCTTCCAAGCTCTTATTTTGATTCTTGGCCTCTGTTTGCGGGCTGTGATTCTTGTACTCTGGCTATAGACTGTTGTATGACTGCGCGCCTAAGCTGATCGCTGCCCGGAGCTGAGGGAGTCGGTGCACACGGCTGTGTGGACAATGTGTACCTTGCTGTTGCTGACTTGCGTAGGGCTGGTTGGACTACGAACGGGCCTAGAGGTGAGTGTGGTGCCACGAAAAGGGTGAAGCTGCGCCAGCCTTTCTCCTGTAGGAATTTGGGTGGATAATTATTGTATAGCTCCAGGCGGAGAGTGGGGAGCCCTATAGCGATGTGATGTGATGTGTGGAGTGATGGATGTCTCCATCCGTCAACATGCAATTGCCCGCGGAACCGGAAAGGCCAGAATCTGGGCATATGCCCCGATCACGTCGGCGCCATCCCCTGCTTCGACCCTGCACAACTAGTGGGGTACCCGAGTGCCGGACGCGATGCGGCGATTTTGTTGTGTTTTATTACTTCTTCCTGGCGCTCCCTAGAACAATTTTACGTCCGGCTTCCCGAGTTTGGGAGATAGATGTCGCGAAAAGGATGGCAACATTCAGTTACCCTGCCATGAACATCTAGACTTCGACCAAAGTCCTTTGATTGAAAGCTACCACTACATGACATCCAGCCCTTAATCTACACCATGTCGGTAACAGTAAGTTCCATCTCACCAAGCATCTGAATCAGGATAACATTCTAACCTTCCAAGCTCCATACTACCCTTGGTCCGATCAAAGTCGAACTCTATACCACATCCACGCCGAAAACAGTTGAAAACTTCCTCGCCCTTTGCGCCGGCAATTTCTACAACTCCTCTCCTTTCCATCGCATAATACCGTCGTTCATAGTGCAAACGGGTTCCCCCTCGACTGATCCCAAATCGAAGTCCTCGACTTCTATTTTCGGAGCGCCCTTCGAGGATGAGATCAGACCTGCTTTGCGGCACAATGCGCGAGGAGTTCTGAGTATGGCGAACAAGGGGAAGGACACGAATGGCAGTCAGTTCTTCTTGACACTTGCACCTCAGCCAACGTTGGATGGGAAAAATACAGTATTTGGCAAGGTCATTGATGGATGGGAGGCGTTGGAGAAATTGGAGACTGTCGAGGTTGATTCTAAGGGAAGAGCAAAAGGAACGGTACCCAAGATCGAGAGAGTGGAGATCCATGCGAATCCGTTGGCTGGTTGAAAAAAAAAAGCTTCCGGCAGGAGCACACTCTCTAGAATGATCTTGTGATCATAATGAGAAGAAATAGCCTACTGTACCACGTTCTAATGATGAGAGTCTCATTGGAACTGAAAGGGCCCCCCAACAGTGTTCCTCGTATTACGACGATTGAAGCCTGTCTATGGGAAAGGGCAATCAGGGATAGACACCCTTGGTGACAGAATGGCAGGACAATCGAATATCACTCCCATCCAAGCTGTAGGTTCAGGTGTCATCAGATCTTGTGATCTTTCTGATCTCTTCATAGATCTACAGACATTGTTATATAATTTTAACTCTCCCCGGTATCACGAATAGTTCTATAAGTGTCTAACTTAAGTTCTTCCTAGTATCTACAGGACCGGAATAGATATCAACCATAAAAACGTTTCATCAAGGAAATAGCAGAACAAAAAGGCTTGATAACAGTATGTTGCGGAATAAATAACTCAAATCAGCATCATAGGCTTTCGATGCCTTAAATTATCTCGTTTATAGATACATATCAATGAATCAGACATCACGCTCTTCTTCCCAATTTCTTTATGACAGATAACGCCAGGGCACTTACATGTTAACCGAGCTTTTGAGTGAAGGTAGTATTTCGGTAATATTCACGATTTTATAGTCCTTAAGCTTTACTACGACCTTCGGGACGGAGAGTGAGGTTTACCAATGAGCCTAGGAAATGTACATTAGGTATCAACTTATAACACAAACTGTCGCCGATCCCAACCCTCAACTGTATGTGTTTACAACTGATACTGGATAGCATAAATTATTTATAGCCTGATCGACAGACTTTAATGCTGTCCGACACCCTGACGTTCTCTAGTCGATATATATCAACTTCCTATGATTATACATTTGTCGCTTCCATTGTTTTGCGGGGCAGAGAAGAGCTTGGAAACATGGCGGTCTCTTTTAGTCCTGAGCTCGTTTATGTCTTTCGAGTTATCTCAGAACACCCATTAGAATATCGCTATTTGTCATTTTGTTGGGCAGCGATGGCAGATTATACTCATTTGCTGTTTTGTGGCGTGGTAGTTCAGGCAAAGAGAAGTGAGAGAAAGTGTAAGTCTAGGTTCGAACAGCCTACAGCAATAGCTATTTCTACTTTCAGTTTGTCGGCTTTCCACAGCACTCAACCTCGTACACAACAGATTCGCCTACTTTAACCAATCCTGTCTCTTATTTTTCTGTCGTGGTTGAATGACTAAGGGAGCAATTGTATGATTCCAGATTTGGGTCAAGCTTCGAACTCATATCTTTCATTCTCTTGCCAGTGCATTCCAGGCTCTGGGAATCTGGTGTGTTGAGGGGTTGCTTGGGGTATTGAGGGAGGAATTTATGCGTGTGACATGATGGCTCGTCGATGATTGAGCTTCTATTTCTTCGACATTGAGGTGCGAAAATTCTGCACTGGTTGATTTCTCTCAGGCGCTCCGATCTTGCACGCTACAAGACTGCATCTACTGTGATTATGGCTGACTGCTCGATTGTGAATGGGCTAACTTTGATCATGGCGCTAGCTTTGGTTTGTGGAAGCTCTAATGGTGGAGGTTTGGAGTGTGCTTGTCATTCTGAACGGGCGCTATACTGATCTCAAGTCGTTGTATTAAACGAGGATTATTTGCAAATTGTATGATCTCAGGCTACCCATCGTATCCCTCTACTCCTTGAAGATTGACGAATCTCAAGATTTGTATACTCGTACTACAGCCATCGAATTGTTCAAACAAGGTCGGGAAGTACGGATACGTCTTTTGACATCAGTTCAATCCAATTCCTAGCGTCAAACATTACCTCATTGTTAGCTTTAGAAACCCTTCCTATCACGTCTACTACACAACGCTATTAGTTTGATGGCACACTTGAGCAGCCTTTCGAAGCTCCATCCTTGTAATCTTCGCGCATGGAAGAATTGGCCGTCGACGAAGACGGCTACCCTCTTGTAAACTCATGAATTTCCGGTTCGACAATTCCTTCTGCTGAATCTTCTGTTGAAGAGGGATAGACGAAGGTTAATCTCGCGAAGAGGATATTTATAGCTCCTGAGCTGGGACAGAAAGGTTAATGAGGTCGTCAACAGAGCCGTGCCTTGCGAGAGCTGTGTCCGAACCGTAGACTCCTATGTCGACATCGAGAAGTAGCCACTTTTGCAAGGTGTTTCGATATCACTTAGAGTGAGCTAGAGGAGAATCGCGTGTAGCTAGATAAGCAGCGCCAACTATGACCAAGGAGGAGGTGCTGGATCACTACTGATATGACCCGATGGTGTTCGGCCTGGTCTTGCGCCTCAAGTTCCCAACTGTCTTGCTTGCATTTCGACGAGCGAGCACCTATTTGGCTCCAAGTTGAGGGCGCTGCAGGACGTGTCGAGGCTGTCGATAGGAGTGTAGAGGTTTGTTGTGCAGGGAGTATGGAGAGTGTGATATCGTAGAGTTTTTCAGAATGTTAAGAAAATTCAATCGCCTTCTACGCGGAGAGGAACGAGGAGACCACTACATATAATCCAACCATTCTCGGAGGTACAGAAGAAAACCGAGTATGGTGATTTGGGAAGTCTGTTTACGAAGGCTACTTCTACTATTTTGGCGGCGAATTGGACTTGCTGAAAGGGGCTTCTCTTTTTTGGAGTAGAACTCATATCTCGTCATGAATAGTCTCCCGACTGGAAGGAGTGTTCGCGTCCTGCATTAGCTGACGACTCACACAGAATGTGTAGCCTCGACGAAGCTCTCAAGTGATTTTAATGCCGAGCCGCTCTGTATGGCCCACTTCGCCCTTCGAACGCCCTCCTTCCATCTGCCACCGCCTGGGCCGACCTCCTTGACAACCTTACTGTCGTCTCCCGGCCCCATTGCGCTAGTATCTGCATCGCAGAGACCGCTGACCACGAGCAAAGCTGCGGTGTTTATCAGTACGAAATGCATGACAGGTTCATCGATGTCCATCTCTCCGCTCAATATGCGTCGAAATATTTCAGCATTTTCCTGCGGCTCCTTGCCAGGACCTACACTCGCCAGCGAGTGCTCGGGAAAACCAAAGTCCTGGGGAGTCAACGTGAAGCTTTCTATGCTGGCCAGAGTCTTTGGAGGTCCATCATCATCATCATCTGAAGTGGTATATTCCCAGCCCTCTTCATCAACTGGCCCTCGATATTCTGGGTTTGGGCTCTCTTTGATTAACCAGCAATGCGTTGGTCCAGCACAACTTATCTCGTCGAGGTCTTCATCACCACATACCACCATTCCTTTCCGGGCGCCTGATAACACGTACGCTTCGGCAAAAGCTGAGCCAAGATCTTTTCGAGCTACTCCAATCATTCGAGCCTCGATCAATGAAGCAGACTTGGAGGAATTTGAAGTTCTATCCGTGCCATCAACGGGATTTGATAGTGGTCCCATGAGATTGAAAATCGTTCTCCATCCCAGCTCTTTTCTGATTGGAATCACATATCTCATCCCGGGATGAAATGTTGGCGCAAACAAGAATGCATAGTTTGACTTGCGGTAGATCTCAGCCAGGGTATCAGGTCTGATGTTATCCAGCACAGGCGCCTTTGGGGTGATATTTGACAGCAGGTCGGCAGAGCCGGACTTGGAAGTCGACGCTCTGTTCCCATGTTTGGCAATCATCAGAAACGTTGAGGCTATTATTGAAGCGGTTGTGCTGATGTTGAAAGTATTGTGGGAATCACCTCCTGTACCAACAATATCACACTACGAGGTCAATTAGCGCCTCCTAACGATTAAAGCTGGGATACCCTATACCAATCCTCCGTGATAGCTCCCCTCTTGCCTTTTCCTTGTTTTGAGGACTTTCCTCAGTTGCTTCTTGTCGACCTGAGCGGCGGCATTTCGCATGGCTTGAGAACATTTGGAAAGAACATCTGGCTGTCCGTCCAGTCCAGTGAAGTGTAAAGCCGTTAGCAAAGCGCCTGTTTGCACTGGAGTCAAGCTGTTGGTGAAGATATGGGATATAGCAGCAGCAATTTCTTGGGCTGTGACTTTGTCGTTGGCGGGCGTGGGCCAGAGTCTCTTGAGCAGTGGGGTGATGGAGACCACGCTCTCCGACGCCTCTTCTGGAGCAGACATTTCGACTTGATGTACCTATGGGGATTACTCAGGTTGATATTCACGTCAAGTCCTTGCTACCTGTTAGTCATGCCAGTAGAAACCTGAGGCCGTTAAGGTTGTCGTTTATACACGCTAGTCGGATTGGCTCTAGCACCAAACCACTTTCTAAACCTTTGGATGCGAGACATCGAGCATCACGACGCCATTGATTTGCCATTGAACTGCCGACGAGCTGCACTACAAGTATGATGGCCCTCCCGATTGACGGCACGGACTGACAGTCACAGTTGTTCCAATGCCTCCTCGAATACGACCGCAATTGCAGTGTCTACAACAACTCCTCAGATGCCGCAATGAACTCCTCATACAACAATGTCGATATGCATCGGTAGCCACAGCCACGACTCCCGCGCCCTCACTGGAAAACCCTTCTTATCCGATTCAGAGATATCCCTCCACGCAACCGCCCTCCTTTAAGCCTCCCGAGTTCCGCAAATCCCAATTGCTTCGACAGTATGCTGCTCTGTTAAATTCCACACCACTTATTCTCCTTTTTCAGCACAACAATCTCAAAGCATTGGAATGGATGTCCATAAGAAGAGAACTGGCGCAGGCGTTACGGAAGGTGGACGAGGCCCAAGGCACAAATTATGCCGACTATGTCAAAATGCACATTCTCCAAACAGGCATATTTGCTGCCGCAATGCGCGTCGTTGAATTTCATCATCCAGAGAAGCATGCGGAGACGATATCAGAACCAAGACATGTTCTCTCGAAGAAGGCGCATTCAGCTGCCCGAAATGCGAAGCTGAAGCATGGGTTTGAACCGCTTCTATCTGGCCCTCTGGCTCTACTTTCCATACCTGATGTTTCGCCCGCACATCTCAAAACGATATTACAGATTCTGTCACCAAACAAGGACTTTCCAGCGCCAAAGCGACGGACGAATCCAGGATATCATGAGCTACCAGTACAAGAAGGATTGAAGAAGCTGATGATTATGGGAGCAAGAGCGGACGGAAGAATATTCGACCTGGACGGCGCGAGGTGGATTGCTGGCATCGAGGGTGGTAAGACCGGTCTCCAGGCACAGCTTGTTGCTATCCTACAGTCCTTTGGAGCCAATCTTACACAGACGCTCGAGGCGGCTAGCAAGAGTCTGTGGTTTACATTGGAAGGCAGGAAAGGCATGCTTGAGGACGAGGCAAAGCCAAAGGGAGAGTCTAATAAGGAGGGATCTTCATAGCTGTAGTAGATGGTGTACTATGTACGTAACAACTTTAAGCACGTGTATTCAATCTGATATCATCTACTAAGCTGATGGAATTTGCCGTTTCTATAGCTTCGTACAGCTTGCCGTCAACTCTGCTGGATTTTACCATCAAAAGCATGTGTCGTTCACTATCTCACAAGGTCTGGTCCTGGCCTAGCAGTAGAGAACCGGATTCGTAGGTGAACGTAACACGGCACATCGGTTTTGAGCACCGAAAGATTACGGCCACTTTCTCTCTCTTCTGCTCTTCTGCAGTCGTGGTGATTACCCTTTGAGCTCCAATCAAATAATTTATGGCCCACCCCTTTTGTTCGGCCTGAGCGGGGTGTTCCAAAATTGCTGGCGATAAGCAATATTTGATCCGTCGCTTCCATTGATCTGGCTCGGTGTCTGTGAAACGGCCTTTGAAACCACTGGGACGATACAACTCAAAGCGGAACTCTGACAGGGCCAATCTGCTCCTGAGCCTAATGGCGGATGCGAAAGCCTGAGCATTGCGCTCGAACCTGTCTTGGCCTACTGGATCATTGTCCATCCACTCGCCCACCAGATTTGGCCTTCTCGATACCTTAGGGCTCACGCTCATGATGTAGATTGGTAAAAGCATAGTCAGAAGGCGCCTGGCGAGCTCATCAGCCCCTTTCTCGACAATCGACCTCAATATCGATGGATGCGCTTTCGCTAAAGCTATCCACAATCTGTGATGTATGGCCTTCAGCACCTTGCGTTCACCTGGTGCCAGGTTAACGGAATATTTACTTCTATCACTTAGGCAAACTTACTTACATGACTGAGGTTTGATTAACATGAAAGTAGGCTATGCAGAGTTGGAGACAGTGCATTTTCAAGTGCCGGTAGCAGGAATCCGGGACAAGTTGACGAGGGTACCAGTTGGTACTTCACTAGTGGCCAAATCCAATCCGCCTTCAGAAATATTTCGCTACACCCGCAACCAACCAAGGAACACAAGCCCTTTCACACCATCATCTGTCGGTGGTAATGCCGATTCCAGTGATTACTATTACTGGACAGTGTATGGCCTTGAAGTAGAATTCAAGGGCGGCCTCATGACGACACCTTACGAGTTAAAGGAGTCGAGGAATTCTCCTTGATTGGAACAATGAACCTTGCGCCAAGCATTGACGCCTATACACCTCGTTGAAACACGGTTCTTGTGGTCCAGAAAATGAGATAATGACTTCTCTGAATACAAACACTAGAAAGATGATATCTTCTAGCAGTGATTTTGAATCCAGCTCTCCAAAGCTGTTCAAGTTGACTCGAAACTACAAGCTCTTGGAATGCTATTGCCAGAACTCGTCCCGACATGTTTGCAAGAAAAGATCTCATTCGAGTCTCAACAACCCGTCCCAAGCGAAGAGATCAGCGCGGAAGCGATGGTCAGGCTTGTAGCATGGCCAATGGCTGCTATGTAGAGATAGCGTAACCTCAATTGGGTCTCCCCATTGGAGGCATTTTCGAGCGCGCTCAGTCGTCATACAACATGATTGTTACGAGACAGCTTTTTCGTCTTAAAAGTCTCGTTCCATCCTCCCCTTCCCAAATGTCGCTAAATCCATGCTTGAACACGTTTCCATATCAGCATGGGTATGCGCATTCAAACCATCTTCGCTGTTTTGGGAAAAAGAGATGGTCGTGAAGCGAGTACATTCACAATCTATTGTTAAGGTGGCCATTTAGAATAGTTCTTTATCTTTTACTGAGATGTGGGATGGTTCTCGGAAGGAGGTCAGGTTGTACCGTATGGCTTTTCCTAGGTATGGATAGTTCTTGTTGTTATGCGTGATTTTGATAGAAGGAGAAAGGATAAGTTTTGCGGCCAAATTTGCAAAGGAATGGTCAAAATTGATTTAGTGCTCTGGAAAGAAAATGAGCATTGGTCTTAAACAATCTTCCAATGCTAAGATAACTGAGTGTTGTGTAAATCAAGACGAGACCCCGTGATCTTCACGTGATATCGCGATTTGTAGTTTCCTTTTGCTACATTTCCTTCTTCAACAAATCATCAACCCGATATGTGAATCATGCCTGACCATAAACTCAATGGGTCAACAGACGTCCCCCCAAGTTCGATCCTCTACCAAAACTTATCAAAAACAACAATCGTAATTGACATCCCCCTGTCTATAGCCCACGCGGCCCATGTGCAGGGACAATCTGGCACCCTACGAGAGCTATACTCCATCGAACCATTAGAAAAACCCTTTGCATCGACAGAGCCGAAATCAGAAAAAGCCAAGAAGAATGTTGCGGCCAGAAATGGTGTTGATTCGGTTAATGCTGGGAGATATGCGACGTTGATTGAGGAGGCGCTTGAAGAGGTAAAAAAGGGTTTGAGGAGTGAGGGCCCTGGGGCTAGGAATTGGTTTCATAGAAGGCGCGTAAGAGAGGACTATGATGGTGAGAAGGCGAGGGGAAGAAAGAGGAAGAGAGATGACCTTGAGGAGCTTGGGGATGGGAACGTCGAAAATTCGGCCAATGAATACACAATGACGGATAGTGCTACTGCACCGAATGATGATGATGACCATCATCATAGTCATCAGCATCAGATTACTTGTGAGCCTGTCCCATCAATGGGCTTGTTTTCACTGGAAGAAGAAAGGATGCACGGCCTCATGAGAGCCGTACAAAATAGTGAACGACCACAAGTCAAACTTCTATCAAAGTATCCAAGCCACGCAGGTCAGGCATGGAATGAGCAACCATCTGATATGGACACAAATCCTGGCTCAGTAGTATGGCATAATCCACAGCCTCAAACAATCTTCTTGACCATCACCGAAAAAGAACCAGATTCGTCCTCGGCATCTTCAAACCCAATAATGTTCTACCTACCACCCCAATCGACATCCATCCTTTCAGACTGCACCGACCCAAGCTACCTCCGAACAACAATACGTCAACACCGAAATCAATTTAAAGACCGCCCAACCTTCGATTTCATCCTCTTAGATCCACCCTGGCCCAATACCTCAGCGAAACGCAAATCATCCTACTCCACCGCCTCCCAATTACGGGACCTGAAAAGAATGATTCTGAATATGGATTTAGATACGTATATTGCTCCTTCCGGCTACGTCGGAATTTGGATCACCAATGCGCCTACTATTCGGAATCTTGTTCTGGGCGAAGGTGGACTATTTGAAGCTTGGAATGTTACGTTGGTGGAGGAATGGATTTGGGTTAAAGTGACGAGGTATGGGGAGCCGGTGACGAGTCTAAATGGAGTTTGGAGGAAACCTTATGAAGTCTTGTTGCTTGGTCGAGCGCCGGTGAATAGATTGGCCGTTGCGGGAGAGGTGGAGGAAGAACGGGTTGTCAGCAGGGTAATTTTCGGTTGTCCGGATTTGCATTCGAGGAAGCCTTGTTTGAAGGGTCTGATTGAGGGGTTGCAGATGGTGAAGGTAGGTGGGAATGTTTTGGAGATATTTGCTAGGTATCTTGTGGCTGGGTGGTGGAGTTGGGGAGATGAGGTGTTGAAATTCAATTGGGAAAGGTATTGGACGAACGACGGTTCTGAGGACGATGATGGGCTCAATATAGAAAACTTCAGACGGACTGGAAAGTCTTGCGGCATGAGCTGATGACCTCAATGGCACAAAGATTCTCCATTTCGAGAAGGTTGAGCGCCATCGTTAAAGTCGACAGGTATTGACCTAACGACTGAAGTCCTAAACTCTCTGTCTATCCAAAAAGCGGCTGTACGGAAATGAGGAGAATTGATTTCAGGCAAAGGCTGTCCTCTCAAGGTCACAAAAATGCTCGATTTTGCCAAACGTGGCGGATCAAGTCACAATCTTCCCTCGTGCCTATACAGACCGAGATTTTCTTGAATGCCTGCCAGTCAGGCTGTATATCCCGCTTCATGTACAGTATAGATGTGCCCAAAGACAATTGACCATGAATCTCAGCAAGCAAAAAACGGACAGCGGGAAAGTATCGCATCCACGAATTGCAAGCACGAATCCAAACAAGCTGTAGAATAGCCTCCAAGAAAATCTTGAATAAAGGTCTTTTACATTGGCGGAAACTGCAGGAAGCCCGGTGCCAAGCAACTGTTACTTTGCTTATATCAGTTCGTCCCATTGAAACCGTGGAAAAGGTGTTTAAACAGTGGAAACTCCCCTCTTGGCGGAAAATCAGCGGCATTGCAAACCGCGTAAACATTGGACAAAGAAAGATAGAACGTCAAAATAATCCTGTAGATCCATGGAGGCTTGTACAGACGTCGCTAAGGATGCTTGTCATGCTTGTTTTTCGCCCGCCTTCATGAGATACATAAGAGACGGTGAAGCTGTGATTGCGCGAGAAGGAGACGTCGAGACCACATCAATCCATTGAATCTCTTGACCTATTCTTGCTTGCCATCTCTAGCGATCTCGTGGCCGTTGAAACGAAAACCGTGTGTCCCATCGCCATTCACGACATGGAGACGGTTCATGACAGGAAAGAAGTTGTATGTATGTAGAAGAAAAGGGGACATGTAAGGTACCTAGACAGTATGCGCCCCAATCAGTTCCTTCAGATATCTCATCATCATGACACGCCGAAAATAGCCCAAACCACAGCCGCATCGACACTCATTCACTCGTTTCAATTTATTGTGCTCAATAGGAGAAGGCCTTTAAATGTTAACCATTAAACATCAGGTCATTCTTAACTTGGCGCCGTCGCATTCGAGGCCTGGCTGCAGAAACCAGGTCCTCATTAACCTTCCTCCATGCATCCCATACCTCCATCGCACAATGTTCCTCCCGGTGGCATGGTGCATCGTGCCTTTCTGTTGCCATTGCACGATACCTTGTGACTCTAGACCCCGGACCTGCTCTGCAAGTCGAGACTCAGCCGATGACTATCCCGTGACCCAACGCCATAAATCGCCACAAAAAGGGTTTTGTTCTGAATCCGACTCATACAGCCTTCCCATTCCCCACTGTGGATCTCCTCGTATGCCCAGTCGGCAGATTCCGCGTCTCGGGATGCTTATTTTTTACATGCTTAGACAAATTCGACGAATCTCCCGATCTGTGATCGCAATATGGACACGCGTACGGTTTGAGCTTAGTGTGGGTCCTCTCATGAGTGTTGTGTTGCGTTTTGGTCGCAGACCTATGATCACAGTATTGGCATTTATACTTCTTTTCGCCCGTATGCGTGGTTTCGTGGTTCTTCAATTGTTCCTTCGTGCAGAACGTTCTGTCGCAATGACTGCAGCGATAAGCGTGGTAACGTGAGTGAGCACCTGAAATATGTCTGTTCAATTTGCCTCGATGCTTGAACGACGTATTGCAACCCTTCCAGCCACAAACAAATTGTTGAGCCCCAAGTTTGTTGGTGTGCTCTTTCTGTACGTGCTCGTCCAGCTCTTTGCTATTGGCGAAGGTTTGGTCACAAGTGTGTGGCCCCAGATTACTCTGCGGATCCGAGATCATCCATTGACAAGTCGTGCTGACCTCCATGGATTGCCGATTGCTCCTTTTACCAGAAGATGCAGCGTTCGATGTTTCTGGTTTAACAAATGAGAACTGATTCGCCGGAGGCGAACGCTGTCTCGTGAGTTTTGAGCTCACATCGGGGCAGTAGGGTGAATGCTCCACGACCGAGGCAAATTCAATATCTTGGAGGCCTGGGGCATGTTTCCACTTACACATGAGGCCTTCCAGCTGCCGTTCGTGGTCAGTAAGCACATGTTGATCCAGCTCGGACGGATTTGTTCCATTGGTTGAGAATAAAGTGTTGTTCTCTGCATCCGAAAAATTGGTTGGCGAGAGGAGGTATGAGTTAGATGTTGGGGAGGTAAAGGCCGTCGCAAATGAGAGTTGGTGGTTTTGCGCTTGTGAGGCTTGCAGATCTGATCCATAATTACCAGACGACGCCAAAGTTTGGCCGTATTGGTTTGATTGACAGGCATTTTCCAACTGTACAGATGATCCTGCAGTCTGTTGTTGTGGCTGGAAACTGAAGGATGAATTTTCACACTCAAGCCCGAAATTTAGATCGGGTGCCGGCCATGCATATGAAGCTTCATAGCAGAGATTACTCTGTAGAGAGCTTTGACTGCTTCCACCGTCCAATCTCCGCCTCTTGTGATTTGTATGACTATTCGAACGGTGATCGTGGCTATGGTGGCCGTGGAACTGCGGTATCGAGTGGTCCCAGACAGAGGTGTTGTTGGTGAACATGGACGGGGGAAAGTGGTTCGAGAAGTGGTGACTTTGACTGAAGTCCGACCAAATGTCAGAGTCGCACGAAGAGAGTCCATGACATGCTCCTTGCTGGCACAACTGAGGATCGAAGCCCAAGGAGGTATCGGCCATTGAAAAACAACTTTCGTCAAAACAGGTTTTAGTACATGTGGGAGGCGATGCTCCGCAAGTAGAGATTGGGCATGGCTCGAATTCGCAATCTTTGTCCTGGCATTCTGTTGGACAATGTTCAACGTAGCATGCTTGTGGGATATCGCAATCCTCATCGTTGCATGGAGAAGCACACTCTACCAAGCAATGATGGCAATGAAAGTCGCAGTCGTTCTCAGAAGCTCCATTGCGACAACCCAGACAATCTTGAGCCAAGGCCGGCGAGAAAGTGCATGCTGGAGTACATGTATCACGTAGAGGCTTGTGTTCGCGTCCAGCTCCATGGGTCAGCTCTAGAAGGGCGGCGGGGGCCAGGAACTCCTCGAGACGGCTATCCACGTCATTGGTCTTCCTATGATCGATAGGTGTATCTGGGTGCGAAGGTTGAAGAGCTCGGGTCATGGTTGAGTCCCTGTTCTTTTGAGCTCTCGAGAGCGCGGGGAGCCACAGTGATGGTGGTGTAGATTCGAGATGAGGCTGAGAAGCAGATGGCACGATAGATACTTATCAGATATGGCCCCTATAGTCGCAATGAGGCCTGTGCTGGTGATGATATTGGCGGCGCGCGGGTGAGTGGGAAAGATGTGGTTTTTTCCGCGAGAGCCATCAGGGTATTCAGTAGGTAGGTACCGAGTTCTGAATGACGGAATCCGGGACATATCAGTAGATTCTACTGACTCGCAAATATCAGTACTTGGAGTCCTGAGGGCGAATAGCTGGAGCCCTGAGGGCGAATAGCTGGAGCAGATATAGCAAGCTTTGTCTATAATGCCAAACATTCTTTCTTCTCCTTCAGGATATACCTTGGTAAGTCGGGCACTTGCGCTTGGTGAGGGGGCTGTGCACTTCTCTCTTCAACGACAACGTCCTCTGGCTCACCAGCTGTTCATGCATACACCATTCATATCTGCCTTCAGTCTTCGCAATGGGCAACTGTTTCGGCAAAGAGTCTGGCGGTAACTTCTCCGGGGAAGGCCACACCATTGGGGGAAGCCAGACACAAACCACACCTCAAGCACCGCGACCACTACAATCACAAGCGCAACCACCCGTCAAGTCGAAACCACCGCCGAGAGTAGGAGGACCTGGACATACACTGGGGAGCGCGGGTACTGAGGAAGATGCGAGGACTGCTGCGGCAAGGGCAGCGGAGGTGAGTTCGAGCGCTTTGCACAGTACTCAAGCAACCGACTCTGACAACGACTACAGGCACGAGCAAATAAATCACAAGGCTCAGGCCCACTGGCAGCTAAACTCGCCGCCCAGAAAAAGGCAGGAATGCAGGGCGCGCTGAGGGAGGCTGCAAACGAGAACAGAAGAGCCCGGGAAGCAGACGCGGTTGCGGAGACGCGGCAGTACAATTGAGTGACGAACGACGGCTTTGGCCACCATTCCTGAGACATGATGTTATGTGGTATTACGACATGTGTCATTGCTGTAAATTGATTAACGAAGATTGGATAGACTGAAGCTCCAAAGCATAAGTGTACTAGAATGGACCATCAACGTGGTGTACGACACAGAGGTAGCCACTTGGGAGCTGTTCACGGCTCTGCACTCCTAGCATCATGTTGTTACATCACTCTGCTTCCTGTCCATTCTCGCTCGCATGTCGCGACTAAGTTGCACGTAAATAGAGATCAAGAACGTTGTATGACTACATCCGATCCCTTTGCTCTCTCGAGCAACTAGTGCATTGCATCTGCTGGGAGATGGTAAGTAGCTCTACGGATCGACAAATGCGTCAGGCCCCGCCCAATCAATAATGCTTGCTGATTGGAGATCGGTTGTCTCCCCGTACAGATCGTAACCCCAGCAGTTGTGCAATAATGAAGATATTATAAGAGAAGTTACCTATTCGTCCGTCTAACCTCACCCCAGTTCATGGAATCGGGACTGCGAGATTCCGTCTTGGCCCGGGCTGCTCTACTATGTCGAAAATTGTCGGGTCACAGTTGATGTCGTGAGGAAGCAGGTTGGAGTCTTAAACTCCGTCAATTCCTCCCAGACATGTTCATTTTACTGACCCACTAATTCGAGAAAAAACCACGAATCGCGCAACCATCCACTCGGCCCCAGCTTGGCGCGATGGCAGACCACAAGCTCAGCGCAGAACAAGCCGTGCTCGATACATCAACCCCTAGCAAATTAGGTGATTCATCGATCAAAGAAGATGTACATCAGTCAGTAGAACTGGTCTTGCAGACGGCGGCCTCTGATGAAGCTAAGGAGAAGGGTGGAACTGTCACGCCCGCTGTGACAACCGAGAAAGGGCCTGCGGACACTGATACCGAAGTTGTGGAAGATGATGGTGCGCACTATGTTCATGGAGCTGCCAGAATAGCCTTGGTGTTCGGACTCTGCATCGTTGGCTTCTTAGTTGGCCTCGACAATCTGATCATTGCGACGGCAAGTTTTTCAATCTTTGAATCTGTCCGCCCTGGCTCTAAATAGAATTAATAGGCGATTCCGAAAATCACAACCTTGTTTCACTCGTTGCCTGACGTTGGCTGGTATGGGTATGTCTGTCCCTTTTGATCGCAGGATCTCTATGCGGCCCCATCGAGATTTACTTGTGATTTTCCTTATTACTGAAAGGCTGATTGTGGTTTAGATCGGCCTACTTATTATGCACGACGTCTCTACAGCCATCTTTTGGCAGAATCTACACTTACTTCGACGTAAAATGGACTTTCGTTATTGCCCTGTTCATCTTCGAAGTTGGCTCTGTTCTCTGTGCCACAGCGAGGAATAGTCCAATGCTTATTGTTGGTCGTGCAATTGCTGGAGTTGGCGGTGCCGGTATGTACGCAGGAGGAATGACTATTCTTGCGTATTCCATTCCTATCAGTAAGCGTGCCTTCTATCTGGCTGCCTTCGCGAGCATGTATGGTATTTCCTCCATCGTTGGTCCGATTCTTGGGGGCGCCTTCACTGATAGACTTAGCTGGAGATGGTGCTTTTGGTGAGCTCAACATTTGACTTCGGCAAATGACAGGTCTAACTTTTCTCAGGATCAACTTGCCGTTTGGTGGCACTGCCATTGCAATTGTGTCCATCTTTTTCAAGAGTCCCGATAGAAACTTCAGTCATATTCCCATGAAGCAAAAGATCCGCGAGATGGATTTTCCCGGGGCATTCTTCCTCGTCAGCGCTATCGTTTGTCTACTCCTTGCCTTGTCTTGGGGAGGCGTAAAATATCCATGGAGGGACTCGAAAGTATGGGGCTGCATGATAGGGTTCGGATTGCTGATGATCATTTTCATCGTGATCCAAGCTCGGAAAGGAGAGCATGCCACTATTCCCATCGGACTCCTCAAGCAGAGGACTATGCTGGCTTCGTCGCTCGTTTTGGCATTCCTATCGATGGGGTTGTACACGTATGTCGCAAAAACTCTTCGATGAAACCCAAATCTGACATGTTTAGCCACGTCTTCTATCTGCCATTCTACTTCCAGGCTGTCAAAGGTACCGATGCGCAAGAATCAGGAATCAGGTGCATTGCCTACCTCATCAGTAGTACCGTGGCATCTCTTATATTTGGCGGCATTGTTACTGGAGTTGGCTACTACACCCCCTTTCTCTACTTCGGCACAGCCCGTAAGTCATCCAGGTCGAATCCATCTCACACAACTAACATTGCTGCAGTCTACACCATCGGTTCAGGGTTTATTTATACTTTGAAAGTAGACTCTAGCAAGGCCACTTGGATCGGCTACCAAGTTCTCGCTGGTTTCGGAACAGGCTGCGTTCAGTTGCCATTCATAGCTGTTCAATCCATTCTTCCTCCAAAACTGATGCCTACTGGAAACGCTATCGCCATATTCTCCAATACCCTTGGAGGCGCCATATCAATCTCGATCGCCCAAAACATTTTCGCCAACACACTGGTAAAGGAGATCACCAAGCAGGTACCAGATCTGGACCCATATGTTGTTATCAATGCAGGCGCAGCACATCTACGAGATGAAGTCACAGACGCACAACTGCCAGGGACTTTGCTAGCATACAACAAGGCTCTGACTACAGCTTTCATCTTGCCGATTGCGGCTGGGGGCATTGCTTTCCTGTCCTCTTTGCTGTTTGAGTGGCGCAGTATCAAGGGAAAGAACCTACTTGCCGCTGGACCTGCGTGATGGATCTGAACGGGGAACAAGTGGAATTGAGGAGTTGCGAATGAGTAAATTGGAAAATGTGGCGGGGTGATTGAATGGGGTTGCCCTGCCAGTGGTGGTATTATATTGGGATCCTTGCTATTCGATTGTACTAATTCAAAAGTTATATACAAGAGTAGAGTCGCTATGAATTTGATAATATATAGTATATTCGAACTAAAAACCAAGTCATTTGAATCTGGAAATGGACTTCCTCTTGCTTATTATTGCGTAGAGATGAATTGAAATAATACTTACTCCCTGAATCCATCTATAAAGTCGTACTTTTGCGCTGAAAAACGATACTACAGCGTTGAGAGACTGTGTTTTGAGGTAGAGATGAAGCTCTTCTTCGCCTTCTTACTTTATTACTTATTCTCTTATATTATGAAGATATTATCCTTCGTATATGTATATGTTGCTCTGTATTTCCACATTGCTATCTCTTAAAACTAGTCAAGGAGAAGAACGTTAGCTTAGAAGACACGTCCTCCTTAACAGTTCATATAGGGACGATGGACAAGGCTGTACATTGTATCACGTGACGTTACGCTCGATCGATTCCTTCTCAATTTACTCCTAGGAAACTACTACCCGCACATTCTGCACTAATGCCTGCGATATTGGGGGTCCGCGAGTACTATACAATTAATTACATCTCCACGTAGTAGTCTGTGTAGATGATTTGTGGACCCTCTCGGAAGAATTTCGGGCCACACCCCTGTATTCTTACTAGCACCTATCCCAACCCCAACCCCAACCTCCTGCGCAACACCATTCATCTGAATTCATTCTCGATTCCTAGTCTTTGTCGGGAGCGGCATACTGAACCTGCTTGTTATTGGGCGACAATTGTCTCTCGTCCTCAATCCGCAGCTTATGCGAAGACAAAGGACAATCCGTGGACTTTTGGAGAGGAAAGAAACACTCATCCACCTCCTATGTGATGCATAGAAATAAGAGCCTGGAACTTGTGGTATCCTGACGAGTTTGCTGCAAACTACGTCGGATAATTAAGTGAGGATTCTCAAAGCGCCGAAAAGTCTTGACAAGACCAATCTGACAAAATGTCAACCGAGACGGCCTGCATCGCAGCTCTCAGAAAACACAGTACGGATCAGTCAGCTGGATTGAGAACGTCACTATCATAAGCGCACAATCGAGGACTCGAGAAGTTTACATTATTCCAAATACCGACTTGACCAAGGCCAAAATCTAACTAGTCCGTCAAACCCCAAAGATTCTTCAAAAATTCAAAACAATCACACTTCCTGGTCATTTCCTACACAATTTGCCCTTGCACATTCCTGTTACTAGGATCATGTATGCCGCCTGATCTACTCTTTGGAACTTCTTTCCAGGCTCGAATCCTCCTTATCTTCTGCGCGGGAGTCGCGAATGATTCGCCTCCCACCTCAGCGACCCCCATCAAAGGCACTGAGATTTCTTGACGTGGCTCCCTGTACATCATCGTCATGGATTCTGCCATCCAGTTGACCATTGATGCCCTGTGAGTTATCTCCACTGGGAGCACCGCCCCCGGATTCGCGATAGAACTGACCATTGCTGCCGTAGGCCTGACCACGGGACTGAGCGTTGCCGTTGGACTGAACCAGTTGAGACTGGAAAGTTTGATTGAAACGGAGGCCACTGGATCGGCCTTTTCCGTACGATTGGGATCGGCCATTGCCACCGTAGGCTTGGTATTCCGCCGCGCGTCCTACACTCAATCGGGACTGGGGAGGATTTGGTACTACCCGTCCATTGGTAGGGCGCCACTTCCCAAATCCGCCTGGTTTGTACTTTCCTGGCTCAGTACTCGGCAGACTCAGAAATTGGGGCTTTTCCTGCACACCCGATGGAACTGCTGGGTGTCGGGTTTCATCACCATAAACCGCGCCATCGGCGCGATATGCAGCTCGTGGAGTACCCTCATCTTGCTCCACGGCTGAATCAACACGATCCATGGGAGGCTTAAAGCTTGGATCTTCATCGACTGCCTGTAGACTAAGACCATATGCACCCAGAGCATATGCACCGGGATTCTCGCCCAGCTTTGCTAAAGGTTTGACGACTGGTCTGAACCATTTGATGTCAGCAGGATTGGTCTTCCACTCTTGGTAGAGGGCGTATAGACCCAACTTGTTCTCCTCGTTATCAATTTGGCAGCCATTCCGATGCCAATAATCAAAGAGGGCGATGGGAAATCTCATGGACACCCTCTCTGGTTTGGCTCCAATAAACTTCTCGTCGTTGATCCAGTGACCGAACGCCTCGCCACTGTTTTGCCACTGCTCGTAGAGAGCGGGAGGCATCCTCATGACAACCTCTTCCGATGGAGTTTCCACCTCCACTGAAGAGTTCTTCATCCATTTGAAGAATGAGTCATATGCATCCTTTTCGCCTGGACGATGGCCATGGCATGATCCAGTATGAACATCCGCTAAATTGCGCGAACAGAAAGTTATGTGTGGTGCTTTGTCTCCTGGGGAAGGATGCCACCTAAAGAAAATCTCGATTGTCTCAGCCTTCACGATTTCTCTGTTCATGTTACGGCTCTCATTGATCTTGCGATTAACCGCCCATATCATCGACGGGTTTGGTCGGTCTTCTTCCAGCTTGACTGCCGCACCTGTTTCGTTTCGAGGAGACTGTAGTGGCGAGTGTGGTGGTTGCAGCTCGACAGATCGCGCGGGTTCTTTAGAAATTGTAGATCTGTGCTGAGACCCGGGTCGTGGGATCGACTGGCCCATTCCAGAAAATTTGGTCATGCTTCTCTTTGATAAAAATATATATCGATGATGTCGTCCAAGGCGAGACTGCTATGCGGATCAGGCTGGAAGCTGAGCTGAGTTGGACTTGCTGAGTTGGGATGGAAGTTCAAATGACCCCCTGAGAAGTTAAATATGCAAATGGTGTGTTATCACATACATCTCTGTCCAACACATCCGTCATCACCATCTTCTATCCACGAATGTTCTGCAATCTTTCAGTACAAGAGGTCATGTGGACAATCAACATAGATTTAGGACTTAGCTGCAACACTGATTGCTGCAGGCACTGTTGTTTGCCTGCTCGTGGGCGAACACATCTTTGCTCTCTCTTGACAGGAACATAAGCATATCTTTCTTCATTTTCCCTCCGCTCAGTTCGTAATTCCACACTTCATTTTTCTCCTTCCCATTCTCAATCTGAACCATCAACTTTCTTGCTCCACATTGAGCATACCAATCACTAGTCAATAAAGATGGCTACTTCCTCAACGACTGGCAAGTGTCTTATTCACAACGACCTGGTGGCATCCCCAGCTACCGATAAAGTAGGGCTCGATTCACAAAACTCCACCGACGCCGACTGTTCACAAGTGGAGACTTCTTATCCCTACGGACCCGAGGAACTCGCGAATCGTGGTAAGATGGTCTACGAAAAGAGACTTTTCTATCCTATGCATGTCGGCGATGTTTTTCTGGGCCGGTATCTGGTCCTAGACAAGCTAGGCTTTGGGAGTAGGTCAAAGACTTCTCTCCATGTCGGATTTTCCCTCCCAACAGAAGCTAATATTATTTACAGTCTCCTCAACGGTGTGGATGGTTCGAGACGTACACAAACAGCAATATTTTGCACTGAAGGCAATCTCTACGGAGTGTATTGGCTCCTCCGAATACAAGGTTCTCGGCCGTCTAGACGAATCCGCGCCCGAACACCCTGGTTGGGAGTGTACCTCACAGCTGGTGGACATGTTTTGCGTGCCGAGCCCGCTTGGAAAGAAGTATGGTACTCATACCTTCCTAGTCTTCAACGTGATGGCAGAGACATTGCACAGCTTCGCGAAGAATTTCACGAACAATTCAATTCCGTCGCAAATCATGAAGGTCTTTCTCAAGCAAATTCTCCTTGCGCTCGACCATGCTCACAATGCTGGCGTTGTACACGCAGGTTGGTTCGTATAACTCTCTTTAACGAATAAAGCACTGACCCTCATATAGATATCAAGTCTGACAACATCATGATTCGCATGCCTGATCAAGATGCCATTGGTCAGAAACTTTATAACGTTTCGAACGACCCATCCGGTACCAATTCCTCCCACCAGCCGGACAAGGGCAATATCATATCTCGCGAGCGGGAGAAGTATAGCATCGATTATGAAGCTATGCAACGAAAAAACACCTGGGAATTTCCCAGCCGGAGTATGAGCGAATTATATCTCAATTCAGACCCTACGGAAGAAGAACTCCTGGGTCTGAACGTCACACTTTGCGACTGGGGTCTTGCCCGATTCACCGACAAGAAACACATCGATGCAGTTGCGCCCCCAAAATTCAAATCACCTGAGTTGTTGATCGGTGCCCCTTGGGACGAAAAGACAGACATTTGGACACTTGGAACCCAACTTGTGCGTTTGATGACAGGTCGTGACGCCTTTTCGGCCGAGGATGATCACGGATCTTACAGCAACTTGCAACATTTTTTCGAAATAGAGCTGAACTTTGGATCCTTCCCCCGATCGCTTTTGGATAATGGCCACTCAGGGTTTATCAACGGCCATTTCAACTATGGGGGTAGAGTACAACTCCAGCCAGATCTCATCAGAGTCCCACGATTGGAAAACTGGTTTAAGAATTTTGACGACGAGGACGATAAGAAAGAGTTTATCCATCTGCTAAGGCATATGATGCGAATCAACCCAGAGGAGCGTAGCAGTGCCGCTGAGCTACTCAGAGAACCTTGGTTACGTGATGTTGTCCTCGACCACGAGATTCTGGCTACAGCTGTCAAGAAACCAGTTGAATCATCAGATGCCTGTCAAAAACGAGTTGACTCAGTCATTGACGCAGATTCTGTGCGGGATTCGGACTCTGAAAACGATGCGGACTCTGTACGGGATTCAGACTCGGTTCACGACTTGAATTTGGAGAAAGAGGACTTGGAGATGGACTCCGCATTGGAAGCATCTGTACCATCATGTCCAACGTCCTCCAAGCTTAGTGAGGCGGGTGCGAATCTAACTAAGCCTTCGACAACCTTCAAAGCAGAGACACTGGTTGAGCCTTCGACGCCCCTCGAAGACGAAAAGACGACCCCGGAGACAGCTTTACTGTTAATCGGAGCAGCTGTCATGGTGGCGTGCCCCGTGGAAAGCCTCGTACTCGTGGGCCTTGCTTTGGCCGTCCGCACTTTCTTCAAGACTCTAATAGGGATCTAAATCTACCATAGTTGGAGGCGACGAAGAACTTTACAGTAAATGAAAACAGCAAAGAAGACGGGGCAGAGGATGAAGATCAAGCCTGCAAGACTTATTGAAGTTCTAGACGAATAGGATTACCTATGGATCGTACAAGTCTGCGACAAATAATTGGCTTCCAATATTTATTGTATTTGAAGCTTAAAAAATGAAGGAATTGGAAAAGATGAGGAACGGTAATTATATGGAACCATAAAAACATAGTCATTGTGTGATGGATATGACAGGGACAAAGCGTTGTTGATCCAACTAGTAGTAGGAATTGCCCTTCCGATAATCAATTTGCCTGTCGTAGAAGGCACAACATCTGTAGAAATGACCATAATTCCGTCTCGCTCACAGATTATGAAATCAATCTCCATGACTCTCCATGCTCCAACTGTTGGCCTTTGTCTTTCTGGAATTGCGCACCTGGAATCGAGATCTGACCTTCTGAAAAGGTCACGCCAATCGTAATTCATGCGATATCGTCTGCCACAAATCTCTCGTCCACTCCTATTCCCATCAAGATTCACGCAGATCCTGCCTGCGAACGATTCATCGCCCTAACAACCCCCCAAACAATCACTCCACTCGAAAGCACAAGAATCCACATCACAACAGCAAGCCAAACCCAACCACAGTGCGACACCGGCGCAACAACAGGAACCAAGGCCCCACCATGCTGAACAGCACCAACAACCTGCATGGGAATGGCACCTCCATTTCCGTTGTCGTCGAGAGTAGTGGTTGAAGAGTGACCGGTGGGCAGGATGGTATTGGCATCGCTGCGTGGGCGAGAGGATGTTGAGGATGTTGAGGAGGTGAGGGTAGGAGGGATGATTGATTGTTCTTTGTTTTTATTTCAGAATTAGCCGGAGGTTTTGAGGTGTAGGAGAGGTAGTGAGGAGAGTACGTACGGTTTTGCATGGTTGCGATTATGTTATTGCTTTGAAACTGTTCGGTTTATTAGTTCGAGAAGGGGATAGGGATGGAATGGTAGGTGGAGGGATTGTACTTGATTGAGTTTGCGCGAGGATGTTCAGTGATTGATACTGAAGGTCCATTAGCATTGGACTTGTATGATTGTGTAAAGGGAGTATGAATTCACGTACATGGCTGGATATACGCAACGATATCGTGAGATTGGTACTACAAACTTATCAGTCTCCTAAGTCGCATCGCATCCGCACAGGAAATGAAGGGTACGTACTGACTCAAATGAGGTTGATGATGCCGTCGGAAGGTAGCTGTAGGTTTATTAGTACCATAAAGGCATCGTGATGCCGTAGAAAATGATGTCTGCGTACTTGATTGACAGCCCGTGGTAATCTATGGCGATTGAAGCTACAGGCTTGTTAGTACTGGAATTGCATAGTCACATCTGGCAATATAGCAATAACTTACTTACTTGATGGAATTGATAGCGTCTTGGTAGTGCCGATATCGAGATTGTTTGTTGTTGAAGGCGCGGTAATTTGCTGTGCTATAGAGAAGTTGCTATTTGTTAGCGGTTGGCATCAAACTTCTCTGCGCGCAAAAGTCAAGTTAGAACTGAGGTCAAATTCTTTTGGCTGAAGCCTTTTATCATTATCATTATCTAGGCCTTCCTTAACCATCTGAACCTGCTTATGCCACAGCCAAGCACTCTCAAGGTGCCAATTCAGTATGTCCATCTGTTGGGTATCGTAGTTCTACAAAACATTGAAATCCTTTTCATCCTCTGAGCCTCTTCAACCTCCTCACTCAAATCATCGAATACCTACCACCAACTCGTGGAGCTCTCAACTCGGCCTCCGCTGCCATGATAGCACCCTCCTTCATCAAACGATACAACTCGCGCATCGCCTCCATGACACTGGCCTCGGAGTCACCCTCCACAAGAAGATATAACTTGGGCTGGTCGTTCGGGCCAATCACCTTGCCTGGGGCGTGATAGACACCCTTGGAGGTGATGGACACCCCCGTGGATTCCAGAATCTTGGATACGTTGGTGCGATTGGTAACAGCCCAACGCGCTTTCTGCGGCTGATCGTTGATCTGGAGGGTAGCATGGTAATCTCCGGCATCTGGACCGCGATTGTCCACCGACTGTCCAGAACGGAGGGCATTGGGCTGCGTGAGACGTCCCGTCAGGCGACTGGCAGCCAGCTTTGCGGCAGCAAGAGGATCCATGCCCTTGGTGTCAATCTTCTCTCGCTTGTGTACCTGAATCACGGGATGGGCTGCTTCCTGGGCAGGCGTAGACGACTGCGACTCCTGTTTGGCTGTATCTGCAAGAGAATGGATCACGATCTCTGGCTCCTTGTCCTTCGCAGCCGCCTTGTCGCCACCTTCCTTATCCTCAGTCGCGTATTTACCACCAAGCACACCTCGAGCAGCATCGCGGGCGGCATCAATCTTCTCAATTCCGTGTCCACCAAAGCCGCGGGATGAAGCCTTCACCTTGCCTGACTTGACTTTCTCAAAGTAGTCATCTTGCAACGCCTTGAGCGACTCGGGGACCTCTTTGCCGGACTGCTTGAGAGCTTTACAAAGATCAGGTGCAAAGCGACCCTGCTCTTCAGTGATGAAGGTGTAGCAGGTTCCAGTCTGTCCAGCACGACCCGTTCGTCCAGCGCGATGGATGTAGTCCTCCAAATGAGTCGGGGCGTCGTAATTGATCACAATCTTCAGTTGCTTCACATCGAGACCACGAGCGGCGACGGAAGTTGCGACCACGATCGGAAGCGCGCCAGACTTAAAGTCCTCAATAGTCGAAGAGCGATCGGACTGTTCCCTGCCACCGTGCATGGATCCGACAGCAAACTGTCGCTGGGTGAGGACTAGGAAAAGCTCATCCGCAGCTTCCTGTCGATCAACGAAAATGAGCGTACGGGCCTCGGTCTCATCGCGATAGGCCTCGCCCAGGATTTCAAGCAGTCGAGCAAACTTGGTGGACTGCGCACGAACCTCAATGATCTGCTCAATTTCTGGTGCGACAGTTGCACGACCTCCAACAATGATCTCAACAGGCTTTCGCAAAACCTTACGTGCCAACTCTTCCATGCTGGGTGGAAAAGTCGCGCTGAACATGACGAACTGTCGATCAGGACGGATTTGGTGGATGAGGGCATTGACTTGGGGTGCGAAACCCATGTCCCACAATCTATCGGCCTCATCAAGTACTAGATACGTGACGCGCTTGAAACTCAAGAGTTGACCGTTATTGACAGTGGCAAGATCAATAAGACGTCCAGGTGTGGCCACGACGATCTCGACACCAAGCTTGATCTTGTCGATATTGTCCTTGAGGGAAGCTTGACCGAAACAGACAGCAGCTCTAAGACCAAGCGCCTTGAGAAAGGGCTTGCACTCGCCGTAGATTTGGTTGGCAAGCTCACGGGTGGGTGCGAGAACAATCGAGATTGGGCCATCCTTCTTGCTCAGTGGGCGTTGGTCCTTGATATGTCGGAACATGGGAAGCAAAAACCCCATCGTCTTGCCAGATCCAGTCTTAGCAACAGCAATGACATCCCGACCAGCCATAATGGTTGGTACAGCTTGACTCTGAATGGGAGTAGGCTTTTCGTATTTCAAGGACTGAATCACCTCAAGTGCTGGAACCGAGAGACCCATTTGAGGCCAGCTAAGAAGTGGCTTTGGGACATCCTTGCCTCGTACCTTGATGCCGTCCAGTTCAAATCGCAGGGCCTGGAGCTCAGCTTCATCCATGTCTTTGAGTTCCTCAGGTTCGATGTAGAACTGTTTCTTGAAAGGCTCATACTCGACCTTGCCGTGATTGATTGGTTTCAACTCCTTTTTCTTCTTTCGGGCTGCGAATTTGGCCAATTCATCGTCCTCAACAACTTCTGTCTCTTCTCCTAACACATCTTCTCCATAAAGAGCCTCAGGCCGCTTCTTCATGCTCATAAAGTCAGCCTCGGGCATGGTGCTATCCAAGTTAGACATGAAGGCGTCGAGTGGGTCAACATCTTCCTCCATGGCGTCAGGTTGGTCTTCTGTCATGATGCCTTCCATGGGAACATTGCCGTTGGTGTCGACGTCCATGTTTTCGGTGTCGGCTGCAGCTCGACGGGCGGCGAGGGCAGCGAGCTCCTGTTGAATGCCTGCGTCTTCGCCCATCTCTGTCGTGTCGTCGGGACTGTTAGCTTGCGCAGTATCCTCATAGTTGTTATCAGAGAATGTAGGAAGCTTCTCTAGAGTTCGTGCCTCGTCATGATCATCGTCAAGACCCATTGCTTTCTTAGCCGGGCCATCAGCTGTAGCTTGGCCACTAGCATTGAGACCAAATCCACCGACTTTGCTGGTGATTGGTGGCTGAGTACCTGGTACATTGTTAGTGTTGCCAGCAGTATTAAGCATATGTTGCTTCTTACCAGATTTGGAACCTGAAGAAGTCAGACTAGGTTTGTTAGCATTGCGTGGTGCGTCTGACTTAGTTGATACAGGAATTGAAATGTCCTGACCGAGTGCTGCTTTGGCACCTGGGATCAAGCTCTTTGCTTTCTTTGCAATCTTCTTCGGATCGAACTTTGGCTTTGGTGCCGAGTCTGTATCTTCTGGCAGTGGCGTGGCGGGAGATGGAGCTGCTGAAGCAGTGGCTGCGGGAGTGGTTGGTGCTGTTGAGCGACTCTGCTCAGCTGCTGCCTTTTCGGCATCAAGCTTTGCCTGTCTCTCGGCCTTCCACCTAGCAGTAGCCTCAAGTCTCTTTGCAAGCTTTAGCTTTTCTGCTCTCTCCTCCTCGGCATCATGTTGTGAGCGGTCTCGCGATCGGGAACGTCGACTCGGGCTGCGCGTGCGTCGACCAGGGCTACGAGAGCGGCGGCGTCGGTCTCCTCCCGCTCGATAGGAGCGGTCGTTCTCCGAGCGATCATTGCGGCGGTCGCGGCGGTCGTCGTCATATCGAGGGCGTCTGCTGTCGTAGGAACCACCTCCTCGTCGATCATAGTCTCGTCGATCATAGTCTCGACGGTCAACCCGACGGTCATCTCGACGGTCATCTCGACGGTCATCACGGCGGTCTCGAGGACCTCGGTCTCCACGGTAGGTGTCTCTGTCCCGATTGTCACGAACGTTTGGGCGGGCCTCGTCTTGAGTGCCACGGTTGTTGGTCAAGCGATCCAAATGCGCGAACAAGTCTGGACGTGATCCGCGGCGTCCATCTCGGTTGGAAGCCATGTTTGATATGCGAAAGTAAGAGGTGTACGTGATGGAATGTAGGTTGCGGAGGTTGTAAGGGTGGGTTGGTGGTTATGATGCGGGCTGCCCTTCTGATGCCAGCTGCCTCGGAGTATGACCAGACGGGTTACCAGAGATGCAGCGTCAATGTTGTAGGGAGTGGTGGGACTTCTGGCAACTGATGGTAGCGAGTTCTCCAGCAGTTGAAGCCTCACAACGTCGAGCAGAGGGGGTTGTGGGAGGAGATGATGCGGGTGCTTGGGGGTGTTTGAATGGGAGTAAGTCGAGTCGCAAGTGGGAGGTTGCTCAGGCGGGGGTTGCCAGTGGCAGGTTCTTTGAGCACACCGCCAATTGTAGAGGGGGTCTCGTATGCTCCCCGGGGATGAATTAGTGTGTATTGTATGGGTGTCGCGCGGTTGTGTAGGCGGTGGTGAGTGGGGGGGAAAAGTTGTCAGTATGCGGCGTTCTGCCTCGCGGACCGACCCCTGTCCAACTTTTTTTCAGTTTCTGTTTCTGCGATCAGCCCGCGCACCAGGAAGCCACGACTGACGAACAAGAACTTACTACAATGTCGCAATCCCTCCAGAATAAGAAGCGGAAGAGACCTGCTGGTCGCCCAAATGCTGCTGGTGTAGGTCCTGCCAGCTCAGACAATCGACTCGTCCTCGGCCTCGTCCCCCTCGCTGATGGTAGCCAAGGTTGGTACAAACCTCTGAAAAGCTGGAGAGAGGCGTCTAATGTCCCAGATGACCGCGTTGAATCTGGTATAAGCACGATCGATCACGACGAACATGAGCGAGTAAGGCATGAAGGGCGGAAGCGAAAAGAAGACGGCGCGCAGACTGGACGAGAGAAGATGGGTGGTGGAGAGTTGGAGGGTGATGGTGATGGTGAAGGTAAAGGCAGCGGGACTTCACTTCAAGCAGCAATGCATACAATGGTTATGGATGAGGAGCCTGACGACGAGGACATGGTGCCAGATCTCGAGGGTGAGGACGAGGAACTGAGGCCCAATTACACTGTTACCACAGATGCCAACGGAAATACTCGCTACATCTACAAGGAAATCGATCCAGTCTACGATTCGGACGATTCAGATGCTCAAGAGGCTACAAATACCATTGGAGACATCCCCCTTTCCTTCTACGACTCCTACCCGCATATTGGCTACGATATTGATGGGAAGAAAATCATGCGGCCTGCCACCGGCAAGGCCTTGGACGCACTTCTCGACAGCATTGATATTCCAAAGGGATGGACTGGTCTCACAGATCCAGCGACTGGAAAGCCTCTCAATCTCAGCCGCGACGAATTGGAAGTTTTGAAGCGAATCACCCGCAATGAGGTCCCAGAAGATGGCTACGATCCATACCCAGATATGGTGGAATACTTCACAAGCCATGAAGAGATTATGCCATTGAGCGCAGCTCCGGAGCCAAAGCGGAGATTCGTTCCGTCCAAGCATGAAGCGAAACGGGTCATGAAGATTGTGAGGGCAATTCGGGAAGGACGTATTCAGCCATACAAGCCTCCAGCAGAGCAGGAAGAGGAAGAAGAAGACGTTATCAATTATGACATCTGGGCAGACGAGAAGCCGCGACCAGACCATGTCATGAATATTCCCGCGCCCAAGTTACCACCTCCCGGCTACGAAGATAGCTACCACCCACCGCCAGAATATCTTCCCGACAAGAACGAGAAGGCACAATGGGAAGCTACAGACCCGGAAGATCGCGACAAGGAGTACCTTCCTACAGACTATGGTGCTTTGCGCAAGGTTCCTGGCTACGACAATGTCAAATTGACTTTCGAGAGATGTCTCGATTTGTACTTGGCTCCTCGAGTCCGCCGCAGCAAACTCAACATCGATCCCGAGTCACTCCTACCAAAGCTTCCAAGTCCCGACGAGCTTCGTCCATTTCCAACAGTCTGCGCAAACATCTTCCGAGAACATTCAAGCCGCGCACGATCAGTTGCTGTTGATCCAACAGGCACTCATGTTGCAAGTGGCGGAGATGATGGTTATGTTCGTGTCTGGGAAATCGACACAGGTCGGCAAGTATGGAGCAAGCGTCTCTCTAGTGAAGATGCAGTGGATGTGGTCACATGGCGCCCAAGTCTCGAATCTGTCATTCTGGCTGCTGCTGTTCAAGAAAGCATCTACTTCATTATTCCATACGGCCTCAGCATGGTGAATCCAGAAATGGAAGTTGCATCTCGCGAGACCATTGACGCAGGATTCGGATACCAGACTCATGGCAACAAAACCAATGCCAACGAAAACATCAACAAAGAGCCTTCAGCACGCTGGGCTCGTCCAGAACAGGACTTTGTTGATGACGGGGTTTTACTTACAGCAACAGTCCGCTCCCCCATCAAAGTCGTTGCATGGCACAGACGCGGCGATTACTTCTCCACCGTTTCTCCAAAGGGCCAGAGTCACGCTGTCGCCATCCACACTCTCTCCAAACACCTCACACAGCTCCCCTTCCGCAAACTCAAGGGTCTACCACAGACAGCACAATTCCATCCTTCGAAACCCATCTTCTTCGTCGCAACACAACGAGGTGTCCGTTCCTACGATCTCTCTCAGCAGAAATTGGTCAAGATTTTACAACCGGGTGCTCGCTGGATTTCATCTATGGATGTTCATCCTGGAGGCGACAATCTCATCGTGGGTTCCTACGACCGTCGTCTACTCTGGCACGATCTCGATCTCTCCTCTAAACCGTACAAGACCCTGCGATACCATGAGAAAGCCATTCGGGCTGTCAAGTTTCACCAAGGTGGTCTTCCGCTTTTCGCGGATGCTAGTGATGATGGTTCTTTGCAGATTTTCCATGGAAAAGTCGTTGGTGATTTGATGGAGAATGCGACGATTGTGCCGTTGAAGGTGTTGAAGGGTCATCAGGTCAAGGGCGCTTTGGGTGTTCTTGGACTTGATTGGCATCCTAAACATCCTTGGGCTGTCAGTGCTGGTGCCGACGGAAGTTGCAGGGTTTGGTGCTAGATGGACAGATGAACTCTGGTACCTACAGAATGTGCGCATTTAGAGGAGAGGGGACGGTGGTGGCTTTTGTTGATACTGTCTGTCTGTCTGCTTGGCGTTCTTGGCATGGCGAGCTGGTGTTTATAAAAATTGTGGAGGGGGAGGTCATGTTGTTTCCTTCTTTCATTTCATGGGTGAGATGATAAGTATGGTCGCAGTCACTGTATGAGGCTTGATTCGGGCTTTGAGTCTTCGTGGTTAGACGTCACGTAGATTGACTGAGCATTCGTCCAGTCGATGGCTGCAACCACGAAAGAAGACTTGATACAGAAGATTTTCCTTCTCGCCCTTCGCGAGTCACGGGAATCATCTCGGAGTGCCCAATTAGATCCTGACCAAGTAGAGAATTAGTAAGCTTTTGAAGGTTTGAGGGGAAGACGTAGGGATTGATGAAGTCTCTGGTAGTGGCGTATTGTTTGGAATGCGAGCTCTCTGATGAGAGACGTCTACATCTCACGGATCATGATTCCTAGATATTCTGTACTGAGAAAACAACGCCATGGAAACCTGTGGTGGGATGACCACTCCCCTTTTTTGGTGATCCCAGAAATCGAAGTTGTAATGCATTAGAATCTTTTTTTTTTCCTTGCCTTGTATTGAGACTCTCTTCATTTTCGTAGCTTATGGACTTTTTTATGATTTCACCACTCATTTCTTCGAAACACACTGAAGCGGAAATGCAGGGGAAGGAGGGAGTGGAATATATCGGGGTGATTATTTGGTTATTGATTCGGAAGGGGAAGTTTGGTGTCTATACTCGCTCGTGTTAAGGTTTTGGCTCGGTGGAGAGCTAATGAAGATGAGAGAGTAGCTTTAAGATTTTTTTGGTAAGGAATGAGTCTACCGCCATGGATGTATGAAATGATGTGGTCGGAGTAGAACAACTTTGGTGTGTTGAAATTAGATCCTTCGCTCTCTACAAGCAATATCCATGAGTTTCAACTCTCGGAATCAGTAATGACTACTCCAATGGATTGTCTTTCATGGCAGCCCTTTACATCGTTCATTTCACCATTTCACATGCGTCTATCCTTTGATCATTTGGGGGGGAAAGACATTGTCAAAGTGGTGGACAAAATTGAATCCTTAATTTGCCCCTCCAAAATACACTCGTCCCGTTATTAAAGCCTACTACTAAAACAGCATATGCCAAAAGTCCCCTTTCAAAAACTTTCCTACTCCAAAAGCGCAAATCAGCCCACAGAATGGATCCAATTCCTAACCACTCCCAACGATCAGAAAACCTCTCGGCCACCGCAAACCAAACACAAGAAATAGTCCTCGATCTCTCCATCTCACAACTAGAGATAAATGACGACTCACAACCCCCCGAAACCCCCAACAACATCGATATCTCCAATCGATCCCATCAAACAGAAACAGCACCAAGATATACAGAATCATCCCTATCCACGCACTTCTCGCCAACCCTCGCCCTCCTAGACCATCTTCCCAAAAGCCTCCGCGCCTGCACCATCCACTTCGACAACGAACTCGTCTCCCTAGCCAACAACCTCACCACCGTGACAAAGGCTCTAGAAGGAATAGAGGCTGAAGATTGGAAGGAGATAAGACGCACTGAAACGGGCCGGAAATTGGTGGCGGGGATGGAGAAGGTGGAAAAGGAGATTTTGAATAGTGATGCCTTTTCAGACCATGGAATGCAGGGAGTTTGTAATGCGGCTTGGGCATTGATGGGGGTTATTGATGGATTTCTTGGGGAAGGAGTAATCACTTAGAGAGCGAATGGGAGGGCTTTGGGGGAGGGAATTATCTGGAGAAAGGATGGAGATGAGAATGATACAGTCGTATAATTTCGAAATTCGGGGTGTGAAGGTTTTCACGTTCGATCTAAGTCGGAAAAGCTGAGAAGCCGTAGATAAATCGAGAATCGCGCAACCTTGACGCTTGGGGATGCTCATAATGGAAACCTGGACTTTCATGTCCTGAGTAGACGTGAAAAGTCTGGACACCTGAAAAGGATAAGTACTCGACGAAATGATTGCAACTTTGCCCTACCGAGGTAGCTCTATTAACTGATACAAAAGGGTAGTCTTCAAATCAAGACCGTTATCGCAGATCTCCTGGCAATGTTCTTGTCCGAGATTGCCGGAAAACAGGAAGCTGATTTCGAGCTAGATATCTTCTGTTCAGGAGTATATTTGGTGGTTCGCACAATTACCCGGGGCGATGCATTGAATGACCTGGAGTCGTTGACATGTGATGGGAAGTGAGGGACAAATGAGGTCTCGAGCGAGAGTTGGCAATTGCAACGAAACCAAAGCAATCCAAGGTAGAGGATGGTGTTGAAGGAGAGATCTGTGAAGATTGCTGATGAGGTCGTGAACGCGACTAGGCTTTTTCGAGTGGATTACATAAAAGTGGGTGGATCCTAGTTCCAGATGAAAGCCAAAATCAACCTCGTCTGATCTTCATGCAGCGTATCCTCCAACCACATCCCATCGATCCCCAACAAATTGACCACTAGACGTATTTAAATACTCGTCCATTTCTTCCTTCCATGGCAACCACTACAAAAGACGTCGTTTTCATCCGCAATGTCTCAATCGAAGCTGTCGTCGGTCTAGACGGTTGGGGCAGACCAAAACCACAACCAGTCCTTCTCTCCGTCAAGATCCCTTACCCTCGACAATTGATCGAAGCCGCAAATGTCTCCGACAACATCAGTGATTGCCTGGACTATCGAAAAATTTATAAAGCTCTCAGGAGTCTCGATAACCAGACATTCGAGGGCATCTTTCAACTTGCGGACAAGGCTGCTCAAAAGATCGAACAATCGGGAGATGGTACGGTAAAGATGGAGATGACGGTTTTGTTGCCAAATGGATTGGTTCAGAGTGAAGGTGTTTCTGCGCACTTGCATTTATCTGAGAAAGGACTGATCGAGGCGAAGTATTGCGAAATACACAAGCTGGTGATACCGTGTGTTCTCGGTATTGGAGACCATGAGAGACCAAGGAAACAGCCTGTTGTTGTTGACCTGAAGCTTGATAGGGCTGATTTTGTCCCAACCTTATTGGAACCAACCTCAACATTAGAATACGAACGCATATTTCAGGTAGGTCCACTTCTGCTGTAAGTGCCGCGAGAGAGATGACTGACATTTGAAAAAAAGAAATACGAGGCCTCGGAACTCTTTACGCTCGAGAAACTCGTCACCGACATGGCTGAATTCATCCTCTGCGACCTCAAGACTCCCTGGACGACTGTGATAGTCAGCGCGGAAAAACCTGTCATCTTCGCCTTTGCCAAGGGTCCAGGGGTGGAGATAACCAGGACTGTTGACGACTTCCCAAGGAGATGAGTTTTCTTTATTTTCAACTGGCAGAAGACGGAAATCGGAATTCTCATCCACCGGCCTCATGTCAAATCTTTTGAGTCACAGCCTGTTTTCTGCTTATGTTCAGCCAGCTGTCAACGAGTGAGCTGAGAGTCAACCCAGAGAAACCCAGAGAGTGACTCGTTGTGACCAAGTTGAAGCGTGGGAACATGGTGTTCAAGATGTCAGTACTGCGTTCTTTTTGAAAGATATCGTCCGGGTTCCAATGAGCTTGGGAATTGGAGTTCAATAGATGACCTTCCCCTCTCGAACCACCTCTTGAGGGATGATTTGTCAACAAAATCATGCCCAAAATGTCGGGAACAGATGGTGGATTCGGAGGACATTCTGGTTTTCAGTTTTGTTCTCGAGCCTCTATCGTTAGGCATAGAACTGACTCATTAAGATAGAATCGCAGTCGATGTCCGCTGGAAACCTAATAACCTTCCAAATACTGGTTTTGGATCGTCCGTCTTCGTGGTGTCTGATAAGAGATGGTCCATCAGAATTTTTTGGAAGATCTCTTTGCTCCATCTTTTTTCAGTCGATGCAGGCATGAACGAAATCAGAGATTGTTCGTGCCGTAGCTTCCAATGATCGAATAGAATAGTCTGACACACAAACATGCGAAGTTCTGGAGCCAAACCAACTTTGCAATATCTTTCATGGCCTCAAAGAGCTTGGGACTAATTGTTGACCTGGGTTCTCACTTTGCTTGGACGTGATGTTTTGCAAACTCTGCTAGTAAGATCGACGGCGAAGACCAAATTTGCAGCCCTGGGCTGCCAAGCCTTGAGTATCCTTTGAGCCAGGTGCAGAATTGCGACAAAGAGAACCTAGTACGCAAATTGTTTAACGGAAAGAGCTCGGACGCCGTCGAGTTGGCCGGAAAATGACGTCGCGGCCTAGCAATTATTTGTTGGTGGTTGCAAGTGTGCTGCGGGATTATATTGGAGATTTGCCAGAACATTCTCTCATGGGGTGATGGCTGTGGGGTCGAGTGGTTCTAATCAAACCACTCAATGTCGGATATATAAACCTGAACTTACGCCGATGATGGCACTCTATAGTTCAGGGCCAGCTCGTACTATATGATGGTGTTGGTCCTACCTCAAGGACCCCCAGGGGGACTGCAGAGACGTCTGCGAGCCCAGTTCTGGTTTTTGTCCTTCGAACCTTTTGCGCTTGTTTTTGGCGCTTGCTGGTACTCGAACACATAGCATAGGATGAATGCCTGCCACGTGACTTTCTGGAGGCGAAAAGCTCAAACCAGTCTTCGTGGTATTGGGAATGCTGCTCTTGGCAAAGCTGGTCAATTCTTTGGAAGGCCTCGAACCATAAGAGCCGTTGCGTCCCGTCGTCTCCTTTGTTGTTGCTCGCTCGGAGCGACGCCGAGTGCATGATGTTGTCCTCCGGCTTGGATGCGCGCCACTCCGTCCGATTTCCACTTCTCGGGGCGATTCAAACATGACACAACACCCCAGACCAACCATTGAAGGCGGCGTGTTTGACAGGATTTACGAACCAGACAGTCTTCCTCGCCAGGTGAGGGCCTCTCGAATTTAATCACGACCGCTTTTTGGCAAATACTACATGGGACTGGGGTGGAGATCTCCAGGCAGTTGAAAAATGACAGCAATGGCTTCGAAGTAATATGTGTTACTGCGTCCACGCTTTCACGCGTCCTCAAGATTTCATAATGCGGTGTGAGTGTGTCCTCGCTGAGAACTGGCGGCATCATAGACTTCAAGAAGATTGGAACGCGAAGTTTTCAGATTTTACATGCGCTTCTTTGCGGTGGAGACTTCGAATAGAGAACAGAATTCTGTCTTCAATCGTCTGTTGGTGGGTAAGTGGTCAATGGTTTGACATGAGAGACGAGTCCTGTGTTTCTCAATCCTCGATTGGAAAAGATTCGCAAACCACACGACAGCCGGGTCATGCCGCAGCCTAAAAAACCTCGAAATCCGTGACCGATATGTTAACACTGCGCACAGACTTGGTATATCTTGGCAAAAACAAACGGCACCTATTCCTTTCCAATTCCTTCCACCTCTCTTCAGCATCCGCAACTCACACCATACTTCGGCCATCTACAGTCAGCAACTGAGACCAACGACCCTCCATTTGCTTCCCTCTCCTCCTCCATCTCTCTTCCTCCAACTCTCTTCCCCATTACAAACACCTCTCACCACCACCACCACCATGGACCCACGTCGCCCACCACAGGGTCCTGGACACGGTCTACCAAATTCTGCGCCAGTCCCTCAGTTTACACACAATCTGAGTCTCAGACCCGCCCCCAAGCGCAAAGCCAATGATTCCTCCGGCGACGAGGCAGCTACCGCAAAGAAGCAGAAGGAAAACCCCACGGGCCCAGGAATTTTCAGTAACTCGGCAGCATCAACACTTTCGGTAACACAGATGCGAGCTCAGCGGGTAGCAGACGTGTAAGCATCATGACTCATTCAAGGAAATAAATATACTAATTCGCCTTTAGGCACGAGAAGTATCTCGAGCTCACAGACACTGTCGTCTACCCCCCAGAATTGGGCATCACGAGACAAGTCTTGATCGACAACCTCCCAACACTGGTTGCATCGAACTTTCGCGCCAAAAAGAACATGCCTGAAATATGCCAATTCATCATTTTCTTTGGCAACATGGACAAGGATCACAGCGTCCATGGAATCTTCACCGAAACTCGCATCGCCCTCTGGATCCCTCTGATCGCCTGCATACTCTACAAACGCACCCGAACAGAACTAGAATGTCTCTTCATGAAAGCATGGTACGAAGGATGTTTCCGCAAGCAATCGTTCCAATGGCGCATCGAATACGCACATTACTGGGCCTCGAATCCAACAGAGTATCTACCCCGTCTAAATCGCGATCTCCGCCGCAAATTCGATAAATTCCAAACCAAAATCGAAAAAGCCATCAAAGACGCGATGGATAAACAAGACGACGAGAACATCCTCGACTGCGCAAAGACATACAGATACCTCTTCAGGAACCGCTTCCTCACCGTCGACAACGGCGCCGGTGCAGAAGCACGCAAGATACCGAGGTCGACCGAAGAGGTCCAAAATTCAGAGGACGTCCAGAGATCCATCGTCTCGAAAGCCGAGTTCGAAGCAGCATGCGACTACAACGCACTCATCTCAATGGGATCAGACCCAAAGATGAGCAATGGAGTGCAAGAAATGCTACTCGACGAGTGCATGCAAGATGGAGACGAGGTAAGATTTCAACAGCACTAACTTTGTAACAACAAAACTAAAAAAAAACAGGATATTGAGTTAATCCCCGGCCTCAAATTCCGCCTAGACGATATCAAAGAGCATGTCGAAACCCTGAAGAAAGGCAAAGAGGCAGATAAGACCTCGCACATTCCCGACGAACGGACACGATTCAACCGCATGACGGACGGCGCCGAGTACCTTCTCGGAGCAGAACAGTACGAGTCGACGGTCCGGCTGCTCAATAACCTCCGGACGGGCCTAGAGAGGTGCCGCCGAATCCTCGAATCGGCCGAGGACATTGCAGATGATTCTGCTGAGGATGATGAGATGGCTGTTGTCGCCCAGGACATATTTTTGATCATCGAGGCCCTGGAATCCATCGAAGAATCGGAGAGCTTTGATGATCTCATCGACACACCAATTGGTGCCGATCTTCAGGAGAACATGGATGAAGTGCAGGGATATCTCATGGACACCGCCATCTTCTCGGAACGGGATGATCATGAAGTCTGCACGAAGGCTCTTGAGCTCCTGGACCTCGTTTCGAGACTTCTCGGCGATAGCGAAGAGTAAAAGTGCTCATTGACAGGGAATCGGTAGCATGATGGAAAAAAATGTTCATCAAATTCAGCTACTCTTCTGAAATACCATGACTAAAATACTCATCAAAGAACCATAGAAGTGATTTTGTTCCACGATAAAGAGAAATCCTCTAGCCATATGATCAACTATGATGCCATAGAATACCAGATCACCACCAGACTGTGTCATGCCATGTCAAACCACCCAAAAGATGTACCATACGCCAGGCCCATACCAGTGAAGTTTCCATCCATGAGCAAAGAAAGAAGGAAAAGCAAAGCCGTCGCTTGAGTCTTGCTATGACTGTGTTAGCATGAGCTGGTGGGCGAATAGAAGACAATGTGACGAACCTGTAAAAGCCATGAAGTCAAATAAGGAATGTTGTTGTGAGAGATCTCGTAGTGGCCGAGAGAGTGGAAGCTAGAGTGCAAAATGAATGTTGTCGAAAATAGTCGAAACTCGAGAGAACATGCCGGATATAGGCACAGAAGCGAGCCATAAGAGAGTGTGATGGAAAATAGAACATCAAGGAAATGTCAAAATAGCCAAGAAGTGGTGGTTGAGAATCGGGTAATTGATGAGTCGAAAGTCGAGTGTCGTTGGTGTTGTCCAGCCTGTGAATTGAGATGTCAGTACGTCGCCGGTTGATTGGAGGCGCCATAGACTGACCATTAAGAGCCCGTTGCTCAAAGAGGGTTTTCCTGGTTGTACTTCCTCATCTCTGCAGTCTCTTGAGTCTTGAGGTGGCGGAACTTCTTCTTCCAGTCCTCTTTCCAGCGGCGCTTCTCTTCGGGGCTCATCTTCTTGGGATCTGGAGACTCTGGCCTGGATCGCTCGCCGCGTTCGCGTCCACCCTCACGATCGCTGCCGCAGCTGCTACCACTGCCTAGGAAGTCGCGAGCATGGGAAGCAAGCTGTTGGATGCGATGTTTTGGGCTGGTCACCTTCTTGGGAGAAGCGTTGGACTTTGTTGGAGAAGCTGGCGGAGTCTCAGCGTATGGGGGTGGCATCTTGGAAGGTGACGCCTTGGAAGAAGTGCGCTTTCCTGGTTCCATGACAGGTCCCTTTGCATCGATCTTCACTGGCTCAACCATCTCGGCCAGGTCATCCATTGTGCCGTCGACTTGACGAGAAGATTGAGCGGAGAATTCGCGAGTAGGTCGCTCAGAGTGGAAATGAAGTTTGCTGTCAATACCTGGGAAAGGCTCACTGCTGGCAGAAGCGTACTTGTCGTCACCAAAGTAAGATAGCTGAGGAATTGATCCGATGCGTGCAGTCTGGCCTGTCAAATTACCTGATTGATGGTTGAGTGAAACTGGATGTGGTGGGAATGACGCTGAGACAACACGCTCACGGCGTTGTGGAACGGGCTTGGCGAGTCTCACTGTTGCAGCGTTGATGTCCTCTTGGAGACGATCTTTGAGGCTCTGGCAGTTGTACGGGTTGTTCCAAGGTGAGTCGGCGAAGTCGGTGGTTTTCTGAGGAGAGCTACTGGAGCCGTCGAGTTCAGAGTAAGAGCGGGTCACGTGCGTGAAAGCAGATTGCTGAGCTCCAAAAGTGGAGAAGGTGCGGCGCTGTTCGCGAGGAAGTGAGGCATGGTGGTTGTTGCCAAATTGGCTCTGCGTGCCCGATGCAATTTCCGCGGCCGAGCTGAAGTTGTTGGTATGAAGAAAGGTGTTTGGGTTATGCCTCACTCGCAAGTTCTCGTAATGCTGATCTCGGTACTGGTCGCGCGAAGAGGCGTGGGACAGGCTGTGGGCCGTGTTTGGTGGCGTCTTCGAACGTGACATTGATGTGGACGACTTCAGGCTGATAGTACTCGTGCTTCGAGAATCGGATCGACGCATCGCCGACGCACTCTTCAGGCCATCGCAATAGCCGTTGACATAGTCTGCAGACTTGCCCGCAGGAGCATTGCCCGCTGTAGCCGTGACATAGCCTTCGAGGTACTCCTTTGACTTCCCATTGAACTCCTCGCGAATAGACGATGAAACATGAACAGAGCTCTGTTCAACACTATCAGCAATGTCCAAGCACAACGACGAGATGCTTGCAGTGCAAAGGGTACTCACTCGTGGTGCTACATAACTGCCCTCGAGCTCAGCCATGTGTATGTGGGCTGGAGTCATTGCAGTATCTCGTAGGAAATTGGCCAACCTGTGATCGATAGGAGACGCTGGTGGGACCTTGGAGTGTTGCTGCTCGCTCATCGGACTGACAAGAGAATTCTGCAATTCTCGCTGTGGTGTCATCGGGTTGTTCTCGAATGAGCGCCTATCGCTACCAGATGCCTTTCGCGACATGAACTTGCTGAACGAGTGCTCATGGGTATTGGTCGGGAAGAAGTCGGTGGTAGTGACACTTGAATGGCTGGTCTGGTGCTGCGAAGAATAGACATCATTCTCGTCGGTCGCATGCCCGTGGCGGGAATTTTCAGAAGGTATGCGAGATATCTGGGGTCGCTCTTCTTGCTGCTGAATTGGGCGGTCTTTGTTCTCGTTCTCGAAAACCCATGGATATTGCTTGGCGAGCTCCGCCGGTGGAGGATTTGGCGTCTCTATTGGAGACGGAGCCGGAACGACAAAGGTTGGTGGAGATCCTTCAGTAAGAGGGAATGGCTTGCCTGGCTCGTAGCTTGGGGAAGTTGGATTCAGAGTCGGGCCTGCGTGATCGTTGAGAGGCTGGTGCGTTCTCGGATCTTTGATAGGAATTGCATGTGAGCGCCGAGGAGGGGCGCGAGAAGATGGACTCGGCTCAGATTTTGGAGACGCGTGCTGAACCTCGCGAACAGGTTTCTCGTTGGAAATTGGGCGTGGTGGTGGCAAAGCTGGCCAGTCCATTCCAGGAGCAATTGGCATGACCGGAGGAGGTTGGACCATGGCAGAAGCGGGCGCAAAGAAAGGTTGAGTATCTTGTGGACGCATGTGAGCTGGTGTGGGGAAGGCGCCAACGTTGGTGGGGTTGCTCCTGGAATTTTCCAGGTCCTTGGTCTTCTTTCGGATCGAATCAAGGTCATTGACATACTGGCGCTTGCGAGTGACTGCGGCAGCCTTTTGAGCTGCAGACCAGGTATCGCCGTACTTGACCTCGTCTCTCTCAAATTGGATCTTCTCCTGACGGAGGGCCTCGTAGCGCTCGTTGAGAAACTTGATTTGAGCTTCGGCGTCGCCGGCAGGGGTGTTGCGATCTGGCTGGGACGGGATCTGGCTAGCAAACGGCTGCTGCACTGGTGGTGGTGGTGGTGGAGGTGGAGCAGTCTGTGCTGCTTGAGGATAGAACGGGGGTGCCTGTGGGTGAATTCCATTCACCACACCTCCAACATTGGAATTCATCGGATTGAGCTGTGACAATTGAGGAAATGGCCAATTTGGCGGTGGCATGAAGAAGGCTGGAGGACTATTCGCATGAGCGCCGGGACGGACTGGAATAACATTGCCATCGATAAATTGACAGAGCTCGCCGAAATTGTTATATCCGACAAAGCCGTTGGGAAAGACGGGCTCGATACCTGGAAATTGTGCGTTGCGAATGGCAGGAAACACTTTGCTTGGGAAATTTGGACGGTCGATCGGAGCGTAAGCGAAGCGAGGACTTCCAAGTGGAGTGAAGTCGTTTGGGACAATGCGGCCTCCAGCTGTGACACGTAGGTGTGGTGGAGATCCATGTTCTTTGATCAATCTCTCGACTTTGTTGCGCTTGACAGATGGAGTTGGAGATGGACGCTTGATCGCAGCAAACATTCCACGAGGCGCGACAGGGACTCTAGCTAGATTGACTGGAATGTTGGTGCTTGGTCGGAAAACATGGTCGCCGGTCGAGCTCAATCCTGGATTGGAGGCAGATGGCTTGAGTACATGCTCTGTATCGAACAAAATTGAAGTCAGCAAAAGTTGAGCAGGAGAGTCTTCGTACTGAACGACAACGGTGCTGTTATTATTTTCGAAGAAGCCGCGTCGCCGTTGGGGACGAACAGGCGTTGGTGTGTCTGGACAATCCATCTCGAACAGCGCTGGTGGAAAGACAATTGCGCTGAGCAATGGAGGATGCTGTGGGTAAGTGAAGATACAAGAAGGGAGATGAGAAATTATAAAATGCTCAGTGGTGGCTCGTGCATGTTGATCACAAGCCTGATGGGATGGGTGGCGAAGTGAAGTGAAGTGAGATTAGATATCCACATGCCTTTGATAGCCTCCTCGTCTGGAAACTTGTCAAGCGAGACGGTGGACTCCGCGGCGGAGCCACGCAACGCGAGCAGCTCCTCCACCTTGTACGCAGGGCGGAGCGACATAGCGAACGGGGTGGGGACTCGAAGTCGAAATACAGTATTCGTTTTGGTTGGACAGATCGCAGAAGTGGACAGACAGGCAAGACAACAACGACTTTCGTCAAGGAATGGGGCTCTAGATAGCCTGTCAGTCTCTGTGGTTTGAAAATGAAACAGACTGTAGTTAGATATTGGACAGATATGACAAGGCTGACGCGTACTTGCGAGAGAGTAATGGCGCTATGGATGTGCACGCCGGCAGTGTATCCAAAGAACGTTTGCAGTTGGAGAACGGAGAGCAGTACAGAATGGGCCAAAAGAGCGTAGTACCAGCGAGCAAAGAAGAGATCAAAATGAGCGTGCGGTGGGGTGTTGATGGTCGAGTTTTGAATGGCTGAATGTTTGTGAAGAGTTGATGAGATGGAACGGTTGAGGGGTACAGTTTTGTATAAAGCGTCCATGGTGATCTGGCAGGTCTGGTCGGTGAAAACAATGCATCATGAGGTAGGGACGTCGCAGAGCGATACTACTGCCTATGTCGAAGGAGGTGTCGTCCAGCCTCATCGCCAAGTCACCAATTCGGAAGTTGCACGGCTCGGTCCTCCCGCGGCCAACCACATCACCACCGAGGGACAGATTGGCTTTCGCATCGACTTCCTCCACCTTATGATTGATTTTGATAGAGTCTTGCCAATCCTTCTCGTTCACGTTGCCAGAAATTCATTGACATCGATTCTGTACAGAGGGGCTTCGGAATAAAAGGCATGTGCAATAGCCGGAGGTGGTTTCACGATCGCAATCATCTCTTCATTCCATTTGCCATATTATTCTGCAGCGACGCAACGTGTCCACTCTTCCTCATACTTGCAAGTATGACTATGTCTCAGCTACCGGCAACGAGATCCGTCGTTCGAGAGCAAGTGCAAGGTCGTCTCCGCGGATACGGTCTAGATGCTGCAGCTGGACTTCAAATAATCTGATATCACTTCTGGCCGTCCTCACTCCGATCCTCCCTGATTTCTAGCGGCGCAGAATCCTACATCTTTGCACATTTTCACGTACATTTTCAATTGTTGCGGCAGCTGTTCTATATTAGCGTCGTGCTCGGCTGGTGGGCATCGGGTCGAAAGCGTCATCGTCGTCGGAAATCTCATCATCGCTCTGGCAGGAAGTTAGTACCGCTCACAAATTGGAAGCGCCCGCGATAGCAACTCACAATTTCAATGGTCTTCTTCACCGCCGCTGCCCTGCCAGTCGTTCGTTGAGTAGACTGCGAAGGCTGCGAGAAATTGAGCGTGCTCTGCCTGGGCGCTGCCGCTTTCCTCGCCGAAGCAGCTGGTGCTTTTGGTGCAGCTCTGCTCGTTGGTGCTTTTGCCCTGCTCTTCGCCGCTGGTTTTACGAATAGTGGTTGTGACTCCTGCTCTTCATCGTCGTCATTCAATACCATCTCTATATCAGACTCCTCGTCGTCATCTTCCTCTTCAACAACCTTCTTCTTGCCCCGTCCTCCGCGAGCTGGAGCTGCAGCCTTCTTGGGAGCTGCAGTCTTGCGTGTTGTTGCCGCTCCTCCTCTGCCTCCTCTTCCCCGACCCCTGCCTGCGCCCCGAGTTGCCGTCGTTGTGGCCACACTCTCGTTGTCATCGTCATCATCATCTGGCTCAGAGTGTACAATAGCGCCAGGCTGATCTTCCCAGTCTCCATCCATGTCAGTGTCCCAGTTGTCGGGTTTTGGCTTAACCTTGGTCCGCCGAGGCTTCTTCATGGCTCCAGCTGCAAACAGCTCCTCTAATTTCGAGCGGTATGTCTCCATCTCATCAGCGATTCCGTCCTCATCGAAGTCTTCCACGTTTAACAGATGCTTGAGTTGGCTAGTGAGCGACGAGTCCACAAACATCTCCATAGAATGTTTGTCGTCTTTGTCAACAAATTGGCTGACAGCATCACCGAATGTATTCTGAGGTAGGATCGTGAGAGATTGAGCAGTCAAGAATTCTTTGACAAGTTTCTCGACCTTGATCGAGTCAAGCGACATCTCTTCGATCTTCTCCATGACAGCATCAGCTGGCATTTCCGGAACATCGTTCCCGTTCTTTTTCGTAGCAGACTTTTTCTTTCTGTAGAACTGGACCACATCGTTGATATTGGCAACCTGTTCGCGGAAGCGATTCGAGATACGTTGAGGATTGTCGATGTCGAAATGGCCACCATCAGGGGCAGTGTATTCAACGCGAAGCCGAATGAGTGGACGCGGTACTTCTTCTCCCTTGTCATTCAACCCTGTGTCTTCATCGAAAGAATCCTGTAAGCCGATCCATTCTTGCCGAGCCTGTTCGATGAGTCTTTCAACAATGATATGGAGATGCCTTGTGATTTCTGATCTGTGGTTGTCCTTCTTCCAAATGTTCTTTAGCTCTGGTTGCTCTGCGAGGACGATCTCTTCCATGACAAATGGTCGGACACTTGTGAGCCGGATCGGCTCCACTTTGAACTCCTTACCAGTGACCTTGAGGAGTGCGACATGCTTTGGAACAGCTTCTCCAGGCATGAGTGATGTGGCAACGGATGAACCTGGCTGCATGACGTGGAAAGACATCTCTGGGTTGTACCGAGGATTAATGAGGCATTCATGCTCGTGTCCCCAGACCACCAAATTGAGAAACTCTGGTAGGAAGTTCTCGGGTAGATAGCTGGTTGCCGTGTGCGCGTGACTGTACAACCATTAGTCTTTAGGCAGTTTCGCCAGCCTTGACATGAACCTACTGATTCTGATGGACGCTCATGAGGTTGAACCAATCACTCTTTTGGGTACTGGGCTGGAAGAACCTGACCTTGCCATCTCTAAAGGTCCTGAACAAGCGCTCGTCACGGATGTTGCTCATACCATAAAGAGCAAGCTTCGTGCGACCTTTCTGCAGGAGTATAGGTTTGATGGAAACTTTGTCGGCTTCAGGCATACGACCATAATAATTGACCAGTCCTGCCACCTGAAGCAAATCCAATGCCGAGTAATGCTTCTCACCCTCTCCAGTGGGATCATCATGATTTCCATGAATCGAGAAAACAGGAATGGCAACATTGATATCCTGATCCTCATAATTGACATGATCGAATGGTCTATGTGTATCAGCGTCATCGAATCATTTCCCAGAAGGAGTGTACTCACGGCTCGAAGTCCTCAGTGGCATCACTCAACATCTCCAACTCACAGGGCTTATCACCGAGACAATTCTCCCGCAGAATGCGCATCACGTGAAACATACTTGCTCTACTAGGTTTGTTCTCATGGAAGAGGTCGCCTGCCAGAAGAATCATGTCGACGTCGCGTGCTTTTGCGAGTTTGATGATTTCCTCGAAGGTTTTCCAGGAGTCATCGCGGCGAATGGAATCGCGCTCACCATAGCCGACATGATTATCTGTTGCGACTAGAATAGTGATCTCGTCTGATGAATTTGCCGATGGCATCGTGATGGCTCGTGGTGAGGTTGATGATTGTCGATGAGAGGGATGAAGGAGTTGTAAGTACGATTAAGGGGAATTGTTCGGCGTCAACATCGGTAATATGGCGAGTCCAGCATCCCCTGCGGTATATACACGCTGAAATCGACTAAACGAAGGTTGGAGTGAATGGATATGACGGCGAAGAACTTGTCGCGTGTAAGATGCGAATCCACGTGCAGGCGTCAACCAAGCTAACCATATTTGGCGCCGCATTTTCCCGGCCCCCAGATCGCAACCATCGTCAATCTCATGTCAAGGTAGCAAGCACAATGATTCCCACTCGTGTGCTATTCGGCGGACGGTCCGTCTGGAAAGGTATTCCAATCTCTCCCACCCAGAACAACCAATACCACCGCTAACCTCTCCACAGGCCCAAATATCGTACCGTAATTCTCTCTCCTCCATACCCTCTCATATCGTAATCCCTAACCAGCTACCCTCAGTCTCCCAATTGTCAAGCCAAAACTAGGCACAATCACTCCTCCAATCAGAACGCAAGCCCGCTCCGCAACTATCCTGCCCAATTTCGTGGGATTGAAGTTCATGGTTCACAATGGGAAAATCTATCACGAATTCACCGTGACGGAAGATATGGTTGGACACAAGTTGGGGGAATTCTCGCCGTAGGTGGTGCATTTGCTAGGCAGGGAATCACAATGCGGACTAACTATGGTTACAGGACGAGAAAGAAGTTTTCTTATAAGCAATCGAAGAATAGGTAGTCGGGCCACGTGTGTAGGGATCGGGGATAGGTAACGATGGTCGTCCCAGGTGGGGGTGCCTTGAGAGATGTGGAGATGGCGCGGGAAAACATTGCAACAATTGCTATTTCCATGACAAGAAAAGCCTGTCACATCGAAAGGGGACCAATTGACACGATATGAGATACATGGGACAATGATTGATATACACCAGTTTCCAGGCTCACAAATGATATCTTTTTCCAGTGCCCCCCAAAATCGAAGTGGTACCTGGAAACAAACTTCGCAATCTGTCATCGATATTGAGCCCAAATTCAATGCGGTCAATTGATTTCGTCTATCTTATTCTTCTCTACGGCATAGTCTACGGCCCAATAAGCTCAAACGATATTCTTTGAGACCCTCCAGGTGAGCTTCAGGTAGGTCTTGATGTTCTTGAGACCAACGGACGTGAAATGAGACCTGAAGGGTTTCACATCCCAATAGCAATAAATTCGGGGTTAATGCTCGTCGCAGTCGAGACAGCGAAAGTCTCTCCACCGCACCTTCTCTTTCATATAGACCTCCTGTGCGTCAACCTCATATGTAGGTTTTTCCCTACGCGTCTTTTTGGCAGATGCGCCGTTGCCGTTTTCGTTATTCGTGGCAACGTCATGCTTCTCTTCCATAATGCTTTCTCCTTGAAGCACCGGGACTGGAGAGCAAACTAGCAACTTCTAGTCAAAAGTGCAGTCCATTCTAGCATTTCCAGCTCTATCGATAGAAGTCCGGCCTCTTGACGTTGATGCCGTATTCCCCCACAGCCATACCTAGGTCCTCCATTGTCAGAATGGTTTTCCCCTGTCCGCTACCTCCTTGACCACCGCCGCCATAGCCTGGTCTCTGAACACCTAGGTTCTGGGCGGCTTTGCCAGCTGCCTCCTTTGCAGTGCCGCTGGCCGCACCTGCCGCACCTGCAACAACCGGGACGCCAGCTCCACCCATGGGGTTTGAGGAGGCGGTATTTGAAGCACGGACACGCGCATATTGGTAGGAATCCGCTGCAATATCTGCTATGAACTTCTGGGTTGCGAGGGCCATGAGGCGGGCGAGTTGAATCGGCGTTTCGGGCGGTGGAGGGAGACCAGCCAGTGTAAGGTAGTAGTTTGTGACTGCGTCAGGTATCTGAGAAGTGATTCTATTAGACCTGTGCACTGTTCAGAGGCTAGAATGACATACAATGGGTGCATAATCGTCCATTTTGCCCAGGAACTCTCGTAGGGTCGCATCTTTCTTTGCTGGTATCTTTGCTTCTACCGGTTTGTTCGCTTCATCCTCCTCGGGCCTTGCATCATTCGCGTCGTCGAGATTCATGCTGTCTGGTTGAGTGGCTTCGGCAATTGTGTCTTCTTGAGATGCGTTTGGGACCTCTTCTCCGGCAACGGGCGGCTGTACGGGGTTTGAGTCGGCCATGATGGAGTGTTGGTATGTCGTGTCACCCAGCTGGTGTCAGGTGATCTATGCTGGCGGAATGTGAATGGTTGTACGTGTGATTGAGGAGCTGTGGTGTTCCATGGATGAGAGTTGAGGCTCTGCAGTCGCGTCCGACGGGAGCGACTGTGGGGAAACGCTAACGATCCTCACCTCTTGTGGACCGATCACACATCTACAACTCACGGATCGATTTCGACAAATTCCTGGCGAGACTATAGTTTCAACACTGCCAGAAGCCTATCCAGCTCACTTCTCTGTCTACTGCCTGCATCACCTCCTCCGCAGCATTCGCCCAATCATATCCACCCGGTCGCTTATCAGGCAAAACGCTTCGAAACGAGGCAAGCGTTGCGCGTGAATAGTGTGATGCGTATTCGGACATTGACACTGAGCTTCTCTCTGTATGGCAATCTGATACTAACATACAATGGTCTGCAAGATTCCTGCGTTCGGGAAATGGCATCGACTGGAGCATGAGCAAAAGGCAATGCCTTCAGAGAAGGCTTTCCGTCTCTATCGTATTTCTTGTCCCTTCTTTTACATCCCAGTCTCTCTTCACTTCCATCTTTCAAATGAATCAAGTTGCCATCTTTCGAAGTCATACTAGGACATGATCACTCCTACTTCGAGTCCAAAAGCGCTTGTGACACCAACTCTACTTATTGAGGCCATATGTGAAGAGAACTTAGTCACATCTACATGTCTGGACAGTAGATATGCCTCCAGAGAGGCGAACATGTACATGATCATAGTGTAGCGAGGGCTTCCAGTAGAGTACTTCTGTCTCAGAGCTTCCTTCATCGTGATACACAGTGATGGGCCACAGACGGAGGAAAGTGACGTTTGAGTGTACTAGATGAATGGTAGAGAGGAACACAATCGTGTCGAGCGTAAACAACGACACGTCTTGCCTGTCCATCTTGGTAATGGAAACGGGTTGGGAACCCATCAAGTTTTTATTGGATCCGCCTCTAATTGGGCTTGTGAACATGTGTTGTGATATTGCATCCAAGGACCATATGGAGTCAAAACAATGGCGAGATCTTTTTCATGAGTTTCACGGACCGAACTTAGACAGGAGGAACCTTAAGGCTGATAAGTTGCCAGATCTGGGGGTGGAGCTACCCGACTCATACTCCACTACGGAGTACACGCCTAGTAGGCCCCTCCTCCAAACATCGGCCGGACATTATTCATCTCCTCGAGGTCCCATCCTCAACTCATCAGCAGCACCTCACGCACGCAGGCTTAGGCTTCCCAGTCCCAGTCCCATGATCAGGAGCCCCAAGACTTTCTTCTGCCAATGTCAAAACTGTTGCGGGAAACAATTCATCCGGTGCAGCGCGATGACAAACTTCGGCTCGCCATAGTCTATCCCGCCGTCCGAGCTGGCTGCATCTGCAGCTCGTATCGTATGCCCCTGACCACTTCCTGATCTCGAGTGGAAGAGGGAGCATATCATAGTCAAACGGTAGGTGAGTTGTGGCGCGAACGAATGTCTTGGTGGTCCACTACAATAACGTGAAGTTCAAGGATGCAGTACTGGTTCCAGTGGGGACTTCTGGGCATGCATGCTCCAGGCCAGCCTTCTCAGATCACCAACTTCTCCCGCCTGGCCGATCACTTCCCCATCGTTACTGATGCCTTGGCTTTGACTGACGATGCGGGAGAGCTGCTAGTGGGTCCAATCATATATCGATGGCGATGGCCCCGGACACTTGGCCTTTGACGCCTTTGCCTTTGGTGCCTTGGTATCTCGACTTCGTCCACACGTCTATCGGCCAACACTACCTTTCCAGACGACGCCCGATATCTGCAGCTTGGAGTCTCCATCAGGCCAGCCTCGTGTTGTCACTCACGTCGTGAACCATATCCGCTTTCTCTTCCATCCTCGTCTGTCATTGGTCGAATCCGGCGTGCTTTCAGGCTGAGCTACCCCAGCATTCTCCATGATTTGACCATGGACGACTAGATATGCTCGCTCCAAAGTCCGGGGGAAAGGACCAAAGGGACATGCGTCTGAGTACCTCGATCTCGCTTGGTGAATGATTGATGTGCTTACTACTGTGGTATAAAGTATCTGCCCTCCTCCTCAGACAGAAGACAGGGTGCTCGTATCCTTCATCTTCCTGTAGAAATTGCTACCTTGCGCAGTCCTTCCTGCTATTTGACGAGAGGTTCAACGACCCCTGGTCTTTGATATACTTGAAGCTTTTCTTATCTACCTCGCTCCCTCCGGTCCTCGTTTCTACTTGTTTTCCTCCGGTAGCCTCTGACCCAAACCCAGCTTTCAGAATGAAGGACGCGATTTCTAGTGGTGAGACCACGCCAGTTGTCATGGAGAAAGACCAGGTTGTGATGGTCGAGGACACCTTGGATGGGGCTGAGGAGTTCGATACCAAATCCACCAAACGCTTGCTGAGGAAGATTGACTTGGCACTCATTCCCTTCCTTTCCCTCTTGTACCTCCTTTCATTCCTGGACAGAACGAATATCGGCAATGCGCGTCTTGCTGGATTGGAAGCCTCGCTACACATGAAGGGCTTAGCATACAACGTAAGTTGAATTGCGCACAATCTCCTGTCAAGCATATGCTAACAGCTACCAGAACGCGTTGGCCATCTTCTTCCCGTTCTACGTGCTCGCTGAAGTGCCATCAAATCTCATGATGAAAGCAACACGGCCCTCTGTCTGGATTCCCACCATCATGGTCGCCTGGGCCATCGTTTGCATAGCAATGGGCCTAGTCAAGAACTACGGTGGATTGATGGCTGCTCGTTCATTCCTCGGTTTAGCCGAAGGAGGGTAAGATGTCAAGTGCTCAAGTCCTAATCCTCTAATGCTAACAAGCCTGCAGGTTGTTTCCAGGTGTCACCTTCTATATAACAATGTGGTACAAGCGAGTAAGCAACATCTTCCCCCTCGTGCAGATTCGTTTCCTGACCACCACTTTCAGCATGAATGTGGACTCCGTATGTCTATTTTCTTTTCTGCCGCAACTGCCGCTGGTGCGTTTGGTGGTCTTCTTGCTCGCGCCATTATTGAGATGGATCACACCGCTGGACTCCGTGCTTGGCAATGGATTTTCATCCTCGAAGGGCTTGCAACATTCGTCGTCGGTAAGTGGTGTCCTTTGAAGCATTCCATGCCATGGTACTTATTCGTAACTCAGCCATCATCGCGTTCTTTGTAATGTATGATTACCCAGCCACGGCCAAATTCCTCACTCCAGCAGAGAAGACCGAAGTCGATCGACGTCTTACTGAAGATCGCGGCTCCCTCGCCGAGGAATTTGGCATGCAGTATGCCATGGATGCTCTCAAAGATTGGAAGATCTGGGTCAACTGCTTCATCACTGTTGGAATCTTCACACCCCTTTACTCGGTGTCGCTCTTCATGCCAACTATCGTCAAATCTCTGGGCTACACGGACCCAAAGCTCGCTCAGTTGATGACTGTGCCGCCATATGTCGTCGCCTGCGTGATGTGTGTGGCTACCGGCTTCGCGGCTGATCGACTTCGAACTCGCGGCCTTTTCCAGATGGGCTGGATCGTCGTCAGGTAAGTTTTCAATTTTGATACCGGGTCATAGGAAGTTATGGCAAGGGCTGATGGCTGTATAGTATCGTTGGATTCCTCATGCTTCTGCTGGCTCATGACAACAAGATCAAGTACGCAGGCACTTTTTTGACAACAATGGGCATCTACACCAACGTACCGCAATGCACCTGCTGGAATTCAAACAACGTCGGCGGAAGCACCAAGAGAAGTGTGGGCATGGCACTGCAAGTGGGTATTGGCAATCTCGGTGGTACCATGGCATCGTACATGTAAGTCTTGAAAACGACTGCTTCCTCGATACTTTCTCTAACCCTGCAATAGGTTTCTCAGCCGCACTGGACCTCACTTCCGCGAAGGATATGCCGCATCTATCGCACTGAGCGCAATGGCCTTTGCTCTCTCAGCCTTCATGACCATGTACCTTCGAAAAGAAAACGCTCGTCGCGACCGCGAGTACAAACGTCCGGAAGAATATACTGTTGAGGAGAAACTTTTGGAGCGTCATTTGGGAGACAACGCTAGTTTCTTCCGTTATACTGTAAGTCTACAACTCTGCCATTTGTCTTGTGTTTGAATACTGATACTCTCGTACTAGGTTTAATTGCTACAGTGTTTCACATATAGCCCCTTGGTCTTATCATTAGGGTTTCCTTTGCTGCGTTTAGATAAATAAAGTTAGACGTTTAATAAAGCACTGATTTTGCAACCCGGACAGTATTCCGACGTCCATTTTCTTTTCTTCATCGATAGAGTTACCCTACCTGAATATCCGTCATGGTTCCTATACCAATCCCAGATACCACAGTTCTCATCCAGTGCGATTATGAGGCCCGACTGTGACGTTTTCCGACGATTCCATTCTGTCTCGGTTCATGGATACCTTGGTTTATCACAAGAGAAGGCAATCATCTCCACAAGACTCTACCAAGTGATCCCTGACCTCGCAAAACAATTGCATACACATTCCATATCCCCTCCCCCCCTCTCCAAACCCAACAACCCAACAACCCAACAACCTCACGACAAGCCTAGTCCCAACCAAACCCACGAAGAAGGAAACTAAAACCCAAACGCCAACTCCCACTTGTTTGTCCAGTGGGGTGAATGTCTCTTCCAATGATTCCTATTACCTTGATTAACCGATTCATCGAAGGCTTTGAACCGACCATTCACCAACTGCTCTATCAAGTATACATGTATTAGTACAACAACTCAAGAAGCCCAAAGATCAATATCGTACCAAGAACGCAGAAACGCTTGTGCGTGTCTCTAAAACCTGCCATGTGGCATTTCAGGCAGCGACAACTCGGGGAGTGTGTACAGGTAATGCCATCTTTGAGTATGTGGACATAATAGGCCAGCTTAGATTGCAGTTTCTCAACAGCGCTGGGGAAACTTTTTAGACATTGCTGTTAGCTTTGAGAACAATCATACGTACCTGTCCATATTCTCCCTCCACCAAAGTTCCATGGCACGCAGATTCTCCTCCCCAGTACCGCCCAGGTTCAGCTCCCCTCCCATACGCGTGTAGATTTCTATCGTATCGCAACCTAGATAACCCGCGATATCACGTTTTCGGTCCGCACGAGTGACTTCAGAAACAACGTTGGAGAGCAGCTCCATCACTGCATGAAAAGAGTCCCGTGCCGTTTGCTCCACAAAGACAATGTCGTCTTTCAGGTTCGGGAGAGCGATGGCGAGATCGTGTGCTTGTTTGGTTATGGACGGAGGGTTGTGGTTGCGCTTCTTCGCTTTGGTCCACGTGCAATACATGATAGACTCGAGCATGTCGTTGTGGATGTGTTCTTGAAAGACTTCGGTAAGGATTTGTTGACGGAGTTCGCGCGCGATGGTTGTTAGATTCCGTGGTGAAGAAAGCGGCTTGATGGCTGCGGTATCGCTGCTTGGAGGAGATGCTGCCATATTGTTGTCTGGTAGGTTTTGATTGATTTGTGGAATTGATGGTGGTGACTAGTATTTGTTATTCGAGGACGTCTAGTCGCTTGTTATTGAGTGAAGCGGGGCTTCGCGATGAGTTGGGCTGTCAACACGTCAGTCAGCAGAGGTAAGAGTGGTCAGTGTTGCTGGGCATCGCAACTGGGAGGGTTTGTTGTATTCAACTATGCCCCCATGAAGCTCGCGATGTCACAATGCGGCCATGCACTCGGGTCGGATAGGAATCACAAGCAGGTTGGGAAATGGTCGTCTTAACTTAACGCCTCATACAATTCAAATAAGCAAAAGAATGGATATTTTCACTGCATGGTCACCTTTGCTGTCCAGTTTCTGGCATGAGCGGATAGTACTAGTACCCGACAATATCGTGTGCTTCGGCGTCATGTCAGCACAGGCCCCTCAAACCCAGAATTGGATGTGAATCTCCTACCTAGAATATCGCTCCTCCATAACATAGAGTCTACTGATGATATTGATGTTACAGTCATTGTCCATGTCATTATTGTTATGGCGCGGAAGTGGGGCTTGGATGAAGAGAGGCAAGCTGATCGCGTAGGTTCGAACTGCTACACCTTATGGATTGGAGTCTAAAAGTTAGACCTAGCTTGAAGGAACTCCTAGCACAATTGAAAACCATGTTGCCAGTAATCTCGCAATGTCGATGTAAAGTCACCAATGACTTTGGGTTTTGAAGAAGAGCTGGCCACCTCTTACACTGCTTCTTATGAGTTCATGTTTGTCAGCATTAGCAAAGCAAGACTCGCAGAAGATGAGACCACCAACCATACCTGTTCGAGCTAGAATTCATCCTCATTCACAAACTCGAGTCGTCTAGAATCCTGCTCAATCTTACTAGAGTGTTTCGCTCTCTCCAAATACACACATTCGTATATCTTCACATCATATTGTTATTGAGAAGTATCCATGCTGGAGATTTATGATGACCATGAGGCGATTCATCTGGAGATAAACTCTAGAACATGGTGAGAATTTCTCGGTGTACCTAGAGTGCCGTAAAAGTTTTGAATACTTTAGGAGGACGGTTCATCGATCACGAGGCCAAAGACAGTAGCTTCGGAATTCCCAAGTTGCAAGCAAACACAACAATCCAAATCATGTGCATCACTGCTTCTTTTTCTCCCACGTAGATCCCCCAGCAAGCCACTCAGGCTTTCCCAGTAGCACAATTGCTCTCCAGATCAAGAACGGTGCCATTTGAACAGCACCAGTCTTCAGTATTCCGTCTGAAAATCCACTCGTACCCTCCTTCGCCAACAATAGCAGAATCAGCAAAACTTCACCAGCTCCTAGGAGCCAGTAAGTCATTCGTCTGGTTTCGGCGATATGGGGACGATTCGGAACCGACATGACAAGCGGGACTGTAAGTGTCACGATCAATGCTCCCACCATCTGAGCCAGGGAAGTAGTCGACGCAGGTATCCCGGCCATGATTGTGGTTGTTGGCAGGAGCTTGCTGAGAGCCCAATTTGGCGCTGCAATGAGTATGGCTGCTGGCGGAAAAGTGACCAAGGCTTCGAAAATGAGAGCGGATTGAATGATGGATGGCATTTTTGGTGTGGTTGAAAGCTTCACGCCCAGGTGGAAATCAGAGTAGTGATGGAAAGGTCTGCTATGCCAAAGACGAGACGACAGAGAAACGAACTCGTTGTAAAAATACTGGAAACGGAAGCTGAAAAAGGGCTAGCATACACTGGGTATATCCATGATAGTGCTATACAGATTGGGATCCTAATGACCTGGTAATGACGCTGACATGCTATACGGCGGCTTCGAGATTAGTGACTACATGGTGGAGGTGGACAAGGGCCTGGCTGTCGGGCCTCGAGATCCAATTCCAGGCCATCGGATTCTGGTTGATGGGCGGGTAGGTAAGTAAGTAAATACCTGAGGAACTAGTAGCTGACATGGACGCTCGGGATTGAGGTAGAGATTGGAGATGGGAGATGGGAGATGCCACCTGCACGTGAAGAAGCCATGCCGCCAACACGTCATGAGGCTCTGAACCTCAACCAAAACATTCAAGTCTCCATTGAGTCGTTGTCTGCCATCCTCCTCCATTCTGATATCTACGAACTATGCATCCATATGTCCTATCATCCGAACTCTTGAAGACTCGGTATAACTGAAACTCACGGCGAAGAATGCATACTGTCCTCACCTACTAATCTAGTGGCCTGGAGCTACGTGTATAAAAATTAGGCACCATGTCTGGAGATTCAATGGCCGCCCAGTACGCTCGCGAGATGATGCAGGATCCGCCTCCTCCTTTGGCTGTCCGCTATTTTTACACCTCTCCACTGGCTATAGATGATCCCCTCTCACCGCTACCTCCGCCAGTAACCGCTTCCACATTATCCTATAAACACCCTCCGAGACCATTTTCCGCCTACGATAACCGTGCCTTGGACAAAGCATGGCTGGAAGTGCGGAGGAAGAGGCTGAGACTGGGAGAGCGGGGGAACAATGAGAAGAGACGGTCGAGGGAGACGACTGTGAGCTCCGGAAGCGGGACAGCCCAGGACACGAAAAGAGGCGGCCTCACCAACACTTCTGCTGCTGAGAGCAAGAGAAGATCCTTGGTCGGGACCATAGGGGCAGATTCTGGACACCCAAGTCCAAGACACAGGCCTCAGCGGATGCCATCAAATGATCTGCTAGCTTCCACTGCAAAGGCGAGAGCTGGATCGATCGATCAAAGACCTGGAGAGGGCAGTGTTCCGAGCTCGTTGCGAATGCTGGATCCAGCCGATGGGAGCTTTCCACCTCTTGATACAAGTACAACGACCGGCAATCCGTTCATTCGAGCACCTATGAGAGCAGAACCTGCTTCAACACGTTCAAGAAGCACGTCGCTGAGACCGAATACCCAAAAGGTCGATAGCTACAACTGGGGAGATGATCAGTCGCTCAAGGGTGTGGATCGTGAGATATCTTCGCGGGATCATTCAAAAGCACCTGAGCCGTCGAGGGCGCAGCAGGAAAAATGTCCATCGGCTACCGTGCCGGTTGGTATTTCGCGATTGCACGAAGTAGCCTTACCAGACTTGCAGTTAGTTCGATTTGCCTAGCCTTTAAGATTCTACTTCTGACGCATACAGGATGGAGCCTATCTACTGGTCGCCGGTCAACGATATTGCGTCCGTCGTTCGAGGAACCTGGTTTTACAAAGACAACATGCTTCCAGTGGAGGTGGACGTAGCGAACATGCTCGAGGCTGGATATGTCGAGTTGCGTGCATGGAGCCAGACCTGGACGGACGAGCTCAACAGTGCTGCAGAAGTCGGAGCGGCAGGCGAAATGAAGATATTACACAAGTTGTGGCCGGACCGACCTAAAAAGGTGCCATCAAGTCGACCTGGAACTTCACGTGGTCAAGGAGGTGGACAAATGCTCACTACTGTAGAGACAGAAGAGGTTGATCCTGAAAAGGAACGACAAGAACTTGCTGAGCACGCTGGGCATTTGATCGATATTTCGTCTGGAAAAGAAGATTCTGACCACAAGGCTGCGGGATCTGCTCCATATGGAAAGGAGGGCACACCACGGAAGTATCTCAGTGCTGGAGTCATATACGCCAACGATCGAGAAGCTTACATGTTGAGTCCAAGTCTTCAGCCATCAGTATACTATGGTCGCCGACCACTATCAAATTACATTCGCAAAGGCCATCGCATTGGTATCCAAGTTGTGCGAGGCTTCGACCAGCAAGCATGGAATAAGCTTCATCCACCAAAGAAGCTGAATGGCAAGGCAGAGAAAGCACGGGAAGGTGTCTCGGCATCTGAAGGTGGAGTACCTGTGGAAGAACGACAACGTCAGGATCCCTCTTTCGCGCAATCAGAGCGGCCCAATGTCACCGATCTCGTCTTCGTGATCCACGGTATTGGTCAAAAACTGTCTGAGCGCGTCGAGTCTTATCACTTCACCCACGCCATCAATTCATTGCGACGTGAAGTCAATGTCGAGCTTGGAACGGAAAGCGTGAAAGCCCATCTCCGTCCCGAACAGGGCGGTATCATGGTTCTACCTGTAAATTGGCGTTTGACTCTCGACCTCGCGGGCGGCGGCAGTGAGGCAGCAGAAGACGGTGAAGATAACCCTGCCTCGAACTCTTACACACTCGCAGACATCACTCCAGAAACACTCACCAGCGTGCGCGGCATCGTGAGCGATGTCATGTTAGATATACCCTATTACCTCTCCCGCGAATACAATCCTCAAATCATCGCTGCCGTTATTCGCGAAGCCAACAAAATATACCGCCTCTGGTGCGCCAACAACCCTGGCTTTGCAGACTATGGTCGCGTTCACATAATTGCGCATTCTCTTGGCTCTGTTATGGCAGTCGATGTCCTCTCCCAGCAACCTACACACATTCCCGCTGACCTAGTCTCCAAACCTGTCGATCAACTACCAACAGACCACTTCATTTTCGATACCAAAAACCTCTTCCTGTGTGGCTCACCCTGCGGCTTTTTCTTGCTGTTGAAGAAGTCAAGTTTACTACCGAGAATAGAGAGGAATAAACCCGGCGCTGACAGTGATACCATGCCCGGCGTGGCAGGCGAACGAGGAACCTATGGATGTCTCGCCGTGGACAATGTCTACAACATTATCAATCCCTACGATCCCGTCGCCTACCGGCTCAACGCCGCGGTCGATGTCGATTACGCGTCGCAACTGAAACAGGCTTGGGTTCCTTCCCGTACCTCTGGCTGGTTCTCCTTTAGTTCGTCGCCAAACTCAAAGTCAAATGCCAAATCGGGAAGTGGAAGCTACAAGCCGGGCCTGGTGTCACGTCTCCCTTCGAATGTGGAATTAGAAACGCATAATTTTACTCGCGAAGAAATTGCTGAACGCCGCGCCTTCTTACTCAATGACAATGGGCAAATCGACTATTTTTTGAAGTATGGAGGTGGAACCTTTGAGATTCAATACCTCACCATGCTCGGGGCGCATTCCAGCTACTGGATCAGTCGCGACTTTGTGGGCTTCATCGTGCAGGAAGTGGGACGGCGTGTGGGTAGGGAAGGTGTGCTTGGTGGTATGGGTGCTCAGAAGAAGAAGAAGGGCGGAAAGTGAGGGTCTGCTCTCGGATGGACAGCATCGTTGGTCTTGGCTGCACACGGCATGTATAGCATATTCGGTTTGAAAATGTTTTGAGCATGGGATGGACGGTAAATTGTCAGGATCGTTGCGATATTCTTTTCCTTTTTGATACCCTCCAGAGTTTGTATACTCTGCCCATATGGCACATTGTACAGTACTCTCAACATCATTGCTAGAGGTAGAATTTGCCTTGGAAATTCTGCATCCTTCTCTCCTACCTTCCTACCTGTTCGAGATTGGATGGCTTCGTTGTTGTCGATATCTCTAGCGTCCGTGTCGTGAAAATCTGCGGACAAGTATCGGCGGAGTGATTCTTTATTGTACGTCATCTAAAGGTAGTTATCCTACAAATCCGAGGTTCAAATTGAAAAGAACGGATCAGATTCCGGCGTTCGAGGCGGATGTCAGAACTGCAGTGATATCTTACCGCGTTGATGTAATGATGCGTGGTTGTGGATTTGGATTTATCGGGATTGCCGAGGTCCAAGCTGTAGAAGGAGTCGGGCAGACCATGCTAGTGGTGCTTACAGAGGAGGCCTCCCGCATCAGCAGGAATAGATTGATCCCTTGACCGTCTTTGTAGAATCATGCACTCGTTGATAATAATCTGGGTACATCAGATATGCAAGTGAAATTGTCCTACAAAACTGCAATACCACAGGGAATTCAGAAGTGATATCGTGTCCACGAACCGAGATGGCGAAATCTAGTCCTTGTCACTTCTACTCCGCCTAGCTGACAGAGAAGAGATAATTCGGGGTGTCTGGCTTGTCATTGGAAGCGAAGGGCCTGTCATTTGGAATGGAAACATGTGTCGTCTCCGAACGGTGGACGCCTAATTTTCATGGCCTTCATAAGATTTCAAACACGGCGGCTGGGCAAAAGAAAGCATTGCCGAATGGGATCCTTCATCTCGTCGCATTCAATGCGATTCAGCCCCAGTCATCCCTGCCACTTTTTCGGAGTTGAAATCTATTCACATGGCGTCAAAAAGAAGTAGAGAATGGCCCCCGTTGAATTTTTGATTGGAATGACTCGTTGCTGGTCCGGGGATACGCGATCCAGTTTCGAGGACATGGGCTCCATGAAGACGATCCAGTATGGCGCAAGGCTGAACGGGTCCTCAACGGCCACTAACTCCAAGAAGAAATTGCTTACGCGTTGAGTATGGCGCCGAGAACTCCGTACTGTGGTAAAAAGACAGTGGATCGATTTAGATCTTCTTGCGGGGCCTGTGGACACATATTTGATATAGTCCATGGTCCAGCAGACTTTTTTGGGTTGACGATAGCTTGCTGGGAGTCGGAATTGAAATTCCATAAACGGCATGATGCGGAGTTGTTTGAATCCATTGACATGGATGAATAGAACAAAGTGCCTTGAACAAACAGAGATGGGTGACATGTTGCGCAAAAGAAGCAATCCAAAAAATGCAAAAAATGACAAATTCTGATCTCGGATTGAAAGCCGTGAGATTTCTTGATCTGAGATGTGCGCCGCACTTCTGTCCGGCGAGCAGAATCGCAAGGATTCGACGGTCACGTTGTCAGCTCTCGAATCATGATGAGATTGAGATGGAGCCGTAGAGATTCATGCGTTGAAGTCCGTCCGTGCCCACGCCAATAATATAATGCATGTAAAGAAAGGGTCCTGAGGGCCGGATGTGTGGCGGAGGAGCCCGTGTGGTAGAAATACCCAGGCGAGCGAGTAGTGAACGTGCCGCACAAACGTGCCCGCGACCTCGTGTGGCCTCCGAACGGATAGCAAGGTCAGGGGTCACCCTGCCGTTGAGCCAAGCGAGGATTAGACAGGCATGGGCCGCGGGAGATGCCATGAAAGGTGCTTCATTGGAGCAAAATAGCGAACATCTTCGTCAGGGTGTTCAGCTCGGGGATTGCCTCTCTTTGTCCACAGCCTTTGGAAATCAATTGTTGCGGAAACAGGAAGCCGAACGATGTTGATGGTGATCAAGGTCACAGTACGGCACACGAAGCCTCAAACTCGGCAAGACGGATGAATCAGGGCCCCGTCGGCATGTTGTTGTTGTATTTTTGTGGTGATGTTGACCGGAAAATGGACGGTTGGTTGATGAGTTGCAAGGAGCGAGAGGAGCGAGGGGTACGAAACCCATGAAGTTCAAACGAGGGAAATATCATCTGATAATGATCGAGATCGGTGAGGAGTTCATGCAGTGCGACCACAGAACTTCTCGGCGCTCTTGGTGTTCCCGCCTTCATTTGTGTTTGTGCCAGGTTGCAGTCGAAGGCGGGAGAGAAGCGAGTGGAGGATATCACAACGTTTTCATCCATATCATCTTGACCGGTGAAGAGCATGTCTAGGCCTGCGCGACATGTTCACTGACTCGGAGTGTAAGGTTGGCAAACACTGGAGTTGATACAATCACGTGCCTCTTACAAACTCAGCCTTAACTTGAAGATGCAACGAGGCGACAATGCTCGATTTCGTCAGATTAATCTACAAACTTCATGCTTTCACCTCCTTTGATCCCCCTTCAGCGTCACGCTACTGCGAACACTATCAAAATAAGACCTAGAACTCCAAGCAAATGGGGATTTGTGTTCGAGCGTCCAGGAACAGGCAAAGTGAAAACACTGTTGCCCAGCATCTTCTACCAGTCTTGCATTCGGGGATGATAGACTTGACTCCATGATGAAGGCATGGAACATCGTGAGCCAGAATTTCCCTTGCCGCCCCTGACCCTGCAAAAAGCCGTTGATACTCGGTCGCATCAATAACTCCATCTAATAAATCATCCGAATTTCGCATCTCGCTTGCAATGCGCCAATCTATCAATTTATGCAGCAACACAAAGGGATAAATCAATGGTTAGAAGAATGAAACTCATCTCCTCCCCAACGCCAGCATCTCGTAGGGACATCGGGTAAATACGCGTATACAATCCTCGACCCATTAAGCGCCATACTAAAGAACCCAGTATATCCCGACCAAGTTGCATGTTCAGGGGGAAAGAATTTGGGGGCCAAAGAGAAAGTACCAAATGTGATAGGAGAAGAAAGAACGCAGAAAAGAAATAACACGTAGTCTTGTCGCATTGCTGATGATTCTATTCAAAGACATCCGTTGACCCAGAAGGGAGCACTGATTTGGTATGGTGATTCGAAACGGGTATGCGCACGAGGTGGCTCAGACGCGCAGCCTCGTACAGTGCCTGCTGCGTACCGAATTAGGACCCAGTCACGCATTGGTAATTGAGGGCTTTGAAGAGTAAATTTAATCCTGTGAGCGGTCTGTTTTGCTGCGTGTTCCCAATGCGCTCAAAGGAGTCGTCGCGAGCGGCGAAGTGAAGAGGTACGAATTTGACTGGGTCGAGTGCCTCTTTGGCACTGGCCTGATTACTCGTACCCAGAGGGCGATCGCCTTGCGCTGTCCATGATTGGCAAATGCCTGTCGGTTGTACATTCTTTGGAAAGTGGCACACCAACCGTGGGTTTCACGGAGCTAGATTAGGTGACTTTTGATCAGTCTATGAAATCGACGTGGTTGCAACTTCAATGAGGTACTACTAACTCGGAATTCGGCTGCACTACGGCATCTTAGCAAGCAGCACCAGTATGAATCATCCCCGCCATTGGGCCTCGCGAAATGTGATTACTATGCTGCGCATGCTTGTGGATCGACAGATTATTTGGTGTCGTTGCCCTTGAAATTGCTACGATATGGCGAAGCGGCTGCGACGGCGTGATGCAAGAGTGGACGACCGGAGGGTTACCGGAAGGTTACCGGAGGGTTTCCAATGTGTGCTGCCTGGATGCAGAGACCTTATGCAACCCCGTCCAGGATTGACGGACTTGGTTTTGTTGCGCGGCTTTTACAAAGTCCGAGTATCAGAAAGTCCGAGTACAGTAGCAGAAAGTCCTAGTCGGCAGAAGAAGTCATCTGCGCAATATTCGTCACACCTCTCCGAACCACAAAGCCAACGCGAGACGTCATGTTGCCAGTGGCTCTCCATTCCCCAAGAGATTAACGCGAGGTTGTGATGGCTTCTAGAAGATCGACCTTCTGCTTCCAAAGCAGCCTCCCGAGCATAAGGTGCTGACGATGCACAGTGCAGCGCAGGGCATAACCGTCGAGGGGAAGGTTGAACCTGATAGCCTATGGAGACGGGCCTCACCTATCGTAAGGCTGAAGAGAGGTGCAGAGCGAGAACGGGATGCTTTGATGGCGGCTGGTTGCTGATCGTGACCTGTACGGAGCATCTGTCAGAGGTTGGAAAAATAGATTTTGTTGACAAAGCACCGGGGTACAGGGGTGTGCGGCTTTAGCCAGGCCTTAGCTCCTGTCAACAGCGGTTTCACCTCACGCCAATCCAATCGCCATACTCATAGGGCGTACGGAGTACAGGCACTTGGAAAGCCAGCGGTACCTTAGCCACACGCCTCCTGCAAGGGTTCGACCGACTCTTGCTCTGCTTTTGTAGCCAGAGACGCGACTTTTGGCTGCGACGAGAGCGGTGCGGGCAAACCGCGATCGACAGACTTGGCCCCATCGATAGGTATCCCACTGTAACCACATACATGTGCACCACCAGCTCGCCCACCGACTCGTCCTCGTCCTTTGCGGTGGAAACGACGGAGACGGTGATGAGAATGCTGAATCACACACGGAGACTGCAGGTGGCTCTCTTCGGGACAATCATGCCCTCTCGTGGAGGAGGGAGGACTTCGGGAGAGGATATCGATTTCAGATGCTGCCTGCCAGTGCCCGTGGTTAGGTTGGGGGTTGGCGACCACTATCACCAAGGTGGAAATTTGGCCTTGCCATTCTTCCGACTCGGCTGCTCATAAGGTGAAGCCACATAGTACCTAACTGCTGCTCGCTGCTCTGCTCTGCCATACCATGCCCGTGCCCATGCCCATGCCTTGCCATGCCGTGGCCGATCAGTTGGAGCAGTCCATACCGCTTGCGAAAGGGCCCGGCGGCGCGCTTGGTGCACACAGCCCTGCCCGTTTCGTCCCATCATCATGGCTTTGGGGAGGGTGAAGTCATTTGGAGGTGAAGAGTGCTGCAGCCTTGTCGGTTCTGGTTAGCACCTCTAATTTTGGGTAGACACGATTCCTAAGCGCGAAAAGGCGGATGCCCCATGTCGCATCGACGTGCTGTGCCAGCCTCGCTGGTGTCCATGCGTACCCTAGCCAGGTTTACCATACCATGGCTATGAGTATCCAACAGGAATTGCGGCCTGCAGGGGTCCACATGTCCAATGGGTGGGATAGCTGATAAATGCTGGTTACCCCCGGACTGTCCGACTATATATCTATTCGGCCGCCCTGCATCCAACTACTACTCGCTCCGTATCCAGTTCGACTCTCAGTATTTGCCAAGTGGTACAGCAAAAAGCCACTCTCAGACTACACAATCCACCACCACCGCCATCATGAACAGACAGACGGATTACTCGCAGAGCTACCAAGCAACCCCCACACATCGATACCCAAGCACGTCGAGTGCCTTTTCGGCCAGTGCAAACCCCAATGAAGACTGGACGAAGATATCAGATCTCGCAGAAAGAAGAAGAATACAAAATAGGATAGCTCAGCGCAACTACCGTGAGTATTTACCCCCTTCTTTCCCAAATCCATTCGACTGACCCCGATTAGGTAAGAAGCTAAAGAAGAGACTCGAAGACCTCGAGCGAAGAGCGGCTTCCAACTCAGCATCGCCAGAACAAAAGCCAGCAGAACTAGCCAGACCAAGTCCAAGAAGGAGTCCAAACGCATCTCCAGACACAAGATTAGAGTCGCCAGATTATTCTTCCTTCGGCAGCGCATCATCCCAATCAACAACTCCACCGTTCATGACAGGATACGACGAGCGATCCATGTTTGCCCACCAGTATACACGTCAATTGTCGACGAGTCCGCCTCCGTTCACTTACTCTTCCTACGAGCAGCCGCTGGCCTATTCTGGCTACTCGCAAGAACTACCATACTCGACGATGTCCTCGAGTTGTGGTGAAATGCTTCCATTCCAAGCATACCTGCAACCGCTTCCTTCTCCTATCCCAACGACGCTGGGTGGAATGGATTATCCGATCAAGCAAGAGCCGTTGTTCGACACCGAAGTCAACCCGTTCAACATGAACTACACATGCATGGCAGGCATCGATCTGAACGCAGCTCAGTCATACACAGACTCAAGTCCTCATGTAATACTCCCCTCCCAACCATACCGTCCTAGATGAAGTCTCTATTCTCTTCTTCCTGATTAACAGCGATTCTGGATCGGCTGCTGACGATACCCTCTGCGCAGACCCCACCGTTGTCCGAATGCTTCGAGCATTCCATTGCAGGATCGCCTCCTGAAAACCATATGCCTACGACCCCTCCCTTTCACACGACCTTGTTTTGAGCTCTTACTTCATCGGAAGCAATCGGAACCCACTTCTCTGACAAGATTTGAGACAAAGGAGTGGAAATTGATGGCCTGATGTCCGCTGAAGTTGGTCGGTCCTTTCTCGGCGCGGCCCCCAACTCCATCTCCGCGGCTTTGGTGGCAGCACGCAGCAACGTTGAGGAAGAGGGACAATCCACAATACCAGCGCAACGGTAACTACATTTGGCACACCATTGTGCCACAAGAATGATGGACCGATTTACGATGGAGCATTCCCGAATGTGTAGCGGGACAACGAAGAGCGATACATGCCTTATGATTGCGATTAGAGATACACAGGGATTTCGAGCATAGCGATTGGAGCGATTGCTTTTTTTTATTTTGACTAGGGGAAAAATACCACATTCGCTTCTGGCATGGGCGCTTTTAGATTTCCTGATGAAGAAAAAGGGTTCCGTCAGGGTCGGGGTTAGGACTCGGAGTTAGTAGTTGCTGCTGCTGGGAGGGGAGTCCACGAGATTCGCGCACCTGCACGGTTAATCGGGTTCTCCACCCCTACCTAGTAGGTCCTTATCTAGGTCCCTATCTTACCTAGGTCCCTACCTACCTACCTAGCTTTGGAGCCGGTGCAACGACGGACTTATATAACTTGAGGAAGCTTGGGAATGCTTAACCATTTCCGTCGAGTATTTTTAGATGTGATGTTGATGGAGAAGCCAATATTTACTGTTGTTTTGTGACTCCAATTTCATTCACCTGCACCTTATCAACTTCAAGTTCGTGGTGAAGCTGCAAGGTGGCAAGGGAAATTGCCCGGAAGCTCGCAAAGATTGGTTAGCGAGGCCGTTGCGGAAGGAAAGAATAGACGAGGTCTTGTCCTCGCCTCGATCCTGGAATGGATCGTGCAGTGATTTCTCCATCCATTATTTCTCCACCCCGTCGACCTATCTCATCCTGGTACTCGTACCCATTTCGGACGATGGATTCGGACCCTATGATGACTCCCGTCGCCTTTCTTCCCAGGCACCAACAAGCAAGGTTACGGACGACGACGACAGCTCGCGACAATACAATGCAACGAGCAGAAAAGGGCAGCCCGTCGATCACCTGCAACACTATTCCAAACGCGTACAGGTAGATGATCATCACCCACTCAAACAGTGGTAAACCAATAGGGGAGAAGACGAGATGAGATGGCACGCGGATTCATGTACATACATATCATACTTACTGCGTGCGCCCTTTTCTCATTCGTGGAGTTGGGTAAAGAATACGAGGAAGGAATTACATCCTGATGGGAAAGGCAGCAATCATGTCGGCCGGTGCGCGTCCCTGTTAACGTTGTAACCCACCTACCTCTCTGCCTCTGCTTCTGCGTCTGCCTCTGCATACATACCATAGTACTCACCGTGCGTGGAGGGGTAGTTTAGGGGTCCTTTGGTGAAGAAAGGCTGGAATGGCACGGTCAAGGTGCTGCGGGGTCCAAATCCAACCCACAGCCTAACTGACTGATTCACCCGTGCTTGTCGCAACCCACAAGAGTCCGAGTCGGATGTTCGTGCCGTGAGGCTTTGCTTTGTCCATGTCAGATTACGGCGCTTGGCCAATTCGGATCATCGTTGGACTTGCTACATGCTATTTCCGGCCGGAGTCTATGGTCGATGCCCAGGCGTTGATGTCAGTTGTAGCGTATTTCGAACGTCGTGATTGAAATAGATTATGAGGCTGAGCTGTGACAATGGCTTTTTGCAGGAGCAGCCTTGATTTTGGCGGAGAGGGCGGGAGAGCCAAGATTTTGAGTCTGTGCTTGATTTTTGACGTGGTGATTTGCAGTCGGCTGAACATCATTGAGAGCGCGTTTGAACATCGTCGTGAGCAGATTGTGGCTGTCCAGTATATTTCCAGAGCTTCATTGGAAGGGACTTCTATGGCAATTTTCAGGCCCATCATCCAACATCAACAACACGACTAAGCACTTTGTCACCATGGGCGTGGAAGAGCAAAAGGAGGAGCGAGAAGTCCTCGATTCCATCTTCCCAGATGAGATAACAGGTACAGCCTACCTGACAATCGCGTGCGAGTTCCTGGAAGAGATTGATGTACCATGGGATTCCATCTGGCCTACTGTGTATGGACATTCCCCACCATGCCCACCACTCTTTCAGGAATACGCAGGCGGACTTGACTTGCAGCGCATTCTTGTACGCACTTGTAGACCACAGCCTCAACTCATGCAAGGACAGACATATCGGAGACAGAGTATCGAATCTCAATCCAGCTAGACATTGCCCAGGATGAAACGGATGATTCAGAACCACGTATGGCAGGTCCAGTCCAACTATAATCAAACTGCCATGGCTAATCTCATCCGCAGCGATTATGCTCCTCCGAGTCGAGTACCCAGGAGACTATCCAGATACAGCCCCGCGGCTAGACATAATCCCACCGCCCAACGCCCTCAAACACAAATTCTTCGATGTGCAGGAGGACAAGACAGTGCTGTTGGAGGCCCTTGAGCCAACCATTGAAGAGAATCTAGGCATGGCTATGATTTTTACAATCGTCTCTACGCTGAAAGACGAAGCTGAACTCCTCGTTGCGGAACGCCAAAAGGCCGCCCAAGCCATCATCGATGTTGCAAAGGCAAAGCAAGAAGAAGAGGATAACAAAAAGTTCCATGGTACAGCCGTGAATCGGGAGACATTTCTAGAGTGGCGGAAGAGATTCACTGCTGAGATCGCCGAGGAAGAAAAGAGGAAGAAAGAGGAGCAGGAGGCTGAGGACAAGAAGAAGAGGGGTGCAAAGGAGGAGATGAAGCTTACAGGGAGGCAGTTGTGGGAGAGAGGTATGGCGGGCAAGATGGAGGATGACGACGACGGAGAGGAAGAAGAGTTGAATGAGATGATGGACAAGACGAAGATTGAGGCTGGTGGGTAGGTCTGTGGCATGACCATGAATAGTATACATGTGCTATGAAAACGACCATGGAAAATGGCTACGGTAGCGACAAGCTTCTATGATGCATGGGATTGGAACACTAGGATCCCATCCTCGAGACAAGCGTAGATGACAACCTGATTATGGTTTCTTATCCAGGCTTTCCCCCAAATATCTCGGGCGTATGCAGCTCTCGGTATACACAGTCCGTTGCGTCGATTTAGAGGTTTTGGCAATGCTTGCACCTCAAGCTGTCATGTCCTCATTTGACTTACTGCTCACTCACAATAGATGAAATTTGAGTCCTCCATGCTGCGGTTGATCGCGGACGCGTTGCTCATGACACGTTCAAGTCGATAGCAAACGGGAGGTTAGCTCTTATTAGAATCAGGTCATCACTTCCATGTCGACCTCAGTCTGCCAAAATCCCGACAATCTTCTCCGCCAGGAAACATGCTCACTTTCAATTCACTGACTTTTGTCAAGGACCTCGAGAGCTCAATGCTCCCGCGTCTCTATTACACTCTAGACTAGCTGACTTTTACCGTCACCTCATCTCCCGTCAACGCGTTCCAATCTCCCACAATCAACGACGCACAACATCGATTCTCGGCACCGCACACAACCCCGCTCATCGCATCTTCACAGCGATCTCCCTGAGCCTGTCACGTCTTCAGCATGGCTCCGATCAGCCAGTCCATCTGTGCTGCACAATCCACGGCAGTTAGTCCATCTGTCACCATACGCATTCACAAGAACATGCGGTATCGCTATTGATCCGGATCTGAACGGAGTCTATATAGCATAGTCAATCAGTGTCGCTAGCCCAGTGCTATGGTACCATGATGCACTTGGAGGTTGGAAGGAAATGTGAACTCTACATTTGAGGAAGGAACGCAAAAAAGATGTAAGTTGAATTGTTCGATCCCTCGGCGAGGGGCCAGCTCTGCCGGAGCTAGAAGGAGTATGTCTAACATCATGCATAGTATGCCTCGCTTGAGTTCTTCTAATACCCATATCTGTACCCATCACAGAATCTGGAAGTTGTTAGATAATGCTGCGATTTTACCAGGGCTAGACTGACCGTGGCCTAATCTCACCGGCTCGGAATTGGCGACACTGACGTTCCTCGTCCTCCAGTCGATCTCGTCGGTCCCTCTCGCATCGGTCACGACGATCGCGCTCGTAGATTTGATCGCATCTCGAACTTTTTAGGCCCATGAAACAAATCTCTGATTTGATGCGACTTACAAATCAGCAGGTGCTGCGTTGACTGTCACGGACGCGTTAACAGCAGTTGCACCCTCTACGGGAGCTGCGAAAGCGAAAGAATTCAGGCCAAGCATGGCGACGAAGATGGTCTTTGCGAAATGCATCGTGGTAAGTGGTTCAAATGGATGTCTGTAGTAGAAACTGATGATGTGCTGGTTTGCAGCCCAACAAGAGCAGTACCGACAGCTTTATACTGGCTCGTCACTAGAGAGCACCTACAGTAATAAGACGTCAGTAGAAAGTCAATCAGATAACCCTTAGATTGACAATGATCAGGAACCCATACTCAGGATCCAAGTTAGCCCGAGAAAGTAGTCCTTTCCAGTCAATGTCGCACCACACCAGATCGCCATTGACTCAGGTATGGAGCATCCAACCAACGGAGTGCCTGTCACTTCTATGTTTAGTCGTGCTAAACATGAGCTTTCCTTATCTCATGATCCAGGAATACAAACCGCGATTGGTCCAAGCACTTGACATATTTCGGGTAATCGAAACTACATACTTGGCAATCATCAAGATCCAGCACGAGAAAGACTTGGTGGATGAGCGTACTGCTGCTTCTAGGAAAATGCATCCAGCTCAAGCCTTATTTTTCGTTGAACTCGTCTTACCCGGGCCAAACAATTGCCAGATCTACAAACAGCTCGCCGATGGAAGCCAAGACCGCCGAGTCAGGGCGGCCGTGACTCGGACTACGCGCTGAAAGTTTTCTCTAATTAATCCCAGATCTCTTGTTTTTCTGGCTCGAAGCTTCGCCCATGACCCTGGTCGCTCCTCATTTACCGTGAACTTGGCGAACGTTTGGGCCCTAATCAGTCGTTTCAGGCCCAATGTGGTAAAGAACAAGACCTATCAACGTTGCAGAATGCCTTCCCACGGTCGACCAAAATAAATAATATGAATCAAAGGTTTACGTGTGCTCAATTTGGCAGCCTCACGACTCAAACTCTAAATCAAAGACCAAGAACAGCCTGATAGACGCACGGCCCGTAAAGCTTGTTACACATTTTTTCGCGAGATAGTTTTTGTTTTCACATACATCATAATGGCATGCCTCAATCTTGCCGCCAAGAAGCATTGACGACCTCCAAATATCTCATCCACATCCCTTCGTGTTCGCAATCGATATTAATCCACTACGGTCCGACTCAACGACTTCACAAAGACCTAGAGTCCTTAAACTCTGCATCGAACAGATGTCTGTCTTCTGGTTGATTCAAATCAAACTCCAAGCTATCGACTGCAAGACTCAACATCGCATCAACCATCTGCGGCGTTTCCGAGAAAAAGTAACGACAACTCTCTACCACGGTACCCCAAACATGCAAGATATCAATATAATGCCCCTTGAAACCATTGTAATCTCTCGTATTCTCACAGTATTGTATGAATGGCTGCTGGTTTTGTTCCGCATAGATGTGGACGGACAGCACGATAGCATACTCGCTTCCGCTACGGTCGACGACGTGGAGAGTTGGATATTCTACCTGACCATTGGGCCCATTTCGATCACCGGGAACGCCTTCTTCGATTGTCCAGGAGTCGCGGAGTGGAAAGTAGTCGGCTAGTATTGCTCGATAGAGTTCCTTTGTGTAGATCTCTGGTCTTCTAGTTGCCTTTCCCAGCAGATTGGCAAGTGCTGCACTTGGCGGGTTTTGAGTGAGAAGTGTCATAGTCTTTGCTGCTTGGCAGGTAAGTTGGGATTTGAATAAGGATGTGAAATCTCGGAAGAGAAAGGAATTTTGCAGTATATATACTCATAATCTGACTGCGGTCACATGGCTCGTCAGATAGAACAATCGTTGGTAAGTCCGTCGCCAACGTGCTGCCATTGTTGTGAAGCGATCGACTAACTGCGACTATAGGTCCGTGTTACGTGATTTTATCGCTCTACCCTCGTTTGGTATCGATGATAAATATAACATCCTAAGCAATACACAAAGACTAGGTTTGGGAGACGCTGAGAGCGTGTAATTATAATTTCGCGATTGACTCCCTGGCAACCACCGCTCTCTGTCAACGGCAGGTAGTAATTCTGTTTGTTCAAAGATCATGTTCGCTCGGTCGTTGAGTCAAGTTCTCCAAACGTCCTCCGCAATCGACTGCACAGCAGGTTCTCCATTATACCGCCGTTTGACAACACCGCGATTCCAAAATTACATCTTCATTTGGAGATCGATGATCATAAATTTCCGCCGCATTTAAAATCAGAGAGCGGCAGAATTTTCTCGCTGTCGACCCCGAACCCAGGGACTTCAAAGCCATCGATTTCCTGGTAACTATTCAGCTGGAAAGGTATTGAAGGATGGCTAATGTGATTGCGCTTGTAAAGAAGTACCACGAAAAAGAACCAGAGAAACTTGCTCTGAGGGTGACAGCTATCTAGGCTTATCTACACGCATAAGGAGCTGACCATGTATCATCTTCGGGTTGTCATAATTTCCAGACCTCCGTCCCTCTCGCTCCCCGTTTTGAAGAGAGTGAAGTATGGACAGTATACGAATAACGGAGAATACAGTAGTCTCATCACTGAACATTATTATGGTCTGGAAACGTTCCAAATAAGTTTTACAGACATTCACAAATCTTACAACTTACAAGTCATCGGCTATATCATAGAAGTATATAAGAGTCACCATCTGTACATTGTGGTTATTTGGGGTACGTACCTGTTTAGGGTGGATGAGTTGGTCCGACGTTGAAGTGATACTCTTGTATGTCGATTGTTTCTGGTCGTTGTAATCGGTCGATTGGATCGATTTTGAATTTTGTACACTATTGAGGGGGGTAAGAGCTATACGCTTATTAAGAATCGGTTTCTTGTCTCGATGCAGTACCGCAGTTCGGAGACATACAGCTTGAGTATATGGTATAAATGTCGATAACCTCAAAAAAAAAAAAGCTTCTATTTTAAAGACTGAATCTGCTCCCTCGAAGTTGAGAACGACGAGAGTTGGAAAAACGGCTACTTTCCAGCCTGGACAGGTCGTCGAGATTCACCAAGAAGAAGGCCCTAGACTTGTCCACGACGCCGAGAAAAACTTGGACCAACTTGAAAGAAGCATGAGAAAAATTCGAGTGGGATACGGTAAGCGCTGGGTGCGAGGCTAATACAACACTAGGAGATCAAGATCAATCATTCTGACTGGTTCTTAAGGAAAATGTTGGAAGTCCATCTATCCTCGCTTTGCTACCTAGTACTAGTGCTCCTAATCATCCCCAATCTCTCCCCTACACCTTCTCATTCAGGATTTCACCAAGGTCATAGCATCCTTCATAATCATGTACCCCTAAGAGTCCCCCAAGATTCCCTGCAACCCTCCCCACAATCGCAAAAGGTGTCCAAACGGAACGTCTCGAAGCCTATCCCTTAAATGACCCTGTTCCCAATGAAAAAGCCACTCATGGTCGTTCTTAATGGAATACATCAAACCAATATATTCGCAAGCGACCCTCCAATTCTCAGTAAGCGGTGCTTTCAGATCCAAGGATCCTCGGAGGAACGCTCCACTCATTATCTTGCCGGCCAGAATCATATGTCTGACACCCCCAAAGAACCATAGGACCATGATGTCCTCTGTAAGCTTTTTTGATTGAGGCGTGGTCTCTGTTGAATTTCTCGATGAATTGGGTGAGGACGAAATTCGTGTCTTGGTTGGACTGTCTGCTGATAAGGCGGAGTTTTGTGGCGGCGTGGTGGACTCTGGGTGCCAGGTGGGTGGGCTCGTAGAACCAAGTTGAGAGGAGGTAGCCTCGATTGTTGGGGATGAGATCTGATACGTGGAGTTGTACTCCTTCCAAGCTGTTGCCTTTGGTGTCGTAGGTCCGGACGCAGACGGCGAGTTCGTTGTTTATGGAGTCGGCCATTGCGTATTGGAGATCCTTTGGCGAATCTCCTGCGGGAGGGTCAGGAATATTGGGTTCATGGTCATTTGCGTGGCTTCGAGTCTGGACGATGTGAGTAAGGGTGAAGAGATGAGCATGTCCGTCCAGTCCATTTACCTGCCTTCAGAATATTGGAGAATGAGGGCTGTGTTGGTCTTTTTACATACATCTTGGTCATCTAACATCCCTAGCATCTATCAGTGTTTAATGATCAAACCATCAGGCAATTGAGACCATGTTAAAAGAGCGTCTTCACCAAACAACCTATTGGAAAGGTCATCATCTCCTGACCTTTAATCATGTTCGAGGCGCGTTATCCTTGAAATAAGATTCAATGACCATTGAACTTTTTCTCTCCTCAAGCTACATGAATCGAGACAGTTCTTCTTATCCTTATACCCTGAGGCTTATGCGCCGCCATCTCGAAGTCAACCGGTCTGGACTTGCCGCCTGAGAACCCTTGCTCCGTCTCCAATCCTCTTTCCAAGGAAATACCCCTAGTGTAGATGGTTGCGATCACCAACGCAAAGAGTGCAAGCACAAACATGACCAGCCATAACATCCTCAATGAGTCCACATAGGACGTGATAAGTTCTCCCTTCACTGCGTCCTGACTCGCAGGCATCTTCTTGATGAACTCCACCAGTGCCGATGCATCTTTGCTATACTCCACCGCCTTATCTGCAAGGTCGGCGTATTGGGACATGTTTTTCTTGACTTGATTTTGGAAGATGGCGCCTCCCACAGCGACACCCAGCATTTGCCCGAAGTTACGGAAAAAGGAGTATAACGCAGCCGCAGATGGGAGGTCGCGATTGCTGGCAGAAGCTTGGATAGCAAAGCTCATAGCGGGATACAGGATCCCCATGCCGAGTCCCGAAATTAGGCTGAGTGGAATCCATTCTTCAGCCTTCGTATCAGCTTTGAACAACGTCATGACACTAGCTCCCACAGCGGTCAACGCCCAGCCCAGCCATATAGCCCATGTATACTTTCCAGTCTTGGCGACGAGGAGGCCGACGACGACGGCGGCTGGGCCTGTAGTGAATGTCCATGGGAAGAGGCCTATTCCAGCACTGATGGGAGAAAACCCTTTTGCGCCTTCGAAGTAGAGAGGCATGTAGTACAGAATGGACCACAAAAACATGCCATGTACAATGGTGCCGAAGTATGAGACGAGAGCGGTGGGTAATTTGAATAAACTTCCTCGTAGAATGGGCTCGGCGGGCATTGTGCAAGACCAGAGTCCAAACAGCACCATGCCGAGCAGACCGACGAGAAGAGGAACCAGTGTTCTCCAGTTGTCCCATGGATACATGACCCCACCCTGAGAGAGAGTTGGTTACTATAATTCGCGAAATTTGAAGGATAGTGCTCACCCAAGTGACTGGAATAAGAAAAGCAGTGATCGATGCTATGAATAGAAACGAGCCTACCCAATCCACTCTAGCAAGTTTCTCTTTCAGGTTGCCTTGCACAGGCTTCATTTGCAGGAAGATAGGAATGGTAATGAATGCCAATGCGCAGAAGGGCAAGTTCAGCCAAAATATGTATCGCTGGAAGATCAGCCAATGATCATGTTGAATTAGTAAATGACTTACCCAAGATGTCTTCTCCGCTATCACGCCCCCAATTACTGGCCCAAGGACGGATCCGAGCGCCCACATCATACTGATCAAGCCAAACCATTTGCCTCGTTCTTGCAAAGTCACCATATCTGTGACGATGACATAAGTGAGCGCCGAAATTCCGCCAGCCCCGACACCTTGGATACTCCTGCCAACTATCATGACTGCCGAGTTCTGTGCTAATGCGGCAACGATTGCTCCAACCGTGAAGAAGGTCAAAGCGATGAGGAGTAGCGCCTTTCTTCCGAAAACATGGGAAAGGGAAGCGAACGTGGGTTGAAAGACAGTGGCTGTAAGTAGGAAGCTTGTACCCCACCAGCTGGCTTCGATAGCTGTGCCATGGAGTTTCTCGGCAACAATCTAGGTGTTCGTTAGATGCTATTCAATAGGATAGGAAGAGTGGAGGCTTACAGGTATTGCAACAGCCAAAGACGTAGCATCTAAAGCGCAAACAAGATTAACGACGCACAAACATCCAAATGCTGCATGGAACCGCCAGCCTGGGCCAACGGGTCGTGGTGGAAACTCTCTTGGTGTTTTTGGTGTATCGATACTCTTTACTGAAGATGAACTCTCTGGAATGGAAGGCTCTAAGCTTTTCAACGAGTATAGCCTTTGGTGTCGTTGGGGTAATCCCATTGTGAAGAAAACAGATTTACTGAAAGTGATGAGGATAAAGAAGCGGACAGTTCATTAAAGACACGACGAAACGTTGTTCTTGAGTTGTACGACGATAGCTGTATTAAAGAATGTTCTGGCGTCGAGGACCGAGCGAGATGTTTTCCAGGCATGTATATAGCAAGGGATCATGCAGGAGTTCAGTCGCTCTACGCTTTTGCATAACACAGATAGTATTTGAAACCATTGAAATCATAAGACGGGACAATTCTGAACGAAAACGCGAGGCTGAGCATAGGTAATTAGATCTAGATCAAGACACAAATCCCTATTCTGGTAGATTTGATGTGTAGAGCTTAGCGTGACATTCAAATCAACAAAAATAGCATTCCAGGATGGGGCTTTCGTATGCCGAATCCATCAGATGTATTCGCCAGAGCCCAGCGCACTAGAGTCAAGGGGTGCGGCTGGAAATCCATGGCGGCTTGCTCACCTGACAAAGATGACCTTCGACTGGAAAGCGTTGTTTCTAGGTGAAAGAAGAGGGTGTATAGTCAATTTACTGATCAACGAACAGAGATTAGCAGCGGGATGCTGAGTATTATGATGAACAAACAGGTACCATCACAATCAAGACTGTAAATGAGACTTGTGCCCACTCTTCGTCCGATTGTATTGACGATCTTGGCCGTCTGGTGACGCCGCGACAGCGACAGCGTTGGAAATGTGGGAGAAAGCAAACGTCGTGAGGAAGAGGAAGTCATTGCATATCTTGCTGCGGATTCGAGCTGGTAGAGATGGAATTGCCGAAAGAGGGACGGAAGATCCGTAGAGGGGGACCGCGGGAAGTATGGGGGCTTGCCACCCCACTTATTGCTACTCTATTCGTCTAGGATATCTGATATCCACCCGCCTTTCTCACCAAACATCAACCTCATCCCATCGTCCAATCTCCATCTTCACCAACCACTCGTCTAGATGGCATTTCTTCAATCACGCCAACACAATGTCTGGAGAATGTACATATCAACGGTTCGATGGCTTTGGACTCCACGAAAGGGCTTCTCGGTCCTCAGTCTGATGGCATATATTTACGATTCGGTCTTCGGGCTGATCACGCTGTGGGACGAAATCGTACTTGATACGCTGTGGGCCATTGAGAATGCCGTGCAAGTAAATTGCTTAGTGCAGCCTTGTGACTTGCGCATTCTTAGCTTCCAGCTATGCTCTTATGGTGGCGGTCGTGGCTTCGTGCTGTCTTCATGTCCTGATACTCGTATCTTGTTAGCGTCCGTCGTTTTCACAATCCATGTTGATTGACTAGTTTCCCCCATCGCTTCACTCAACCTTCCATTCGAGCCTCAGAGAGGGTGAGACTGTTTCCTAAAATCGGAACTTTCCAGCGCTCTTCATAGTCCGATTGTTGGAACGAGAACTTTCCGACCCTCACTTCCATGGCTGGCATTCGACGGTCGATACATTGGGTTTTGGGCGCCCTCACTTACTACCTAGTATGGCCTATCTATTATCTTTATCAAATCGCCAGCGCTGCATGGCTTGTATATCGCCTGAGTCGAACAAAACCACGTCAAAACAAGGAATCCAGCTCAAGGGGTATACATCGACCTTACCGCGACCTTCTCGAAGCGCACCTTCAAGATCTGGAGAAACAGAAAAGCAAAGGCTGGAATGGAACGAATGACCAAAAGGACGAGATACGCTATCCCATCACCGTCGTTGCTGTTGGATGGAAGGAGGAGAAGCAAGACCTTCATATTAAGCCAGCTGAGCGGCTGTCAGTGTTGATGCAGCAATACTCGGACGCTTCTCGTGAAGGGAGATACTCGAAGAGGACCTCGATGGCGGATATGTTAGACCATTCAAAGGCTCAGAAGAGTGGACCACCGAACTTCTCGAAGAAGTTTCCGATCTCTGAGCATGGTTGATGCGATCAGGTAATTGCTTGTATCTGCAGCATAGCAACGCTCTCTGTTTTTGATTGCTGGCCTTTGCTTCCCGGTTCTTCAACTGCCCAACAACACTCGTGTTGTCACAGTTGGCCCTTTATAGCTTCTGCACAATTGAAAGGAAACAGCTTGTAGCATCATTCATGTCGCCAAGACTTCTCATCAGCTATGCGCGTCTTTCTGAAGAAAAGCCTCCGCCGAATTTGCGCAGTGGGCTCAGAAATGTAGGTCCGCATTTCAGTCGCCAAGATTGGCATATCTAACCCACAAATAGACCTGAGCTACCGGTGGCAAAGAGATTGATTTCAAATGGGAATAGCCTTCTGATAGAGGGGAAAAGAAAAGCCAGGAGGTCCAAACTTGCGAAATGGCTCAGGCCAAAGGAACCCAAACGTCTAGGGTTCTTAGACCTGCCCGCCGAAATTCGACAGAAAATCCTCCGATATGTACTACAACCTGCAGGCCAGACAGCCATCTTCCTCAGTCTTCTGCAATGCGATCGATACAACCACTCCTGTTCCGCTCTTGTTCCTTGCTGGATGATCAAACCCCGACCAACACTGTCCCTTCAACGGATTCACTGTCAAGCGCTGGAGTTAACTACCATCCACTCCCTAATATACACCGACATGGACTTCGTTTTTAGAGCCGTTGTCAAAGACGCCTACAAAGAATTCTTCTCCATCAAAATTCTCGGAGACGAAATTGCCAAACTCCCGGCTTGGCGGTATCATGATAGTCTCATGAGAGAGAGGGTCTCTCACACCTTGATTGCGAGCTATACTATGCGAGGACTACTGAGGAGCGGATTGACTCCGGACGAAAGCGTGGATGTAATGATCCAGCGGTTTTGGAAGATCCCTCTTACGTATGAGGGCGCGAAACGAGTGTGGATTAATGGCTTTGTGAGTTTTTGTACCCCGTGTTGAATAAGGGGTTGGCGCTGACTATGATATAGTTACCTTGGTGGCGTGGCCTTGGAAATGACGAGAAGATTTTGATTGGAGCTGGTTGGCAGCGGAGTTGTCCATGATTGCAGAGACGGATATTATTGGTCTGGTCGATGAGGCCACCAGGTGGTGAGGATTTTAGCATGACAATCTCGATGTTATCAAGGTGAGTAAAGCTACAAAACTTTCGCTTTCCAGATACTCGGAAAACACTAAACAGACTCTTGAATTATGTATGAGAAAGAAAATGTACCCTGTATCCAGAACCCGATCCCAATTATACAGGATTCAACTCAGTCAGTCCGTGTCATCATCAATCCATGAATTCCATAACACTCTTCCCAACCAACCCCTTCAACAAATCCTATGCTCAGGCGGTCTATAAGGCACCCCCAGAATCTCAAAAATCCTTTTTTCATCCCTCCCCTCCATCAGCTCTCCCTCCGTAACCTTCTGCCTCTGCTTCCCTCTCATAACATTCCTGTACAAACCCCTCTGATTCAATCTCATCCCTTTCTTGCTAGCCAGAAGTCTCATACTCCGATTGAAAATATCGTTTCCAGTAAAATAGATCAACGCCGCGCCCATCTCATCGTATGGAACAAAGAGGAAATCGATTCGCCGCCAGATTTTGGAGGTAGGAAGACAGCTGCAACCGTGCCATTTGGAACCAGACTTCTCGTCGCCGGTTGCCAGACCAAATTTGAGGAAGTTTTGTTTGAGAAGTTGAGGTATCAGATTCCCAACTACTATGTGACGGATATGCTGGATGTCGACGCCCGGTTTGGTGATGATAATGTCAATGTCGCCCGAGTTGTTTGCTCCACGTCGATAAGACCCCATGATAGTGGCTTCGAACGCCGGATCTAGTTGAGCGAGAGCTTTCTTCACGATTCGGCCATGCTCAGCGACCTCTGCTCGTGGAACACGAGTCTGAAGATCATCGTAATGCTCGACTCCAATTCGTTGGTTGTCCGTCAATTTCACCTTATTCACACGCAAGTCTTCCAGCGTGCGATATCCCTCGTTCACCCATTTCGTGGCCTGTGATAGTCCGACGCCGTATATACCTCGAAAAATCTCAATCGCCTTGTCCACCGGATCAGACTTGGCGTTGTCTAGCTTGCGTAGCCGGTTGGTGGTTGCAATTTCCTCAATCTTGGCCGCCAACCTCGCACCAACGAAGGGTAATCGTACAGCGTCGTCTTTGGAAATGATCTTTCGGGGCTCTTTCTCGAGTGTTTTGATGGCCATACGGTATGCGCGTGGTCGCCATTGGTCACCAAGGCCTTCGTAGTATTTCGACATTTGTTCCAGGATCTCGATTGTTTGCGCATTGGGATTATAGTCTGGACTGGTGCCATCGTGCTTTTCCATGCATTGGAAGGCACTATTACCGGCAACCTTGGGTCTCTTTGCTGCCCGTTCGTTGTCGGACTTGTCCGAATCGTCATCGTAATCGCCGGCGATTCTGATGTTCTCGTCCTCGGAATCTGAATCGACAGGCTGGAATTCATGTCAGCGATGATTTCGTTTGGAAAGACAGAAACCATACTAAATGGGCTACGGCTTTAGCAGCCTTGATTATGTCAACAAAAGAGTCGTTGTAAGAGAAAGCAGCGCTCTCTGTCACTGATTGCTCTCCAGAGACGGCAGCCGCTCCGTGAATTCCCTTCCTGGTTTCGGCCCGACGCTTTTCGAGATCATTAAGTTGTGTCTCAAGCTTGGTCATTTCCTTTTCATATCTATGTAGTCTATCCTTGACGGTAGTTTTCAAGCCATCGATAAGATCTGGATCATCGATACCCATCTCCTCGGTCCACTGTTTGTCTGACCTAGCAACTGCGATTCGGGCATTGGAGATGTTGCTTCTCTGCTTAATCATCCCGTCTTGCAATGCATCGATCTTGAACTGAATTTGCTGCAACATAGCAATATTAGAATCTTCTAGCAGTTTCTCTATATCTATGTTAGCGCTTAAGGATTTGCTCTGGATTTTAAGGCATACCCCTCTCGGGCCTGCCCTCTGACCGTAATGGAGGCTTTGAAGAATTCTGCACCGCGGGCGCTGCAGTTCGTCGTACAGGAGTCTCTTTGATGGTCTCATCATCTGCTCGATTTTCTTTCATGGTAGCCCTCGGGAAAGTCTTCATAAACATAGCCTTCTGCAGATCGCCTTCTTTGGTCTTCCCTATCGGTGTCTGCTGTACAAGCGTACGCTCTTCTTGCGGTATTTGTCGCATCTTTGCGCTATTTGCGCGAGGTTGTCGTCGAACGACGTCATAGAGCTTCTGATTGGGATCTACCAGAATTTGGTTTGATATACAGTCCGACGGATATCTCTGATTGACGATAGTTATATGGTCGGGTAGTTCTTCCATATTCACATGCTTCAAAACGTCTTCATACTGCATCTCGGAATCGACGATGATATGGGATACTCCTTCGCCACTTGTCCATGGATGTACAAATTTGGCACCATACTCCATAGCTTTCCGTATACGCATGTATCTTTGTTGATTGACATCATTGTCCGGGAAAAAGACTACCACGTCAGCGACAGGCGAATGAGATGTCTTGGAAAATATGCTTACAGAAGCCTAGATCGTCAAAGATTCTTTGCGGTCCTTTCACCATGCGAACTCCTTTCGGCTCCTTTCGAATGCCGTGAGAACCTTGTGGAAACATGTTATAACTGGCCATCTTGCTGGTTGTGGAGCTAGATACCGGGTCTGACTTTGTTCGTCGCATGCTATCGATGGGTTCGATTGTTGACTTGTGAGCTGACGCCTGCCTAATTTGTGCTACCTCACTTTCCCGAGGACGCGACCCAGCACTGGTTACTTCATTGGAATTGCTGAAAAAACGCTGTCAGCATCAAATCATCAACTTGTACTCAAAAACATACCTGGTGGTAGGATTGTTCACCATGTCCGTGAGAAGAGCATAAGTCGATAGCGATGATTTGATGTGACCACTGAGATCCCCACGGAAGACCTTGGATTTCATCAAAGGAGTTGATTCAGGCATAGACGCTGTGAGAGATGGTTGCCTGATTGTATCGGGGACGATTGACCCGTCTGTTCCGCGCGGAAAAGGTGTATGATATTTCACGCCACTTGTCGATGGAAATAAAGGCGGTACAGGAGGTGTTGCTGGTGACACAGAAGTATCTGGCAGCGAAACCGTGTGCAATAGATCCACGTTTCCGTTTCCTTCCTTAGGATGCTCTACTACCGGGTTGGCATCGTTGCGAGTAACCGGTTCAACGTTTTGATTTAAGTCTAATTGAACTTTTCTATGACTTGTCGTGTTACGTTTGGGAGCCTCTGCGGCAATTTTGACTTCCAATCGATGCTCATCTGTTCTAGACCTGCTGCTTGATTTACTCGCTACCTCTGGAGCTTGGCTGGCTATTTGATCCTTTTCCAAGTTTGGCCTTTGAACGGCTTGCACTCGCCCGAGCTCTGCTGGTCTATCTTGGCACCCAAGATCGCTCCCTGATGATGAGCTGGAATCATCCGATATATCGACAACGTCTTTCATTGCCATTATCCTCCTGCTTGCCTCGTCGATTATGCTCTTAGTCTCGGTTAGATTCTGTAGAGATACAGGGCGTTTCGAAACGAATGACCCCGCCGCTATAGGATGAGAAGTTTTTGGAGCATTTTCGTGTATCTCGTCTATACCCATGCTGTCTTCGACGATGGCTTCTGGAGTCAGCCCGTAAAGATCATCATCATTGCCCTCGTCCTCGTTCATGTCGATATCTTCAATCAAATTGGATGCAGGGGCTTCATTTTCAGCCTCGTCAACGCATCCGTCGGCCGGAGTCCTTGAGCGATGTTGTGCCTTCTTTGGACTTTGTTCGGCGTCCGTCACGTCCAAAAATTGGTTAAATTCTGCTTCTGCGCTAGAAACGTCGTCTCGTAGAATTTCAGCACAAGGAGACGGCGATCTACCAGCAGCATCGATTCCAGCACAGAAGTTCTTCTTGACCTCGAGAGCTGCTTGTCTGTCATTTAGGTTCCACGGAATTTCGATTCTTCGACGGTCAGGCATTATATTTCGATCAACTGTATGTGAAGAGAGCCCATCTAGATGAAAAGTTATTCGATGAGAGAGAAGACATAAAATGCAATTGTGTTGTCAATGATGGAATGGATGTTTGCTGTCGGCGACCCAGGGGCCAGGGGCAATCCCGGGGTAGTCCCCGTAGCACAGCTGTATTTTGAATCACGCTAGCAACCAGAAATCGGAAGCGAACGCGAGCACGACTCCGGCTTCATGACCTACAACCTCTATCTCTTTGCTCAGGACTGGACTGTGGAGTGAAGAAGGCTTGAAAGCTTCACCGACGGGGCTCAATACTTCACCCTCTCCGGATACCAGCCATACTTCACCCTCTCCGGATACCAGCCACACCTGACTGCAACGAATGCAACGTCGACCACGCGTACAACTCCTGCCCTCGAAACCTCCACTAGGAGCCTCATCGCTGGCACGACGAAGGAGAACCGGATCACGACATATGCATACAGTCGGTACATCGATGCCGACGGTTCCATCATTGAATGTCGAATCGAGAACATCATTGAATGTCGAATCGAGAACGGGCCAGTCTATCAACCTTGGCCAGCGTTGAAGGAGAAAACAACCTCACGAGGCGAAGCGTGAAAACGAAGTTGGCGCCGCGGAATGGGCACAGCTCCTCTCTTGCTGCCTTATTTATAGATCATTTTCGTGCAGCAAATCAAAGATCATCGGTTGCGATGGTGGTGTTCAGCCTGTGTTGATCATGCCCATGATCTTTACAACCTCGCGTAGGCTCCGCATCCATTTTTCAGATTTAGCACAATTCAGTCACCGGTCTGCTGTGCCATTGATGACGGGAGCATTTGATGAGTGCCTAGACATGGCCATTAACAGATTGTAGTGGACCGCTTATCTGCCTCGCCGCCTGACCGGTTTTGTGGATTTCTCGGCTCCTGAATATAGCGTGCATTCAGCTTCTCCACTAAGCCTACGATGGTAAGGTGCGTATATTCTTGGTAGAACAACCCCAAGCGCCAAACTCATCTGGGTATAGCTGCTTTGAGCCCAGGACGAGCTGAGCTCTATTACATGCGGTTGCATTTCATGGTGCAGGTACATGCTGACGCTGTCAGTATGGGCAGCAGATATAATGTTCAATTATCTCCTCCAACTTCGCGGGGTGTATCTTTCAGCCTCTGAATGTCCCTGTTATTTCGTGCCCACTCGCGATCCAAGGCATTCAGACTATCCTGATTTACTATTTGATTGTTCATTCAACACTGCCCAAAACTTTGCAGTATTCATTACAATATGGAGGATTCTTCGGCCTACGAATACGAGCAACTCATCTCAGACTCGAGCTTTCGCATCCTAGAATTATTGCCTGGCGAGAAAACCAGCAAACTCGCTTTTCGATTGCAAATTGCAGATTGGAACGATCCTCCCGCGTTCGAAGCTCTCTCCTACACTTGGGGTGATCCGAAGATCAAAGTCACAGCATTCTGTGACAGGGGTATCATTTCAATAACGACAAATTTAGGCGATGCCCTGCTTGCGATGCGACACGAGCGTTGTTCGCGATTTCTTTGGGCTGACGCCGTGTGTATCGATCAAAGGAACATGCCAGAGCGCGCCCATCAGGTCAGTATTACCCAGCGCGTTCGATTTCGAAATTCATGGCCATTATCAGGTCAGCCAAATGAGAACAATCTACCGAAAGTCAGCCCGAGTTTTGGTATGGCTCGGCCGCGACGACGAAAAACGAGCAGCAAGGGCGACTACAGCTATTCAGGAGATTGTGTCTTCTTGTTGCGCTGCTACGAATACCCCACTGGTCCAATTAAGTCATATCGATGACCTTTGGAACATGGCACCAAACGCTCCGTTCGACGACCTTGAGTGCGATAATGCCGATACCTGGCGATGTGTCGCTTGGTTTTTTACACTCACCTGGTTCAGTCGTCTTTGGGTATTCCAAGAGGTCAATTCTGGAACCCAGGCGCTTATGATGTGTGGAGACACTGAAATCGATTGGGATATTGCTGCTCTAGGATCCACCTATATCAGAAAGCACACTGGCATCCGACAGCTGTGGGGCTTTCCAAACAGTTATATCAACAACATATACATTATGCGCCATCGCAGCGTTCACAAAACCTTCAGCCCACCCCAACTCCTAACCTGGGTGAGGAGCTTTGATGCATCTGAACCTTTGGACCGTGTCTACGCATTGATGGGAATGCCACCTATCGCCAACTTGGTACCTCCTTGGGAAGTGGATTACGTGAAAACGAGGAGGCAACTATATCTCGAATTTGCGGCAAGGTCTATTCTCGAGGTTCATGGTCTCAGCACCCTTACATGCGTGCAGCACGTCAAAACGATTCAACCGGATTTTCCATCTTGGGTACCGCAATGGGACCACAGTCAGACGATCGTTCCTATCAGCCGCTCGTTCGCCTTTGAGTGGAATGCAGGGGGAGACACCTGCGTCTCGGCTCAGATAGATCTTCTCAACGCGGGTCTAGAAATCGAGGGTGTAATTCTTGATACGATAGACACCAAGATCGACATTGACGGCTCGGCGTGGTTCGATTCGAGAAATCAGGTCCCGGCTGAGCATCCAGTGGTGGATTTCTGGCGTCGGCAGAACACAAGTCCTACAAAATATCCCACTGAAGAGCCATCAATCAAAGCATTCGCCGCAGTGCTCACGGCTGGCTTAGATTGCAGTGCCAATAAAGCAACCGAGAAGCGCGAAGAATTTTACGCAGATTTCACGAGCTACGTTTTTCGCCTACTGCAGGTGTCTGGACAAGACACTAGCCCAATAAATGAGGCACAGGCCTCGGATAATTGGTCAAAATATGAGTACAGAGCGCGAACCTGTAGTACTAACCGATCTTACTTTACTACCAAACGGGGTTTTATGGGTCTCGGTCCAAATGCGCTTTTGCCTCACGATGTTGTTTGTATACTCTTTGGAGGTATTGTTCCTTTCATTTTACGATCTAGACAAGGACACTATCAGCTTGTTGGCGACGCCTATGTGCATGGGATGATGGATGGTGAGGCTGTACATCAATGGGAAGCGGGTGAGCTGGAAAAGCAGATATTCAAGATACATTGAGTGATCGAAAATTAAGCCAATATTTGTCGAAAACCCTCAAGCCACCACCATAATGTTGAATCGACTTCCAGCGAAATATTGCCATGCAAAGCGCACTGATTGATAATCGAGCTCGATCAGTCTCAACGCACCCAAAGAAATGTCTCTATATTCTCAGATGCAACCTCTCTCTAGGGAAAGGAGTTCAGTTGTAGACTTTGGTGTCTCGTGAAATAGTATTAAGCCCTGGTTTATCGTAGTCCTTGCTCATTCTTGCAAACCTCTTAGGGCTTTGTGTTTGCGACTTCTTCTCAAACAACAACTTTGCCTCCATCGTCGGAAAGTCTACCACAGCTCTATTGCACATAGATCCCAAGGCCTCTCTCCTAGTGCATCAAAATATCAACATCGCGAAAAAATAGGCAAACACCATCTGACTTTTTCATCAGAAGAAAAATACTCCCTCGATCAATTGAAGCTGTATGATTGCTGTGGCTAGTAATATGGCATTAAATCTACGATTCCAGAGAATACAGAAGGAGTAGATGACACTGATTCGTACCGCTCATATTCAAGGCAGTTGGAAACGGCAAGGTCATCACTGGATATTGGATTTAGGAGGCAGATTGAAAGCATGTGTATTCAAAATCAACAAGTAATAGATACCTCTTCCACTTTCCGAAGCTTCACTGACCCAAGACAAAAATTTGATAAAAATTCTCACTCTATTCCCAAGGAGAAACCGTCACGTCTTTTCAAGAAACAGGATGATCTACCAAGAAAGATGACGACTTTTCTTTTGAAAAAAAAAAAGAAATACGCCGTTTGACGAATCCGACAGGAAATGAAAAGAAAGACACTGCAGAGCCAACCCTATTATCCCAACCCGATCCAAAACAATTTCAACGCCCCAACCAACCACCACGAAAAATCACCTGCTCCACTCACCAAACTACCACACAAATACCTCAATATCTAATATCTAGTCTTCCCCTGACCTTGCGTACACCATCCATCCTTACTACAACCCGTATTGGAAGGAGTAACAAAGATTTTACCCTTCATCTTGCTCTTCCTGGGATGCAGGGATACTGTAACAGGTGACTTGGGAATTGTGGCTTTTTTGGCCTTGGTGTTGGGGAGAGGGATATCGCTGGGGACGGCATCGGGGTCGGTGCGTTTGGAGTTCTGCCCGGACATTTGTTGATTATGTTCGGGGGTTTTGGGTGTGGATGTGGGGATGGGGATAGGATTGATTGAGAGGGAGGTTGGTGTTTCAAATGGTATTGTCTCGAGTCGTTTATTGTTTCCATGTAGTTGTTTGTCATCGTGATTAGACCAGTATGAGGGTACTCCGGTTGATGTGCTCTCTTGTCTCTTGAGGTTTTGGGGGCTTGAGGAAATCGAAGTAGCTAGGGTGCTGGGCTGGGTTGACGAGTGCATTGGCAGCTCTGGTGGCATACTGAAATGGACACTGTCGTTTCTCTTGTGGTTCTTGTTCGTGGGCGAGGAAGGAGAAGGGCCGGTGCCGGTGGGTTGATATTCTAGTCCTCCAGACGGCGAATCATTGCCCCCTTGTCTCACATACTTTCCATGTTCGTGGTCGAAGTTTTCAGACCCGGAATTGAATGGGACAGGAGCATGATTCCTCTTGGAATTTCCCTTCACGATATCACGACCGCCAGCAAACTCATATCCTTGAGGCATGGCAGAAGTGCGAGATACCCAAAGAGAAAGCATCGAAAGGATCATTGAGGGGTGCATTTTGTCGGAAAGAAATCGTAGCCTGCCAACTTTGTAATCAAGAATGAAGTAGAAAGAGATGCCAAAGAGATGATGGTAGAGTGTGATGTTTTTGACTCGAGCGCAGGAACAGATTTTTATATATGTGATTGATCTGGACGCTGGAAAGTGTGGAATGTGCAATTGCATATTTTGATTCCGGTAGTATGCTGGAAGTAGCCAGTGAGCAGATCAAACCTTCGTTCCATTTGCTATGGGAGTCCTTAAAGTGGTTATCAATAAGAGCTGAAGTGGTTGTCAATAGGAACCATGATGTAAAATGGCGTCGTCCTACCAATAATGCGCACTGGACTTCTCCGCACCCGCCGATTGTAGGTCACAATAAAAATTCCGATGCTATGCCAAATCCCTGAACTGTAAATCGCACTCTTATTCTACTACTGTTGCAACGCCCCTGATGGAATCCCTCGACCGATCGACCGAGAAGAAATGCGCCAAACTCCATTGCTGTGTGTGCAGACGTGTAGACGAAGCATCATCTCTTCGTAATGATAATCAAAAGCACCAAAATAATGATTAAAATGACAATGGTTGTTAAGCTCCAATTCTCTTTCGCCTTCCGCGCAAATGTAGTCAGCCTTTTACTAGCACCATCAAGTTGGCTCTGATGCCTGTCAACCCTCTCTCCAACCTCTTCTAACATGTCGACCTGCGAATCCAACTCGTCACCAATCTGTATGCTCAGTTCCCGTTGTCTGCCTATACTTTGACCTAGGCGATCTAAATGCTCGTCTTGCTCTGATATGACACTCTTGTGATATTCGTGTATTTGCTGATTGTCAAGGGCTGAGTGGTCGGGAGCAGCATCGTCTGGCTCGTCGCGATAAGGTGCATATCTCGAGGATTTCGGCGGCTGGGAGGAGGACGAAGATGGGCCGTCTGTGAATCGAACGGATTTGGAGAGCTTTGATGTCTTTTGGGCAATCGTAAAGTCGGCAGCTAAGGACGGGTCGTTTGGCTGTGTGAGAGTAGAGGAGGCGCCTGGGTTTGGGTGTCCGTGGAATTGGGAGGAAAGGTCAGCGTATTGCTCTTTGATGCGCGCCAGGTGGTCGGCGGTGCTGTCGCTTATTAGAAGGTGATTCATGACAGCAGTATAACCATCTCTCACCTCTGCTGCTCATCAGATGGGTTCAAAGGGTCGTCCCATGCTGAAGCCTGCGACTCCAATTGTTCGATGCCTGCCTTGAGAGAGTCCAAGGACCGCGATATCTGGCCATCGTGCGAGTTTGGATCCAGATTCAAAGATATCGCTCGTTGTCGCTCCAGCAGTGAGAGCTTGATGTGGTCGGCCAGCAGGAGCAGCTGTGAAGGGTTCGTGGTAGCCATGTTTAAGGTTTGTCCTTGTTGGGTGATGGTGAGGGTGAGGGTGAGGGCTGGTGTTTCCAGCGTAGGAATACGCCGGTCTCAAAGTCGTCGCTGTCCCAGCGTTCGAAAGGATAGAAGAGGGAGAGTCTGAAGGCGGGCTTGTTGTCTTTGCCCTTTATGGTGAGGACTGCTCGTTCGACTCCCGGCTGGGTCTGGGTGTCTTCGGTCATCGTTTGGGTCCTTGTAACAGCGATGCACCAAACGAGTTAGTTGGCGAAACCAGGGCCGTCCCACTCGCACTGCAGGGAGACGACCGACAACCTCCATCCACCAAAACAATCAACAAGAGAACAGAGAGCCTCAAAGAACCCCCCATCTTACTCCCTCGGACCGTTCGAACTCCTCAAGGACTTTCTGTTGCAGGCCATCATCGGGGCCGCGAGCGATATTTTGATCATATCGGCCACTTCCGTTTGCCCGTATGGGATAACGGACCACGACTCTCAAAACTCAACTCAATCATGGAACAAGAATATCTGGATAACGACACCTTCACCTTCTCCGCAACCCAAGGATTTACTCCGGGATTTCCTTACTACGCGAGTCCGGAAGAGCTGCGCATGGGAGATTCATACTGGGTCGGGGAGGATGGCGAGGTGGGACCCGGACTTCATGATCTGGATGAGATCCATATATCAGCCGCCGGAGCAAGAACCACTTCCATGTCCATCTCTTCATTCATCAAGTCTTTGGAATTGCAGTTACTGGAGGGCGGAGTGGCCGACCGGACGGAACCCGATGATGTTGACCTGAGAGCATTGGATTATGTAGATACGCCCGATGAGAACCTGATCTGCGCCATCTGCGCCTCAGCCTTTGTCCAACCCATGGAGCTAGGATGCGGACACTCCTTTTGCACAGATTGCATCTTTCAACATTTTCAATCTGGCATCCAAAATTCGAGGCGATGTCCCAAATGCCGAGAGGAAGTGGAAGTAATCAGCCCAGTGTCGACGATATTAAGTCATCTTCTGGACGAGCTCGAGGTCGAATGCCCGAATCGCGACTCTGGTTGTAGTATGCATGTCAAGCGATATGTTGTTCAAGATCACGTCAAGCAGTACTGCTTGTTTACAGAAATACCATGCTCATCGCAGGACTGCGATTTACTCATCGAGCGAAGGTTCGCTGGTGAGGATTGCCTTCACTCATATGTGGAGTGTGAGGACTGCCTGGAACAGATAATGGAGAAAGACTTGCACGTGAGTTCGCCTGTTTCTTATCGGTCGTCTTCAGGGTGGGATGTTCTGCCGGGTGTACTGCTCAATTTCCCTGCCTTGAAAGCTAGAACCAGTTGGTCATATTCAATTCTGGTGTCTTCGAAGTGTTCAGATGCCACGATTTATTTCTCAAATTGCCTGTCAAGTGGTAGGCAGGATAAATTCCGTGTTGACCGCACCACTGTGATACTAGTACCACTCTGTCATGATCGCTTTCGGTCCGATTGTCAGCCAAGTGCTAACCCTCTCAGACCCATCAAAGCGAAGTCTGCCAAGACGGATTTGTCTTCTGCCGCTTTTGTGAAGATGAAATCAGGCGGACGAACCTCAAAGCCCACCACGCAGTATGCGACTTGTATCCCGAACCGTGTCCCGGCAACATCGTCGGCTGTAAATACGCCGATGCGAGACGGGCAACGAGAGACCATGTCAAATCATGTCCAATGGCAATAATGGCACCACACATATCCGAACAACTCAAACAGCAATCCCACACCCAGGCAGAGAATGCACGTCTCCACGACGCAATTGCCTCCATGGAAACTCGATTAGAAGATGTGGAAACGATTTGCAAACAGCTCTCCTCGTCCATCAAATTGGAGCGAAGACGATCTATGATGCCCTCTGAAGGGACCGTCTCTGCCACCCGCGTAGAAGATCTCAATTCTCGCATCGACGAAATGAGTTCAGATTATACGAGCCGATTTGATAATGTCACAAGCGATAACGCGCGCTTGACAATGATTTTAACCAATGAAAATCTGAGAAACCAACAACAGTTCCATACGCTGAGTGCTGCACTTACGGCGTTGAGAACGCAGGTTACGCATCTTGTGGCTACGAGGGATACTGGGAGTAACGCGGCGACAAATCGGCCTTCTACGGGGGGTGCGAGGGGTGGTGGTGTGGCGCTGGAATCGGATAGAGGGATTTTGTATTCGGAAAGGAGGGAGCCGCCGAAGTTATGATGGAGGAAGGCGATTGGCCTGGATTTGGTTGTGTGAATATGCATCATGTGGCGCTTGGGGCTGGTATCGGGAGTCTGGAAATTTGGTTTGGAACTCTGCTATGGCATCGAGGCATATTGTTGATATACGAATGGAAAATAATGATATTCCAGGGTGAGATGGCGGTGCTTGGAAGTCGATTTTATCGCTTTTCCATTTCGAGATATCTGCTTGCCATACTATCTTGTAGGAAGGAACATGAACATTAGATCAGGCGATGATTTTCGATTTCTGGAAGCGTGGAGAGAGGAGAAAATCCTACTGACTATTCTCTACACTGAACCCGGAATGTTGAATGGAGATGGGGTGGTTCCGGTTCGTACATTGGAGGGGAGCCGCAAGGGCGGTGGAGATGAGGAGGAAGGTGAGGAGGTGGAGTATGTACATCATCTGTGTATGTTGATCGGGGAGTTTTGGTTGAAGTGTAACGGGTGTTTTGCTTGATAAGCTTGGCTGAGGGGATTGGGAAACTCAGTATCGAGGGTGAGAAGATGAGCCGTCGGAATTTTGAATTCCGGGGTTGGTTTGGATCTTTGAGTTGGATCGGGCTTGGGGTTTTTTATGGGCGGTGAGGCAAGTGGTACAATCTCAAAACTTACTTTAAAAGACGGGAAAAACGTAACCATTTATTGGACGGAGGATGAAGCCAACGCCGTGGTCGGGACGAAAGAATAGTCACTGGTGAGGCTGAGACTCGAGTTTTGGTATATAGACAGCCAGACGGTTCGACAACACAAGATCTTATAGTTAAAGATTCCGATCGATACAGTCGCCTTTGGCTTGCATTAAAAGCCACGAAACCGAGATCTAGGGATCGCGGAGTGCAGGAATTAGGGGGAAATGATTATTTTCTTTTTTCCCGATCTTGAGGTTTGTGATTTCGTGTTTACATTGGCAGAGTACTGCTTTCTCTTGCCACATCAGCCCCCCCTTTTTTTTTCAGATTCGGCTCAGCCTTGCGCCTTGGTTACTCTTTGGGGTGATACATGTGCTTCCCACTTGCCATCATCTCTGCTTTATCCAGCTGACACGAGATACCTAGGTAATAAGACGGAGCAAGTGAGACGCAGTGGGTGATTAGTTGGTTTTTGGATCCTGCTTGTTCTGCCAGTTCACTATCCATATTACAATTGAGGATTGTATCAAGGTTAGCGAACTCCTGCTTCAAGTTGTTTCGGAGAGAGGACATGAAGAAACGTGGGCAGCTTTTTAGGTTGATGATGACAGCCTGTTGTGACAAGTGAACAGGGCGAATGGAGTAAATGAAAATGCAATGAATTACTAGCAATCTAAGATATCCGGTCTTGAACTGGAAAAAAAAACTTCCAAAACAAACGCCTCATTCGTCTAGCCTACAACCTACCTCTTATCAATTTCCATTCGTAATCTGAGCATCGGGTCCAACTGGGAAATGACTAGCAGCAACATTACACTGTCTGAATAGCCTTACTTCATCCTCAGCAAAAGCACCAACGACCGAGTGAAGAACACCACGGTTGTGGAATAGAACAAGGTCGCCCTCCTCCCAATCCTGTGCGTAAACATACTTTGGCGAGATACCCGGCCGCTGAATCTTGTGCACCATCTCGCGCACAGTCTTGAGGTCGTCAATGACGGAGCCATTGGCAAGGTGCAACTTGCGGACAGCAGATGGATGAATCTGAATGGAGAGCTTGCCAGTGACTGGATTCTTCCAAGCCATGGGCAAGACTTGAATCTTGTCCTGCTCTATCGGTGGTAGCTGGTCGAATGGAACCTCGAGACCGTCAGATTCAATACCCAGTCCATCAGGGCGAGACTTCGCACCGCTCATCCAGACATATGGGTGAGGCGCATATTCGACCTTGGTGGTGCGGACGAATTCTTGGTCCTCGGGGCTGAGAAGGTCGAACATGGTGTATCCAGAAACGAACGCGGTGGTTCCGAGTGGCACATCAAGTTCCTCGCCCGTTCCATCGTCGTAGCGGCACAGTTGTCTGCGGCCTGCTGGAACCTTGACAGCGAGGAGAGTGGTGACGACTGGTGGTGCGAGACCGTATAAGGCAGCATCAATGTGCCAACGGTAGAAGCGCGTGAAGTCGAGATCCTCATCCTCTGGGACGATAGTCTTGTGGAAGGTCTTGTGGTGTGGGTGCTTGAGCTTGATGTTCTCGAGACCTTCATAGGAAGGAACAAAGCCGTTACCGATGACCTGGACTTGAGGTTGATGTGGGATTGTCTTTAGGTCTGGGTGCAAGATGGAGCGCTTTGCGTCCAGAGTCTTGCCGTGTCCATAGCTGGTGGCGTCAGGATCAAAGCGCTGGGTCAACTCGAATTGCGCTTTAGGAGAGACGTGGCTTTGATTCTTGAAAACGACGACTTGGTGGTTGTACAGTGCGTTCTTGATAATCTCGAAATGGGCATCTACAATACAGTCAGTTCCTGATTGCGAGTGAGAGTGGTCAGAGTACTTACCAGGAGGTTACCGATTGGAACGGGTATTCTCCCTTATTTTATCTTACATCACGAGTGCGGCGGGGAGGCAAGCATACCACTGAGGTTCTCGATATCGAGACCAGAAATTGAAGCACCGAAATTGACACCCGAACCCTCGGAAACGGCGATTCGTTCAACGAAGACTTCTGTGACGGCCATTGATGGGATAGAAATTATTGTGATAGGATGGGGTTGTTGGTGGCAGTCGATGCTGACGGTAAATAGTAGCGAGGAGCTGGTGAGAAGAGGCTGTTTATGATTTCCAGGTTGCAATGATGGGTACTATTCTCAAAGAATGCGCTCCTTATATACCCTTTGTCTGCGTTTAGTGGGGGTAGATAGATTATCCGAGTCGTCGGTGAGAGCCACTGAGAAGAAGCCATCGGAGTCCGCCGCCAGACACCAACATAGCACCAAGATAACAGTGGGCGTTGGATCGGTATCCGCTAAATGCCGGGCGTCTGAAAGTATTCTCCATCTTATCGGCTTGCTACTCTGGAGCGCGGCGAGAAAGTGTTCGGAGGATCTCGTCGGTGGTGAAGATGCATCGCAGTGGGTTGCGACAACAAGAAATGGCAACTCATTTCTGTCTAGTCTATGGGTATAGATGAAATGGCTAGAGTCGGGCAAATATATACACTTTTCGTGATTTGAGATGGAAGGAGGCGGAAAAAAAAGTCGACACTCAAGCCGCTCTGCCTTTCCCTTACCGAAGCGAGTGTAATCAAGCGCCGCCACCCGAAGGAGAGAGGTCTCTGCCCAATTGCTTGACTCAAGGATATCTCTCGTTCTTAAGTCATCGCCAGCGATCGTGAGTTACCTGCACGAGCGGAACAACGCCATCGGATTCGAACTTGGCACATCGCTATCGGGTAGTGGAGGGGAAAGGCGCTAGCAGATGGAGAGGTCTTCTCGCTTTACGACCATTACAGCCGAGAGCCTTGGCGCTCACGGGTAGTTTCTATACCAATTGTAGACTTCAGAACACGAGACAGCGTCTTGTCGAGTTGTGCAACAGATGCAAATGCTCAACCCACCATCTCTATACCACTGGGAAGTGTTGCAGAGTCTGGGCGGGCACTTTCGTAACGAACACAATGGCTGAAGTAACAGGTGGTGGAGTAGGATGTAAAAGTCACCGTGGCGAGACATAATCTAATTAAATAGGTACGGTAGGTTTTGTCATAAACGATGGGAGCGAAATTGCAACGTCATCCATTTCTCCTCTGCCAGTGCGCCTCATTAATTTATGAGCACCAACCCGCAACAATCGCTAGCGAGCTCTGCATCTCTACACAAAGCATGACTAAAGACTGCATCTCTACACAAAGCATGACTAAAGAGGAGGCCAGCAGATACGGCCGCGAACCGGGCTAGTCTATACCACACTTGTTTTATGCGTCGCACCCGCAAGGCAACCAAAGCCATCAACACACTTTCCAGACAAACAGCAACGCTTCATCCTCAGAAACGCTCTCATCGTCCTCTTCTATTCTCTTTCCCACCCCATCCACCACAAACAAGTCATCATCCAAACAGTCAACAACAAATCTCACCCACTCGATCAAAACCAAGGTATCAAGTTCCCCACGTTTCAAACCCCACAACCCTACAACATGCATCTGTAGGCTTCTCCCGCGCCCGCGCGGGCAAGAACGGACCTGTCAACGGACCATCTCTGGAAACGCCGATCATCGGGGCGTGTCTCGTTTCGAATATTATAACCACCCCTTGAAAGCCGAAACAGGTTGGGCCGGGATTTGAGATCACGTTTTGACGTGTTACTGTTGTCGGGGATGTAACTTACGTCCGAATAGAGTCTAACTCGATTTCGGGGCTTGGGTTTGGCGGGAGGGTTGTACAAGTTCAACTGGTTTGAGTTGATCATGATGGTTTATGGCAAACTGAGAGGTGAGAGAGAGAATTGCGTGTTTTCAACATGTAAAAGCAACCCATCAAAGAGAATCAGTACGAGAAAAGCGAGCATCTACCAAACAAGGTCTTCCAAAACAGTCCCCCCTCACCATCTAAAGAAGTGAACAATCGTGTGGGGGAAAAAAGAACGGGCGCGATCAAAGATCCATCGATCCAATCGTCATCAAGAGCAAAAAGGGACATTCGTAGCATCGTAAATCATGATCATACACTTTTCACACCTTCCTAAACAGAGGAACGAATCTTTCTAGCACGACGACCGATGATTTTACCGTCAGTACACTTCGTACCCGCAGCCACCGCTGCGAGTTGCACTTTGCCAAAATTGCAAAGACCGAATTGCGTTCCATCAGGTGAGCAAACAACAGCGCCTTCTGTGGAACAAGCTTTACCGGCGCCGACGGCAGGAGGAGAAATAGACGAGGCACCAGCGGCAGGTGGAGGTGGAGCGTCCCCAATATAACCACCTGACGGTCCTGAAGTCCCATTCTCCGCCGGCTTTGGTGACGACGACGCTGCAGAGGTAGCGGAGACCGGCTTTGGCGCCTCGACGGTCGGTGAAGCGGTAGTCATAAGGGTGGTAGCGACACCTGATGTAGCAGCTGGGACTTTAACAGAAGCTGTGGCTTTACCTGTACCGGAACCGTTGGGATGATATTGACCATCATCAAAACCGCCCGTAGACCCCCCAGCTCCCGAAGTCTCGGAAGTAGGTGGACCAGACGGAACTCCCGCCGGCGGCGCAACAGAACCACCACCAGTCGATGTACCAGGTGCAATAGCACCACCACCGCCACCACCAGTAGCACAGCTACCAGTAGGAGGTTTAGGCGCAAACCCCGGTCCCGTCAAAACGTATTTCCCCGGATTAGGAAACTGCACATCCCCCGTTTCAGACGTCCCACAGTCATTCACAGACTTGATGTTGTAAACAGCCATATCTGGTAACGTCTCGAAATCCGCTTCACTACCCTTTCCCCCCGTGATGGCCATGGATGCGCAGTTCATGTACATCTCCCGATTACCGACCTTGTTGAACCACGTCCAGCCCATGGTATAAGAACCGCTAGAGACTTCGGTCGGGATGGGAACAGAATAGGTATTATCAGCACCGGAGACACCGGGACAACCACCCATGATGGAGTAAATGACTTTGAATTTGGATGTCGGTGCCAGTGATGCAAAATCATCTTTTGAAAGGACGATTTGGCAGGATCCGCCGCTGTGAACTGCCGAGCCTTTGAAGCTGATTTGGATTGGTTGGCCGACTGTGGCGTTGGCTGTGCCTTTGGCCGAGTATCCTGCATCGCCCTTTTTGCAGGGGAAATCGGTGCCGGTGGGGTTCAAGGGGGCCGTGTCGTAGAGTTCGTTGTAGGGGAGGGGCGATTGCATGGTAACGTGTGCATGAGTTGAGCTGAAAAGGAGAGCGGTGGCGCTGAGGATGGTGGTTGATTTCATTTTCAGTTGTGCTTGTTGTTGTAATTTTTGTTGTTCTTGTAAATGGCGTTTTCAGGTTTTGGAGATGGTTGAACAGTCGAGTAGAGAGAAGATTGGGTGTGGTGATTGTATAGTATTTTTATTTTGGCGCAGCAGTGACTGACTTATATTCTGATCAAAGGTGGTGATTTGCTGAAAGAGCGTAAGTGTTTTTGGCGCTGGTGATGACGGAAGAAAGGTATTGTTCTTCAACAATCAGTCTTGGAGTAGAACTGTTGAGAAAAAGGTGTTGCCTGAACACTCGAGGATACCTCTGTAGAAAGGTATACAATGAATTGTGAGTAGGAAACAACGAAGGAGGGTAATCGCCCGAAGATGGTCAGGGGAAGATTGTTTGCAAAAATTGAAAATCAATCAGCGATCAGGGTGTTCAACGCAAGAAGCAAAATAACGGTACGTGAATGAGATGAAGAAGCACTGTGACTTATCCAGCATCCCATTACATCCATATCATCCCTGGCCAATGGCCATTTCTTTGGAAAACAGGCGGATGACGCGCAGGCTGTGTTGATGAGTGAAGCATACATGTAACACAGGCGACCCCTTTGCTCTCACCCAGAAGGATGGCCATGACCTCCGAAAGGAGTGACAGCCGTGGCTGAGCATGGTTTCGAGAGATGAGAAGGGGTGGCTGAGAGTAATCGGATGGGCAGATATCGATACGTTTGCCATGGATGAAAGTGGCAACCATTACACGAGTCGAACAATGGCAGATCCAGTTCAAAATTTATCACTATGCTGGTCAGAGATCTCGTTTCGAAACTTCTGTCGTTCCCGGCCATAGGGTCCGAGCGCTCCAAACCTGACCATTGGAAACGTTCGATTCAATCTATTCGTAACTACAGTAAGATTTGCAGGTAACGATAGCTCGTTCCTGGCCAGCTCCAGCTGAATGACTGGACCTAGATCATATTAGGTCGGCCCGTCGCTGGAAAGCTAGCTGTCGACAATGAATAGCGTTCCCCAAAGGATAGCAGCAAGTCCGACTCTCGCGCCGTTAACTCCATGTGAGCGCCTGATGAGCGCCTAAAACACCAAGGCTAGTCTAAATGGCCAACGAGAAAGGCGTAGATAAGAATTAGGAAGAATGAAAATATGTCGAAACATTACTGGACGATCGATCCTAGCACCGAGGATCGTTCGTGTATACAGCTGAATGCGGGGTCAGTGAGAACATGATAGCTTCGAGAGGGAGCTTACCATTAGCGTAGTACCCGTAGTTATCGCCGTTCATTATAGCTTGTTGCGGCGACAGATCCGTTAGTCCTGGCCAGCCATAGTGGCCTGGAAAGTCATCGGTGGCTGGATTATAGAGACCTTCGACGTGGGTCATCTCATGAATAGTGGTCGTGGCCTGGCCAACGCCGTGGCAATTCCTGTTCACCAGTGGAAATTGCCAGTAGAGGTCGCAGTTTGTAATGTCTACACCAAGGGTATAGCTGATGTAGTCTGAGCGGCACAGCCTTCGTTGATCCGTGCAGAACGTGCTTGCCCTGTTGGATCGAGCAGCACATCTGTTTAGGTCAGTAACTTTTCGTTTCATTATTCTGACGAACCAGAACCATACGTACTCATCAGCCACAGCGTGGAATCGTCGTGAAACGATGCGTCGGATGTTTGGGTCTCCAGTGCGGAAATAGCGCGCAAATCTTTGTTAAGAGTTAGCCAGCATCATGATTTTACCCTTGTGTCATATGACCCACTGTTCAACGTTTCCTTTTAGTGCCATTTCTCCGGCTACGTAAGCAATGTTTGCGCACACAGCAAGTGCATTTGAAGTCTGCTCACGTCGACCAGCAACGCAGTCCGGCTGCATACGATTGCGAGGTTCAAGATCACGTTTCGCATGCTTCGCTTCATCGCTGTTGACGTTGACTGTAATAGTGTTGCTCTTGTAGGTGGCCTCTCCCGATATCATCTTCTTCCCGGGCTTGGAATAGGGCAGCACACCTTCGGTAGAGATCTCGAAGGCTCCTCCAGCACTGAGATCATATATCTTGGCGGCATCCAGAGTGTACTCGAAAGTTTTGCCGCCTTTCAATGACCTAAACGAATCTTTGTGCAGGGTGCCGTCTTGACGAACTCGTGGGTGCACACCAATGAATGATGGCTCTCCGCCTGCGAGAATTAATCAAAGTAGGCGGTGGAGTTGATAGTCGAAGGTGAACCAACCTGAAGCAGCACGCACTTGCAGCTTGTGGACGGGATTATCGTCTAGCAAACTACCTCTCTGGAAAAAGTCCAGTTTCTGCTTGCTGGCATTCTTGACGGAAACTTTCACAACACTCCCAGACTGCGGAGTGAGGGTAACTTCCACCCGCGCTGGGGGTTCGGGTTTCTTGGTAGGCTTTGCTGATCCCACAATCGCAAGGCTTGTTACAACAAGAAAGGTGGAGAGCCTCATGTTGTTGAGGGGAACTGGATTTGGTGGATGTGAAAGATGCAGAGGTCGAGCCTTGGGGATAACGCGTCGATTTGAACTCGTAATATGCATAAATTGACAAGCAACTATATTGAGAGTGCGGACCTCATTTGTCGGCAAGACCTGAACCCAGTGATTTAGATCGCGGTTAATAAGATAGCAAAGAGACTTGATGTGCACTATAATACTTGCATAGTAGTGTTGTCGAAGTCGCGAACCAATCTGCTTTGTTCCGCTGCTGCCTCCAGGGTTTGGAGTGGTTGGGCGATTGGCATAGCAGCCCAGCCAGCCTCACCTCTACTGCATATCAGTAGAGCACTCCTCAGCTTGTTCCCAACTCTTCGACTGTGTGTTTGCATCTATTTAATCATAAAGCGAGCTTGGTAGACATGGCCACACGCCTTCAAATTGGTCAGTCGTTCAGATCATGCTATCATAGTGCAAAGAGTGTTCGACTGTGCAGCGAGCCGTCAACAAAGGCACGCGGACCACGAAGAACAGTGCTGGCAACGGGATCCAGCATGGGCGCAGAGCTTGGGCGCATCCGAAATCAAGATGTTCCACCGAAGTACCCGAGGGAGATGGAATATCTTATCGCACAAGGGTCTCGGAGATTGAGAGTGTGTTTCTGTTGTCGGCGACCGCAGACACATGTAGTTGTCAGCCTTTGGATTTACTTCATCCGAGAGATCAGGGAGGAAATTCAAGTGGCCGGCCTTAGCTACAAGCTCCGATGGGGTTGGAAGAGGGTTGGTTGGGGTTGGAAGAGGGTTGGTGCATCAAGACAGATTGGCTTCGAACATGATTAATATAGATCATTGAAAGAGTTGTTCAGCTGTAGACTTCAGACCGCCTAGGAACTTATAGTACCCTCACCCCAATAATAAATTTGATTTTGATGTTCTTCGCTCGCACGGATCCTACACGGACCGGACGGTTTTCTAACCATGCATGGATCTTATCTACGTCTACACAGTACGTCTGGGCAAGGGAGACATTATAAAATTCTTGCCAAGTGTTAACGTCTTTTCCGGCAGCACAATGATGGACCGTCAGTTTACTCTCTCTGTTGTGACGGGCAGAGAATCCTGGTTGAATGCTGGAGGTAGCCCTGGTACTATGTACCAAAGTACGTGTACGTTTGGGGCGATGAGTGGGTGTGGTAGTGCTCTCTTCCACCGGATCAAGGACGCGATGATTTTGTACAAGGTTGGGGTCCTGAGGGAATTGACTTCAGGGTGACGATGGTAGGAGCCGAATAACAGTATTGCTCGATTTGTGAGGTAGAAGTAACATTCATTTGGTCTTGCTTCTTACGTACACACCCGTCTTCGTACCTCAGCGGTTGTGTTGAATCGTGCCGCTCTTAATGCCTCGCCAAAACCTTCAGCTTTTTCATCTAGCTCTTCCTAACTATAGGCATATGTTTTCCCACGACTTAACAAATCCTTTAATCTTTCGTTTCCCGCATGTACGTCCACTACAACAGCTGAGGGAAGGTTGCACGTCAATCTACAACAATCTATAATTTAGTTAGTTAGCGACCGTCGGCATCGCTTCTTGAAGAAGACCGGAGCAGGAGGTAGCTTACCGCCCTTTCTACTACACTCTCGTATCTATCTCTTTTCAAGGATATTTTCTAGAATAGGAGTTTGCTCTAGGTAAATCTATTAGTCAAGACCGTTAAGGCGAGATACGGACGGTACGTATTCGTACCCTTGTAAGAAGGTACTAAGGTAGTAGCGATACCGACGAGGAGGAAGATAGCTTCGAGCTTTATAATATTTGTCTAGGACCTTAAGGCTAGTTAAAGTTTGAGAATAGTATTAGAGATAGAAGCGAATATAGAGAGCTAGAATAATCCTTTATATTATATACTTCGTTTCTTATAATAATAGGGCCGTATTATTATATCTTTACTACTAAAGTTATATACTAAATAAATATAGATAGAGCTAATTATTATAAGGATATTTATTTAGTATATAACTATAGTACAAAGGTTGGATATTATTATATATACGAGATTTTTTTTATTTGGAATTTGCTAATAGTAGTAGAGGTAGTATAGATAGAGATTTTAACTAAGCTAGAGCTTTAAGTATAGTATACTATCTTTTAAGTCTTCTTTATTAAGGATATAGTATATAGAATAGCTTATAGACTAGATAATTAGAGCCTATATTAGAAATAATAAAGTAGATAATAATAAGATACTACGTACTATAGTATTATAGTTTTTAAAGTAAAAGAGAATAGATTCTAAAAAATCGAGCTAAGTTTAAACGCGCCTAAGGATACTCTACTAGTAATAAAGCGATTTTAAGATAAGCTAATTACTATATATTTATTAGTAATTTATTATTTTTTAGAGTCTAGAGTATCCCTATAATATCTCAATCTTATATATTATAATTTTCTTACTTACTACTTTCAATATATTCTTTTTATACTATAGAGTAATAAAAAGCCTTAATTATTTTTATAAAAAGCCTCAATTACCTTCCTACTATAGTTATACCAAAATAGCGCTTTCCTAATACGGTTGTAGATTGGAAAGGACTCCCGAGGTCGGAATTGAGACATTTTGGTCGAAGCGTTCAAGGGCTCGTGTAGAGAGGTCACGAGTTGGCTTCCTGTAGTGCAGTGGAGTCGGGTACTGGTTTGCCTGGGAGCCTTGCAAGTACTTGTTTGCCTGGGAGCCTTGCAAGGCATCATATTTCCCCGGGATTCTTATGAGACTTCGCTGCGAGTCTCACCTGCGCTGTCCACATCCACATCCACCTCCACCTCAACACCAACAACGATCCCCTGTCTTGAGTCTTGTCCCAAATTTGCACAGATGGCGAGATTCGGACTACTCGCACCTCGACGAACGAGGCTCCCCCGCCACCACCATCGTTACTCCTTCAGGTACTACTAGGACCAAGAATCTGCCTTGCCTTGCCTTGCATCGCTCGCAGTGGAGGCTGCCCCTCCCATTATGTCAGCGTCTTCGGCACCACCCGATGCCTTGTATACTAAAAGCTGCAGCTACTGCTCGGACGATCCGCCGAAGATGGCAACTTGCAGGAGTGATCAAGTTCAATTCGTCAGGTAGGCAAACTACGGTGAAGGACGCAGGCCCTGTGTTTGCCTGCGAACTCTCGATGCCCCTTTCCCTCCATACCCAAACTTGTTCGTTAACTTGAGGCCGCGGCGGAACAGAAGAAGACTGAATGCGCAATCAGAGGGACGGCGCGTATGATTTGCCGACTAGAAGAATTTTGGCATCCCAGCCCCAGCCTCCGTCCCTTGCATGTGTTTCACATCTTCTCTCTCTTCTCAAACGCGTTTCAAGTTGGCTTCATGATGCCTTTAGGTTCAGAACCGACTCCACCGCTGCTTGCGTGCTCCACACAGTATGCAGACAATCGAATCATGGTTCCCCTGTGCTCTGCAGCAGATGTATCTACCATCATCTTCTACGACAGCAAATCAGACAATCAATGCCATGATCATGTAACTTCCCAACATACAGAATCGTACTGCTAGGGAGATGCCACATGGCCCTTCTGCGGGCTGAGCTAGACGCTGAAGGCCGCTCGCTTCCTTGACGTCCAGCCTCCCGTTGGTCTTCATCCTCAGACCAGTGTACTTAAACCTCGAGACCTCTGTTCTCTCTACCTAGGCGGAGGCATTCATCTCTCTTTCTTCTGTGGTCGCTCTTTACAGACAATCTCTCGCGTTGCGCTTGTCTCTTCATCGTCGTTGACAGCCCTCCAAAGACAAGGCTGATACTGGTTGTTGCACCCATATAAACTCAAACAATAATACTAAAACACTCTCATTATGCCATGCGCATCAGCATCAAACCGTTCATACCAAACCTCTATAATATCCCACATGTCGCTAGAGGACCGGGGGCGTATCGAGACGATCAGACCGCACTTCATTGCTCTATGTGGAAGGTTCGATCCTCATATGATAATTGAGCTGTGCTTACAGAGTTGGTTTCTCAAAGACGATTCAAAATTTCAGCTAATCCCTCTTAGACAATGATTCGCAAACTTCACTTGCTGTCGCGAATTCTTCGAGCCCTTCATCTCAACGGACGTCCTCCAGTCTTGGCTCTCAGTGTTCATCAAATGCATCCATCAGATCTTCAATGACCTCTGTGTCTTCGTTAGGCGGGGCAAGCTACGGGCAGAGTAGACGTCCAATCACACCATACAGCCAACACCAGACTCCATCAGTCCACGAGCCATCGCTCAACAGTCATGTCCACCCCGCAAAAGGGAAACTGGAGATAGGAAGCTCACCACCAGTCAGAACACTACCTTTGGCTCCCGACGCCAAGAACCATCCCATGAGCTGTCTTTTTCCAGGACATTCAAAGACTTTCAAACGGAAAGGAGACTGGAAATCCCACATGGACGACTTTCACAAACCCGGCCCAGTCGTATGGCGCTGTCAAGAAGAGGGGTGCAAAGGTCGTTTTGAAACCAAGCTGCTCTTCCAACAACACCATACCTCGATCCACAAGTGCGGGCGCACTTGTATGCATGCCGATCGGTGTCAGCAACCTTTCCCCCCAAAGCTCGCTTTCGCATGCGGATTCGAATGCTGCACTGGACTTTTTTCTCAATGGGAGGCGTGGCGTGACCACGTCCGAGAACACCTCCTAGGCGGCAGCCACCCCTCAGATTGGAGTTATACTACCGAGATCCGCAATCTCCTACGACGTAAAGAAATTAGCTCTTTATGGGCTTCGCATGCTGCGAATCATTGTGCAACGTCGGAGGGACACGAGCGCACCTTCAATTGGGAGTCGGACGCTGAAACATCCATTCTCAAAGAACAATTGGAATTCGGCAGCCTCCGACAAAATCGCGAATACCTGGTCGAAGCGCTTGTTCTTGCTGGCGTTCACGTTCAGTCTCGGATCGAATTTCGCAACCAATTCTTACCTCCAGTCAATGCATCATCTTCGATAACCACCATCGATTCCTACATGGCTCCCGAGTCTAACGCTGTCCAATCACTTTCATCTTCAGACCTCATGAGCGGCAATGCACTCCAGTCGCCAGCGTACCGTTCTAGCTACAACACCGATCACCTTTCGTTTCAGTTCGGAAGCTTTTCGGCCCCTGATGCCATCCCTGAAGAGACGGCTAGTGATTCTGCTTGGATAGTACCGGAATTGATAGACTCAGATACTCCCTCTGCCGAGCTTTTTCAGCCATCGTCCGAATACAGAGACTTCTGGTATCCCAGCGTACATCCAAACGCGCCCGATGTTCCCGTTGCAACGTATGGTCTTCCTCTTGATGTCACCAACTCACTTCGCAGCCAACAAGAACCGCGCTCGAAATTTTCTGGCATGTGGAACAAGTTCTCTTCTGGCCGCAAATCTGCCCATTCTCGTTCTGGTTCCGATGGTTCAGACCACCAAATGGAAGACTTGCAACAACTCCATCACTGATCACGAATTTACCATGACTCGCCTGGATCTTATACTCATGGTTAATGAGTGACGGATTACGCCTTTTGCTGTTATATATCTTTAATGTCTCATACCCTGTATCAACACTTTTTCTTTCTCATCACCTGTAATTTCCTTCGACGCTTGCTAACAATATTGCTTCGGGCTATTCACTGACAAGTGCGATTTGTGCGTCGTCTTGCCACGAGGTCTTCGTTTATATTTTCAATTTTTGTACCATATCAGAAAGGATTTCGAAGCTTCACGGCCACCATCGTGCACAAAACAGATTGTCAAGGATACTTTGTTACGGACTGTGCTTAGCATTCTGAGCTTTGCCGGTGAGGATAGGGGGTAGGGTCAGGATTGAGCTGATTTCATTGATGGTCTGAAGCGCTGCTTGCCACGTTCTATTTGCCGGCTGTTGAGGAAAGCTTCGTTTGATGATTCGAGCAAGGGTGCCTTAGATGCCACTTGCGGAGAGATAAGGAGAATTTGCGGATTTTTATCACTCTGGGTCCTGCTTGGAAGCTATGTGTATTGTAGTGCAGATGTCAAGCTTTGGTATTTAAGATTCTCAATGCAGTCAAGCTTGGATGTTTAGGAAGCCTTGTTTTATAGAATATACCAGTCGACTTCACTGGCCGAAGATGCTCCGATCAAAGTATACGAGAGTTCGTACATGATAAGAAGGCTTGCTTTATGTTCCTTTGACTGAAAGGCCAATCAGGTCTCATCAATACCCTGAACGCGGAGGCCGCTTCGTCGTTCGGTTGTCTCTTTGTGCCAATCACATCACCACAGCCTTCAGATGTAGGAGCGATGAGTGCGTTGCTTTCGCCAGAGTGTCCAAGACGAAGCTCCTTCACATTCTAGCGAAGATTACACAATACAGTTCCTCTACTCAAGACGTAGTTGGTTATCGACAGAAGAGGCTTCAAACGAGCTCAGCCTTGTGCCCCCCTGTCCAGGAGGGCGGCAACAAGGATGTGCGGTAGCATCGATAATGATGTGTTAGGCAAGAACTATAAGAGAGGATGTTAATCTTATGAATTTTCTTGGTTTCCAGGACCCAATTTCCTCTTATGCCCGTCTCAAGCAGTAACTGTTCAGCCTCGTTGCGCACGCCTCATCAGAACGAGAAATAGATCAACCGTACCGCATCTACCCGCCGCGATCCTCAACCCCGGCCCCGGCATCATCCTCGTGCCATACCACAGTATGCTACTACTAGTACCTCTGTACGCGCATCACAAACTTGCAGCCTGGAGTCCCGTGACGGAGTACGTCATCGCAGCCAGGTCATTTCCTGGTTACTCTACATACATCCCGAGGCCGATTCACGAGCACAATCCATAACAAAACAACAACGAGAATCAAGGATTATCAAAGCTCCTCTCGATACAAATCTGTAAGTCTCCGTCTCTCATTTCTTCATTTCGACCTCTATTCGAAGGGAACAAGGAGACGATAACATCATACTAAAAGTCACGATAGAGAAACCAAATCCAAATACCCCTCACATCAATCCAACAGCCATGCCTCTCGTAGTACCCGGCCTCATGTCTAAAGACGGCGACAAAACCAACGACTGGATGAACAAACTGATGGGAAAGAAGATTGGCGAGACAAGTGATGAAATTGTGAGTTATGATCAAACCACTCACCGATCATCCGTGGACTGGGAATACAAATCAGGATGTTTACTGATGTCTATCGTTTTTGCAATAGACCTTCGCCAAAAAGGATCTACCAGAGGAACATCGCGTGATCAAGAGTGGGGAGATGAGTACTATGGATCATAAACCTGATCGGTGAATTCATTGTTCCTCACCCTCTTGCCTCATAATCTGAAAACTGACCATGGTAGATTGAATATCCATGTCGGCGATGACGGAACAGTTGAGAAGGTTACTCACGGCTAGACATGTAGCTTCCATGTCCATCGACTGTGAGTAACGTGGAAAGGGGGGATATAACCATCTCCTCGACTGATGCGTACATGATCACGAAATAATGGAGGCATGATGAGGGCATTGAAGAAGAGATGGGAGTTTGATTTTATACCCTCAGAATGAATATGTCTTCTTGTTTGATAGAAAAAGACGGCAATCTTAGAAATGAAACACTTTTGAGGAACCACTTGAACCGAGCATGCACTTCCGACGGAGAGCTCAACAAATCGAAAGAGGATGATGACTCGTGACATCGAGAAAAGCTAGTCTATCAACAACCGTACCAACTCCCTCTATGTATATCCACTGAACAAAAAGTAGGAAGGTTGAAAATTGCTTCCACAAAATGAAGAAGGCCCTAAGAAGCCGCTGATGCTTCGAGGTATCCAACGGACATGACAAAGGAAAGCACGAGAGCCTACCTGACCCTATGTACACATCGTGGCATCCAAATCCTCTTCTCCATTGGAAAAGAGAACTAGGTCTATATGCCAAGGTAATACTTGCTCCTCTCATAGACATAGAAACTCGACGCAGTCATGGGTATAATCTTCATGTAGCCCACTCCTAGTCCCACAAAAAAGCCTCTCCACCCTTTCTCCCTGAATACTCTTCGGGCGGTCTCGCCCATCCGTAGCCTATGCCCATCGCCCACAGCACCACCAACTTGCATCCTCCTTCTTACGACTTCAAGGGGGTATGATACGGTCTGTGAAATGAAGCCTGCGAGGCCGCCGGAGGTGAGTTCGGCCCACCATTTCAATTGGGCGGGTTTGTATGGATCGGCTGCCGATCCTGCAGACTTTGGGACAGTGGTTATGGGAGCAAGGGCGCTTCGGCGGAGGAGATCGGAGATGGAGTCGTGGGCTAGAAACGAGGCACCGGCGTAAGGTAGCATGCCCCATAACGTCGGCGTAAATCCTCTGTAGAAATTTACGAAGCCATAGCTTGGAGCCGATGTCATAGCTTTGGCTGCAGCCACTTCAGCAGTGGTAAGGATTGCGGCTTTGGGAGAAGAAGTGTTCAAGTACACATCTGGGATGCGTTGTGGAGGTCTTTCGCCGTAAATTTTGCGACAAATGCTGGCAAGGGTGTGTTTGCTCTCTTGCCGCGTTTCGAAGGCCAGTCTTACTCGGATGACTTCAAGAGGGTATGTGAAGAAGACTGAGATACAGCCTGCTATTGATCCGGACGCGAATCTCCGTATATGCGTTTCTTTGTCTCGGGAAGGGATGACGACAGCGCGGACTTGCTCATATGCCAGAAACTTGATTCCTGCGTATGGAAATATCCGAAGCAACGTCGCTGAGTGTCCGCGAAACAGTCCCAGTGGTCCTTCCTGGCCGTAGATTTCTCTCATAGCGTATCCCACTCCCCTCCAGCTACCAGCGTATTTCTTGAATTCCGGATTCGCGGTTTGGAAAAGGACTTTGACACGGTCAAGAGGTGCCACTAATGTTTTTGCCTATTTATGGCTGTCAGTCCTCATTTGTGACGCACCCAGAATATAAGATCTCACAGCACATCCCGCCAACCCGCCGGCCAGACCACTCTTGAGGGCGTACTCCACGCTCTGTTTGTCCATCTTCGGCTTCGCATCGGGCACAATGGCGTCGGCATCAGTGGGACATAGTAATGGCTGCGGCCGTCTAGGCCTGGGTCTGGCAAGAGCACTGGGCTCAGCATGAATAGCGGATGTCATATCCTGCTTGTTCGCGCTCTCGGTCGGGGACTGCTGGGCGGGCGGTTCATCTTGTGAGACAGTGGATGTAGGCATACAAAAGACAGAGTATATCAGCTGGGCATGGGAGAGGAATCGTTGGGGTTAGTGCGGGCTTGCGGAGCCGTACGAGTAGCCGGCTGAGGCGTAAACTCTGGGGATGAGAATGAGGTCAGACATCAACCTGAATTAACAAGATCGAATTCTACAAAGCCAGCGATATCGCTTTCACCTACTATCCCTCTCTCATGATTCTCTTCGTCCCTCCTCCGTACATCGGAATGCAAGAACGCAGTACACGGCTAGACTCGGTACAAGAGTCCCATGTCCATGAGTCCCATGTCCATGTATCAGCAAAATTCCACAGCACGGCATTGGCTGACCGAACTCTCGTTTTATGCGAGCTATCTCCGAAGACTCCTCCACGCTTAATGGCATCGATATCGAACTGAGAGACAGAAAACAACAGAACAGATTTTGGCAATTTGGCTGAAGGGCGCAGGGTTTATAGCGGGTGCCATAAAGAAACTAGGGTAAACATTCCATATCTTGAGCTACGAATACAAAAGTAGGCTACAGCTATAACATATTCTTACCATATCCTCTTCCCTCCCATCCGCCAGTCCCTATTCCCCTATCGCTTCTACTCAATTAACCATCTCTACGCCTCCATACTATCGGATTGCTGGATCAACGTCCTCATTCCTTCCCACTCCGCCCTAGTTAATCCATATATCTCCAGATCCCTCACCTCGCCCCATTTCCAAATCATCCCCATCATCCTCCCCTCATTTCTGAACCCACATCTCCTCAGCACCTTTCCTGCAGTCGCCGGATGCCGTACCGTCCCACCATAAACACCCGCCCCAACCCTCTGAAAAACAGGTCGCCCCTCAACCGCAATGCTAAAAGCATAATTCGTAAGAGCACGACAAACCGCTGTTCCAAGTCCCTGGCCCCAGAATTCTTCTCCAAGCCAGAAACCAATTTCGGCGTTGCGGGAGAAGACGTCGGGACCGGCTTCTAGGGTGCAGCCGCCTATGCATTCTGAGTTTGGAGCTGCGGTGAGAGAGATGCACCACATTTTAACGTGGGATCTCGTTGGTGCTAAAGCTCTGGCTATGAAGGCTGAGGCGGCAGTTGGAGTGTAGGGGTGAGCAAAGGTGTTTGGCATGTTGCGGGCTATGAGGGGGTGGTTTGCATGGCGGAGTAGGGAGGCGGCATCTATTGTGTGATAGGGCCTTATTGTGAGGTTTGGCAATATGATTATTGGTTCAGGCCATGGCAGACCTGAGGCCGGAAGACCAGTCGGGAGAGATCCGAGTGGAGGGCATTCCATTGGCGCGAGACGCTTGGGCGTCGAGCTAGAAGACATGGCGGAGGCAAGTGCTGTATATTTCGATTGGCGAGGCGGAAATGCGAAAAGAAATTCTCTCGACGGAAGGAGCTACGGAGGCTTCCAAACGCTGTACAATGCCAAGTGGCAATAGAGGCTGCTGCAGGTGTAGATTGTGTGATTTGGACTTGGTTGTTGGAGAATTTTGTTCGTGTTATATATGCTATGGGCCTTCTCTAGGCCTTCACTGTGGGCAAGTAACACAATCGTCAGGTCGAAGATGTCAGTGCAGGCATCTGAAGGTCGGAAATCGCGATGTCTGGCTCCATCCATACAGCATGACTGCAAGGCGATGGACGCTTAGAAGTTAACCTTGTCACTGTACGTATCGGTCGGTCTTTACCGTCCAACAACGTGAGCTGCAGGATCATGGATTTTCGGTGTGCGTACAGAATAGTGTCTTCAGCAATCCACACCATGACCGCTCGGGTCACTTTCGACAAACTTGGGTCAGAGGCCGTGATCCATCCTGTGAGTATGGCTCCTACATTTCGGTATGTGAGTCGGGGCGTCATGGCCCTTCTTTGTTCGCTGATAGCGAAGTCTGCCTGAGAGTGAATGCCGGCCTGGTCTATCTGGGTACCTAGGTCCGGTTATGTTTGGAACCTCGGAAAATGCGAAATCCGGACACACTCGCACTTGGCCGAAAAGTTCTTGCAAGACATGAGGCTCCAAATCTTGTTGGTGTAACCTTCTGGAATGCCGTGAACAAAGAGGAACATGGGCCACAATTTCCCCTAAGCAGGTCTCGGAGAAAGTTACAGCCATAGAAGATGCATCGATGACAGCGGTAGATGATCTGATGGAATAGTACGTACCGTGGTGGTATGACAGACACGATCGACGGCCGAAGCCTTTGGGGGTCAAGCAAAGACCCTTTTAATATGACAGTAAGAACATGAAGACGAATGGGAGAAGACGACGGCTAGAGCACCTGGCAACCCAGTTCCCAAAGGCAAAGGGTGGTGGAGTTGTGGAGGATGTTGGGTGGAGCGGACCTCATAGCCTCAAGACATGGAAGAGCTCAACGCCAACGACCAACACCAACGGCCGCTGAACACTGCAACCAAAGGACTTGCACCTACTATTGCAGTGTCAGCAAGACCAAGACCAAGACGGAGACGTGCCAGAAACCCACCTCTTACCATCTCGAACGGCTCCTATCCGAACAGAGACGGTCGAGGAGGCTCTGATAAACCTCTACTCTCGTACGGTAGGGCAGGGAGATATTATAAAGATGCATGCAGAGGTATACTGTGTAGGTCGTTCATTGAAACTGCCGGAAGGGCTGATCCGAAAAATGCCGCGCAGGTCAAACCCGGGTTTGTTGTAGATTGGAATCGTAGTCTCGCCATTATTCCGTGGGAGCACATCGAATCTCACTCTTGGCTGACATTGGCTGTGGACCACAGCAGTGACGCCTTTAATTATGAAGCCTTCTGTAATTCTTTATCTCCAAGACAAGTCCTAGACTCGAAGTTTCAAAGGCTACTAGTATAATGGCATCCCAGCTCTAGATCTCTCGAGACATGATCTTCTGCCTAGGGTCATGAAGTGAACGATCCATCTGACCAGAGCTTTTGCCTACCTGACTACTCTGGTAGTGATGTTGCAGCCTTACGTGTGGCTCGAGTATCGCAGCACGAAGTCATCGTGTAGATCTTTTGGGACAGGCAGTTCTTCGTCTCCTGATAATCACTAATCAACATTATATCCCCCCGGCTGGACTCTTCACAGCGGCATTGGTACTCCCCCCCCCCGGTTATGGCCTCCAGGAATCCATCTCCTGTTGGTCCTTCCAAGAAACGGGCGAAGCGTACTAGCATCGCTTGTGATCATTGCCGCGCGAAGAGGGTAAGTGGTCGCCCAGGCTGAGCTTAAGGAAGTCCGACTGACTTGTGGTGTCAGCTGAAATGCTCGGGACAGACTCAAGGACGAAGTGCATGTACGAACTGCACGCTCTACGAAAAGTACTGCCAATACTCTGGATCTATCTGGAGGGACAATCTCGAATGGGCTCTTATCACACAATCTGTCTCGCCTGTGGAAAGTTCCAACATTCCGCCAGATACTACTACCGACAAGGTATCAACCGACAGTTTCATAGGAAGCACTCCTACCGAGACCGGCGCGCCCTCAACTATCTACGGTCTGCAAAGGGACGAGTTGGACCAACAACTATTGCGTATTCTTTTACCGTATGTGGGCTGCTACACAATGCTGGACTTCGCCATGCTGACTCCCATTTCAGTATTTTCACTTGTTTGGCAGAAGAAACGCCGAATCCAACTCCAGAGTTCGTTGGTGTTGCCACATTATCTCCCCGAATTATGGAATCCTTCATCACAGGTAACAGAAAACTCAACATTGAGAAAGCTTGCTGACGGGAACGTAGCATTTTTCAAAAATGTCTCACCACTTTATCCCATCGTTGACGAGGCTGAGCTTCGAGAAATCCTGCGTGGCTACGCACATGACACTTCTGTGAATGATCCGTTGACTGTGATGATGCTCAAAATCGCTGCTGCTGTCGGTGGCGCCTGCAACTCCGACAGAGATGATTTTGGAGTTACTAGAGAATCCTTGTTCTTACAAGTCCTCTCCGAATCGCATCTACTTTACATGCCATCTCCAAACTACACAAATGTCATCCAGATACAACTGTTGATGGTAGGTAGTCGCCATGCTTGCGCCGGGTTTTCATCACTAACTCTGCGCAGGCTTTGTACTGCTGGCAGACTGAGCGCCTAAACCAGTGTTGGAACTGGCTCGGATGGGCTAGCCGTCTACCTCGTCAGGCGAACTTTGGAAGCGATTCTGTTACGGACACGTTGCTTAAACGTCTGTCTTGGTGCGCGTTGATCCTCGAAGGGTAAGTTGACACTCTTCTCAAAAAGTAGAGTCGTCTCTGAACTATGATAAATAGCCAGTTGTGTCTCATCCAATATCGAGACGATCCACGGCTTGTGGAAAGCAGAATACCCGTTCCAAGCGAGCAATTCTCCCATGAAAATCCCCTACTCTGTTTCCGATTGAACTTTGCTCGGATTATCAACAGATTTTCGAGACTGAAAGCCACCGGGTGCAACGAAGGAAGCTACACATCGAAACTGGAGCTTATGAATGCTGAAATCCGGGCGCTCAAAGATACCTTGCCTCTAGATTGGCGACCTGGGAGTGAAATATCTGCCGAGCCGGACGAGCACCAGAGCGTATTGATAATGCATCTGGAGTATCATACGTTTGTTATGATGCTTGAGACCGAATTCGTAGTCAAGGCGACATATCAGCCTGGAATTATCATCACTGGAATGCACAACCATGCGAAGGTCCGAGTCGCCAACGCTAGAAAGGTTCTGCAAATATTTGAGGCTATTAAAAGCACTCCTGAGTTTAGTGCTGGCTTGACAAAGTGGTAGGTCAATAGCACAGGCTATGGTCAAGAAGCTCGTTTACTGACCTTGTAGGTTCTCCATGTTGCATGTTCTCTCTGCATTTAGAGTGGTGTATCTCCAAGTTGTCTCACGTCCTTCTTTCATATCGGCTCGATCGGATGCTACCCTTCTGATGACCATCTCCACATTTATGAAAGTCGGAGCTGGTAGTTTCATGACAGGCTATGTCTCTAAAGCTTATCATGCGATGGACGCCATGTGTAACAACGCTCTATCGCAAATACACAATTTTAGCGGCGGTGCTCATACAAGCCCGACTCCCCCGCCGCTGTCTTCGGCGTTGCCAGCTTCAAGAAAACCGTCAACCATGGGTCAAGAAATAACAGCGGGAGATTCCAATCTATATGCTCCTATACCATCCCCAGAAGCTTCTTTCCTGCAAGGTTTTGACCATGGTATGGGAGGCATAGGGTTTTCCGGGGAAAGTTTCCTAGAAGGACGATAGAGAGATGGGACAAAACGTCTAGCTGAAATACTGTCACGGGTTTTGTTGAAAACGAATATAATACTCCCTCAAGCTATATAGCCGCGGGACTACGTCGGCAAAAGTACAGTGGGAATAATCTCTAGGAATAATCTAGGAATAATCTAGGAATAATCTAGGAATAATCTAGGAATAATCTAGGAATAATCTAGGAATAATCTAGGAATAAACTAGGAGTACTAGAAATACTAGGAATAATCTAGAAGTACTAGAAATAAACTAGGAGTTATAGAATTTAACTAGGAATAAACTAGGAGTAGTAGAAGTAGTAGAACTAGTAGAAGTAGTAGGTATACTATATTTTTTATATTTTTTTATATTTCTAGATAGGCTAAAGAAAGGCCGACTAGATTCTATAGGTTTTATATATATAGTATTTATAATAACTAAGTAATCTAAAGTCTAAATTTTTTTTCTTAGACTTAGAAAAAAAAAGTTTAAAAAAAAAGTTATATTATATAATTTTCTAGATTAGAAAAAGTAAAAACGCGAGGAATTTAATAGTATACTTTTTAAGACTAAAGCTATTATATTTAAAAAGTTATTAAGAATAGAAGATAAAAATAAAAGATTTATAGAAATATATAATCTTTCTATACTTCCCTATAGCTACGCGTTATACTAGGGGTTTGAAAACTTTAATAGATAATAGATACTATATCTAAGAGCTATATTTAAGCTTATTATAAAATTATAATTATTAGAAAATTTATTATAGC